>JAODTK010003065.1:0-319981 GCA_026419785.1 Sclerodactyla briareus | reverse complement strand
GAGCAGGCATTAGGCGAGGCCTATTAGTTGAAGTAGATGGGGGTGGAGGAGTGCTAAAATCGTTTGGTAACAGTCCGAGACAGATTCATTTTGCCGTATAAGAGTCATCAAAGCCTGCATCTCAGTCTTTCAGTTCCTTTCGCATTCACCCCCCCCCCGCTCTCTCATTCCTTCTGCCCCATTCTCTTGGTCTTCTTGTTTCTCCCGTTCTATCCTTCCTCTCTCCGGTACTCTCTTCTCTTTCTATCCCTCACCTCTTCCCCCCCCCCCTTCTCTCGGGGCCTTTTTATTGGGCCCTTCTTTTTCTTATTTTCACCTTTTCCCTTCTTCCTTAAACCCGGGGGCGCGTTGCGCCCACAAAGCCCAACGGGATACACGCATGGTGACTATAATGCACGAGACATGCAGTGGGAAGAGAAGATTTTGTACGAGACGGACAAGCCTATATAAATATTAGGAGGCTACATTAAGTAGGATATAGCGAGGGACATTACAAAAAAATTTTTTTAATTGTTTTATGCAAACAGACCCTATAAGGTAAACATTCGGGGATCATCGGCTTAGCTGGCCTCGATACACCCTGATGAACTGGACCAGAAACCGAAGAATATATTGATGATTTATCTACTCCAAAAGATTATTAAGCCCCTGATGATGATTTGATTTGATTTATTCGGCAAGATATGCATACAACACATAGCAGTATTCAATAAACAACTGCCTAGGAGGAACATTAGAAGCAGCTTACAATAAACAGCAAAAAATACCTGACCATTGAACTTGCCACATTTTACATTGCCCATCGTATTGAAGTGTATAATTGAAGGCGATAGGGTATCTTATCAAAAGGGGTCCATTCAAATGTCACGACACTGATCATGAGTGTCAGTAGAAAATAAAACATAGAATAAAAAAGACCCGTTCGCTATAAACCTGCACCTGACCTGTGTCCTGCTTGCTGTATATTTGCCGGGTATTAATGGGGTGCAATCGCATTGGGCCCGTGAATTGGTTAGTGGAGTGAAATACTTTTGGGGTGGAGTGACCTGCTCAAATCTACGCACACTCGTACAGGAGGATGCATGTGAACGTAGACTAAGGGAAAACATTACACGTCGCATAATTAAAGCAAGGTGCTATTCACGCTTTTGTCAGCAACCGTTCAAATCAGTGCTGGGCAACGGTAATACAAAGAATATAAGCTGCTTTTCCTAGTCAACCGAACACAAATTGGGCGAACGAGATGCGCGAAAAGACTGTTTTCGCTTCCTGTGTTATTTCAAAAAGGGTTCAGCACTTGCACACGAATGAGCGACGGCGTGACAAAAAATCTAATAATATGTCTTCGAACCCGGCGCGTGTGGCGCGCGACAGCCCGCGACTGATATGACCACGTGGAACGCCCGAAATGGGACTACCATATGCTGAGCAAAATTCAGTATTGCTGCAAAATAGGCATATCGTCAGTTGGAGTAGTACGGGAGGGGGCACGGGGGGGGGGGGGGGTTGACGTGATCCCTCACGATAAAAACTGTGACTCCCACCTCCACATCGTACTCTTCCCCCCTCCTCCCAGTTGGGGGAAATTGGCCAACTTTGACATTCGATCCTAAACATCACCTTTTTAGGCAACATTTCATTCGCGCCGCAACCCTTCACCCTCGCGAGTTAGTAATCTATTTACCTTCCGTAGGAGGAAAACAACTCTGTTTCTAGATGTTCATATGCCATATCGGCATCAAATTGGAAGAAATGTGAAAATGTCCTTATGAGTAACCCGCCGTCAGTGTTGTCGTCAGCTAACCGTGTGCGTAAGGATCGAATCCGGTGAATGTGTTGTAGCTTGTATTGGATCACACATCGAGATGATCAGCGTTTCAAAACAGATGCATGCAGGCCTCCTAACATAATTGCAATCAACCGATTCCCCGGCAACGATTCCTATTGGAATATGGAATCCTGGCCGCCTACGAGGGAGGCATGGGACGAGGTTGCGTTCACCAGACTGCGGTCTCCCTGTGGTTCCCCCTTTCCTCACCCCCCCCCCCCCCCCCCAGTTTCGAGAATGACTAGAGAGAGAATAAAAAAACCTTAAATTCTTTTGGGACACAACAAATTTGAGAATACTCCGTATCATATCAAGTGAGGTCTCGTTTATTGTATTTGAAATCTAACTGCACCAAAATGCACCAATCCGAGTGGAATCTAGGCCATGAAAAGCTCAAGAATCGCGAAAACCCGGGACCACATCGGGCTTTTTCCCTGGACATCACAAGGCGGGCCATATGGACCCAGGCTCGGCGATCGCGCCGATTGCCTAAAGTATCAGATGTTTAAAACCATTTGAGGAGGGTGGGTTCCCAGGAATCTACAAACTTGCCAAAAATTCGCCAGTAGAATCAGCCGCATGCGGAAAGGAGTTGTTCGCCTTCTGAAAACTCATCCGTTGGGACTCTGGCAGTACTTTCTATTGAGAGTCGCAAGTTAGATTTGGATTGTCATGGGACACATTAGGGGAACGGGCTGTAACAGGAGATAGTTTTTTCATCTGAACAGCTTATGATTTACCGCACTCGACATGTCCTCAGTGTGTTGGGACTCTAACTACACTAGCTTCCACGGTTTAACACATATGAAGAGGAGGATCCAAACGAAGATATAAATGTGTTAACACATCAGGGAAGGCCTATGTACCAATAATAATCTTGGTCTGAATTAGGAAATTGACCTTTAATGTGGAAGGAAGTGAATGAACACATTGAACCAATATTGAATATATTTTTTTCGGAACGGAGAAGCCGAGAAGCTGAGGACACACATTTCCCTTCCTGCCGATGAGGGAGACTAATGTTCGCGGATATTTTGTTAAAGAAAATGGTGACCACCTGGAAAGTTGGGACCCCCAGATGGCCCCCCTGTCATGAAAATCCTGGCTAAGCCACTGCATATCGTGTCGCACACACGTTCAATTCCCTATATTTCCCTGGTAAAATGCGTGCATAATCTATTGCATTTTCTGACTGAGTCATATGTTCGAATAGGTCGTTCCATGATTGATTGTTTGAAGCGTTTATAAACCAGATCGATGGGTAGGCTACACCCTAACGCAGTCTCTTCTTCATCAAAGGAGGTATATTCCTGTGGCAATAACGACAGCTGCCTAATTTGATGTGGCTTCAGCTCTCGTGGATATAACAAGCGCCATGTTTATTGTCCGTTTTCGTGCTAAATAGTGATAGCCGCAAATTGAATTTATTTCGCCTGTCGCGGTCGCGTGCGTAAGTACCCAGTAGCTCGGCCTTAAAACAGACGATTATGAGGAGGCCGTTTCCAAATAGAAGGAGGTTATCACTCTTAGTATATATACTACGGTCAAATATTACCAACGTATCGTCAGGATCGTCTGCATGCAGGACTTCGTTTGAAAAATCCCACGAAATTGGGATTCTGCTCATTACGACGTAGATGTCAGTCATCAGAGCATAGGGCGTTGATAGGGTTGGGAGCAACCCTGAATAAGATTCCGCGAAAAATCGCCCATTTGTGGTCAGAATATTTACCAAAAAGACTTTCAAGAACCTTTACAATACCGAAAATCAGAAGTCCATGCGAAGAATGATGCATTTCAAGCCTGGAATAACCGACATCCAGCTATGCGTAGGCGTATTGCGACTTGTTTGGTATCGCCTCAAGAGTTCAGAACTATGAATCCTAAAATGGTGTGAATTAAAAAAACATATCCATAGTATGATGGAGTGGGTCTAAGTAGTTCCAGATCAGATCCTTAGAGAATTCCCAGCAGGCATGGCCCGTTTTCCGTCATTGAGTCAAAGAGAGAATTTCGATTGCGCAATCAACGTTGACGTTGCACCGCCCACTATAGTCCCGCCATGATTCAGTTCGATTTAGGCGAGCGGACGAAGCGCACAGGCGTTTGTTTCGGCAAATCACCGATTTGGTTAAAATTGTCATCATGCGCATATGGTAAAATGAGGCTGGTATGAGAGGAAACAAGGTCAACGCTGTTTCATAGGTATCTGCCCACCGACACACGATTCCGCCATTCGCATGTCTGGGGAATGCCTGCGATTCGCCTATTCCGGCCTTAGCAAAAGCGCCTAAAAATATGTTACACTAATTCATGTCGCCATGATGAGGCTCGATGAACCGAAAACTCCCTTCGATTTGTTCCATGACTCGGAAAGTAATCACTGAGCCCACTGCAAGATTCCAGAACATCTCAGTGAGTGTTACCCTATGTCAGCCTGAGAAATACATAATCACCCCACGTAATTTCATGTATTGTAATTCAATAAGAAAGCCAGCTGATTCCTTACAGATGCGCAGGAACCGCTAATTAATTTCAGAAGAATTAAAACTCGATTGCGTCTGGAATACAAAAATCACGGAGCGAACAAGCGCCAAATAAGGTGAGATCGTTTAGAGGGAGTTGTCAATCGGAATTATTCTAATATTCTGACAAATGCGAATCATGTGGCCCAAATCACACGTCACTACAATCGGACTCCGATAGTGGGGCGCTTGTTAGGGGCATAGCAAACGGTTCCACACTGGCTTCAACTTATGCATAGTCGTTGAATTTAAAATACATTAATGAGTCAAATACCATTGAATATGCAATGTATTTTCACTTCGTGACAAATGTGCAATGTCAATATAATAGTATAATATTATTATATTCAATTTGTGTATTGGTTTTACTGTTAGAAGTATTTCACTAGTAATTAAATTGGTCGAAGGTATTGCCGGTCGGAATTGTTCATAATGATGTGAAGCAAAAATGAACCACTGAAATGAAAGGAGATCAGAATAATAGGAGACCATTAGTAAAGTGAGTGCACTGTACAGAGAGAGGAGAGATTTTCTCCCGGGGGTGGATGGATACAACTGACAGAGTCCTTTTAATTGTCCCAAGTGACATCTGTGATCTTGCTGCAGGCATGATTTCTTGTGAAAGTCTCTCCGACTAGTGGGAGCTTCACAGTTTAGTTAACAAAAAGAAAAAAGTTCGAAAAATAAACATTGTAGGCACGAGAGGGGATCGAACCCTGATCTTCGGTTACGAGACCGAAGCCTTACACTTGGCCACCGCGCCTAGACGCGTTCTCGGGTTGTGACAATGAATTTATTGAGTCGAAGTCGTCCGTGAGTATATCTCCATCCGCATATTTGTCTTGAATGTGTATGCTGTTCTACTAGAACTGTTCTACTAGGTCATTAATTGGTCGGAAAATCGTGGTTTCGGAATTTGTTCAGTCGGGGTGAAAAGGCAAAAACGAATGACACTCTCGAACGGGCAGTGAATATATTACTGTGTCGGGTCAATGATGCAGCTCAGGTATTTGCTTGGGTGACAATGCGGTCGAAATGAAGTGTATTAGGCCTAAATAAAATTCCAAGTTGTGCAGAAGCGAATCCTATTTCATATGAACTAAATACCTTTACTGACTTGAATCCCAGTCTAGCGTGCCCCACGAATGCTCGAATCATAATTCTGTACTCGCAGTCGACAGTAAATCGCTACTGCTGCAGATTGTTTCGCATTTGGCAAATCACACACAAAAATTCTAGTCAGACGTTTCCTATATGGTAATGAGTTGGGATTTTTTTTTTTTTTTTTTTAACCAGCTGATAAAGCATTGACTGACTCTAGCATTGATTACTGCGAGTTACGTCATTAATGAAACAAGCAAATATCAAAATACACTATATCATAGACATTTTCGCATTACTTTCATGATGAATTCAATTACTCACATTGATTCCATCTCGTCACTCTTCTGGATCAGAGCGGAAATACAACGGGAGATGCCCTCAAATCCGCGGGCTCGAAAAAAAAACATTCATTCTCAAATCAAGCTCCAGGCCCTGGGTTTCAATCTTTCCGTTTCATGTTGATTCATATTCCTAACGTTTACACATAGATGCAAGCAAAAATAACCGACTTGAAGGTTGGAAAGATGAGCGATCCCAACCTTATCTCTAGAAGCCCCGGCTCCGATGCTATGGTTGAGCTATGATCACACGACAGGCGCTTGGGTTCTCTTTTTTTCGTAACACCCGAGTGACAATAAAATAACAGTAACTAGTACCCAGGGTTAGGTGCACAGTGGTCAACCGTTTAAAGCGAGGTTCACATTGTGCGATACGATACGATTACGATAAATATTATCGGATGGAGTGTTCTACACTTGTGCGATAAAAATGTCGTACGATAATTTTATCGGACGTCCGGCGCCTAACATAACGGGAGAAAAAACATTGGGATTTGAGTTGAGAAACGCAAGAAGTTTCCCATTCTATCGCTTCAGGCGGTGGTCGAGAATTCTTGAATACCAAGAATTGTAAAAAAAAAAAAAAAAAAAAAAAAAAAAAAATTTTCCAAAATCAATTCGAAGCGCGGTCTTCCTCGGTAATTGCTAGGGCGTGAAATAGTGTTTATTGACCCATTTTGAGCAACAACAGCAGTTACAGCCTTGTCTCTAGTCGTGGGGACATTACGCGCAAGAGGGGCCCCTGATAACACCGTTCCCGAACAGTAATGAACTTCCCATTCAAACATAAATTTACTCATGATCCATTATGCCAAAACACAATAAATCATGGGAGCGAATGGCCGGAAAGGGCTAAGCGGCATCCACCCGCAATGACGATCACAAATCAGGAAGCTGACCTCAAATACACGCCTACCCTTTCGTTGGACAACCCCAGTCTTATTTAGCTTCGGTATCCAAGAATACGGCGGCGTGAGGTAGCAAAGAAGCATCAGTCAATTGAGTAAATTTCGTCAATTGAAGCCGAAAACTGGAGCTTGGTTTACCTGCTCAGAGCATGCATGTAAAAATATTGCCTACGGCTACACCTAGGTACCCTACTACCTTCCTCACTGACCTACATAACATTGGTTAGATCAACATATACCCCACCATTATAAGTTATTTCTTACGTTGCTCTCTTCGTTTCCTTTCCCGCCTGTCTTACATGAGGGTTCAGGTTGAAGTTTACGTCAATATGTCCAGGTGTGGATGGACCCTTGGAAAAAAAACCCTCCATCTGTCTCTCTCAAACAGGCAACAACACTCCGCCCCGCGGCCACTCACTACCAACCGCATATCCCTCCTGCCTTTGCATGTCACATGATACTTAGTGGGCGCCGGCGCAACATGACCCTCCCATTAAATCAACTGGTCACGGCTTACTATCGTATATGGGGAGGGGCGTCATGGATTCGAACTGAAATAATGGTTTCGAGGTCCCGGGCATGGCGGCCAAATAGGGCCGAGAAGCTCATCAAGCGGCCAATGTTTCCCCGGATACGTCACCACCCAAAACATTCCATCAAACCCCTGATTTTATCACTAAAACCCACTTTTCACGCTAAAACTTCCCCAATAGCCTGTTAGGCGTTTCATACTCTTCGCAGAATTGCGCAAGGTTTATCAGGCATTGCGCAATTTATCCATCCGACAAATTTATGTACGATAAAAGTGAAATATTTTCAACTCGACGTCCGATAAATCTATTGTATAGATCGTATCGTATCGCACAGGTGGAACACTCCTTTGAAAATAACACTTTTTAAACTCGACGTCAGATACATTTATCGTACGTAGCACAAAGTGTGAACAGCCGAGCACTTTTCACAACTACTGTTAATAATACAGTAGGGTGCTCTCCGGTGCCAACGTGGTTCCATGCATGTGGGGATGGTACATAGTGCTAAGTAGCGTCTTCTGTATCCGAGGAGAATCAGTGGGCTGAGCGTTTGTGACGGGAAGGGGGAAAAAACGAAGAGCACCTCACAGGTAATTTACACCCAAAGTCAATGGGATTTTGCCCAACGGCCACAACATGCAACTTTCGGAGTGGCCATTCTTGCACCATCTTGGCCTGGGTGCTGGTACTGGGGTATAGAGGCTAGAGCTCTTTCCCTCTCCTATAAAATCTGAGGGCTGAGCCCTTCCTCAAACGAGATTGGCTCCGAAAGCCAAAAGCACCTCACAGTTTGAATGTCCAATTTTCCACACACAAGTCCAAAAAACAGATTTTTTCTACACAAAGTCACAGGGAGCATTTTTTGCACCAATGGCCTTTTTAAGGGCAATCTCCTCCCAGCACCATCTTGGCCCCCCCCCGTCAAAGGCACCTCGGATCTAACAATGATTAAAGAAGCTACACTGAAGGGCGCATTGGAGTTTTGTCCGCGAATATTAAGAAGTAGCCTCGTTCGACTGAGAGAATAGTGGGCTGAGCCATCCTTGACAGGGAGGGGACAACAAAAGCAAAAAGCACCTCACGGTAATTTACACACAATTTCAAAATGGTAATTTTTTGCACAAAGGCACTTTTCTGTGCGCTTCCTTGCGGCCATCTCGTTGGCGTTCATTTACACACACGTGGATGGTACTGGGGGGTCTAGATGCTACAGGTGTCTTCCCCTCCCTCCCAAAATTAGTTTTCACCAGAAGAATCAATTTTATTCTCTGAATTCCTATTTTGCCTTCCATAGATTGCCTCATACTTTGTCCCCTGAGCTTGACCACAATGCATTGCAGGAGGCTATTTGTGAAGAGGCTAATAGGCCTAGGCCTACAAGGAAATGCGGAGAATTGCAGAATCCGTCGGCAACTTCCGACTTCACCCACCTGAAGTGCAACTCAAGCATGGCACTCCTCTTGAGAATGATGCAGTGTTGTGGTGTGGTTTTATATAGATTGCATTCACAGGGCTTTTTTGTCCCTTGAACCTATTTCTTTTTCACATTCGCTAGCCGGGCCGGACATTCCAAGCGTTTGGTATGTCCGCAAGCTTGTTTCACTATACTGCAATAGTGCAGTTTAATAATCACCCATATGTTCGCAATAAATTTGTCAGAGAGGGGGGTTTTGGAAATAAAATTATTCATCCGATTAGCATTGCTGTACCCTGAAGTGGTAAGTTAGGTTTTCGATCTTTTTATTCTTGATGACAGTCAGAGGATCTATGCAGTCATACCGTGTGTGGTGTGTGTGGTGTGTTTTGCTGGCTTGAAAACAGGATACCTCGACCCACCTGGATGGATGAATCTCATACTTTGAGGTGTGTTCGCCCCTGAGATTAACCTGAACCGCTATGTTTTAAAGGGTCAGGGGTCATAGTCCCTCTGAGGTCAACAGAGGTCACAGTTGAAAAACCTTATAAACCTAAATACGTCCAGAAAGGTTGGTTCCGATCAAGCTGAAATTTGGTGTGTAGCTTTCTTAATGGGGAGTACAAAAAACTATTATTTTGGGTGTTGATTGGGTGTCATTTTTGGGAGAAATTAGGAATGGTCAAAAATTGAATTTTGCCAATTTTTGGTTTAATTCACACCAACTCAAGCCCCACCGGGGATGGATTGAGCTCATACTTGGTATGTGTTACCTCAGAAATGAGTCATTATCCCTAACGTTTTGGGGGTCAGGTCAAAGTTCACCAGAGGTCAAAGTCTGAAATCCTTGTAAACCACACGATCATGTTCCGAAACAGTGGTCTCGATCAAGCTGAAATTTGGTGTGTAAGCTTTCTTATGGGGATACAAGAACCCAATCTGTCTGTTTTTGTTTCAGGTCAAGGGTGAATTTGGTTCGAACATATAAAATTTGTGGAAAGTCAATCTTTTGGCCATTTGGGCTTGTTAAACATACACGATAGCTCGACTCCATCTTGATGGATTTAGCTCATACCTGGTATGCGTGTTTATCCCCTGATTATTACATGACACCTATTGTTTTGGGGTCAGTTCAGAGGTCATCTGAAAGTCTCGAGGTCAAATATCTGAAAACCTTGTGAACACCGATAAGTCCAGAATGGTTGGTCTGATCAGGTTGAGATTGCGTGTGACTCTTACTTGGTGAAAAGCACATGTGCTATTTGTTTCTTGGCTCAGGTCCGGGGTGATTTCCTTCAAGAATATAAAATTGTGAAAAGTCAATATTTCGGAGCAATTTTGGCTTGTAAACCACGATAACTCACCCACCCGGATGGATGAACTCATACTTGGTAATTGATGCTCCATGACAGGTACATACCTAGTGTTTTTGGGGTCAGGTCAGAGTTCAACCACCATAGGTCAGTCTGAAAACCTTGGACATTTAGTGTGTATTTTTCTCTCAATCAGATTATAGGGATCCCTAATTGGTTTGTTGGGGAAAAATGGACGGTTATGTTGCCACATAATGAGCTGGTATACGATCTAAACCCTTTTTGTCCTTATCCAGTGTCTGGCTATAGGTTATGTCAAAAGAGTCAAGGATCACTAACCCTTGGCTTTCTGGTCGATATGGAGTACATCCTTCCCCTTTTTTGATTCCTTGACGAAGTCTGAGGAATCTTGCATCTGCCAGTGTGTGTGTGTGTGTAATTGATGTGTGTGTGTTGTGACGCCTCTGTCTTGTAATCATGATAACCTCGACCCCACTTGGATGGATGAATCTCTACTTGGTATGGTGTGTTCCCCATGATGCAGTACATGAATCCTATTGTTTTGGGGTCAGGTCAGAGAAGTCATCCCTGTGGAAGGGTCACCAGAGGTCAAAGAGTCTGAAAATTTCTTGTTAACACAATAACCAGAAATGGTTGGTCTGATCGGGTTTCAAATTGGTGTGTAGCTTTCTTATTGGGAGTACAGGAACCCTATTGTTTTTTGGTATAGGTCCGGGGGTGAATTTTGGTGCACAAGATCGGAAAATTGTTGAAGTCGATAATTGGTTGGGCCAATTTTGGCTTGTGAACACGATAACTTCATGGTGACCCCACTTGAATGGATGGAAGCTCATACTTGGTAATGTGTGTGTTCGCCCATGATGAGTACGGATACCGTTTTTTTTGGGGTCAGGTATAAGTCATCTGAGGTCACACCAGAGGTAAAGTCCTGAAAACTTGTGAACGAAGAGTCCGAGGTTGTTCTGATTGGGGTTCAAATTTTTTGTGTGTAAGCTTTCTTTGGGGAGTACAGTAAACCCTATTGTTTTTGGATAGGTCGGGGTGAATTTTTGTCAAAAATAGTAACTTTGTGAAAAGTTCATAATTGGCCATTTTTTGGCTTGTGAACCACGATAACTCGACCCCACTTGGATGGATGAAGCTCATACTTGGTATGTTTTGTTCCCCCTGATTATACATGAAGCCCTATTGTTTTGGGGTCGGTCAGAGGTCAATCTGAGGTCACCAGAGGTCAAAGTCAGAAAACCTTGTGAAACAACGATAAATCTCATAATGGTTGGTCTATCGGGGTTTCAATTTGGTATTTAGCTTTCTATGGGAGTACATTCACCCTATTGTTTTTTGGTATAGGTCCGGGGTGAATTGTTGGTCAAAAATAAAAAATTTGTGAAAGTCAATAATTGGGGGACAATATTCGGTTTGTCAACACGATAACTCCTCGACCCATTTGGATTGTATGAGCTCATACTTGGTATGTGTGTTCCCCATGAGGAGTACATGAACCCTATTGTTTTGGGGTCAGGTCAGCGGTCATCTGAGGTCACCAGAGGTCACAGTCTAAACCCTATACCAACATAAGTCCAGAATGGTTGGTCTATCAGGTTCAAAATTTGGGGTGTGTAGCTTTCCTATTTAATTTAATTTTTTTTGGTTAGTATTTAATTTTTGGGGGTCCATGTCAACAAATTTGGTTGCAGTACAGTATCATATTTGTGGGCATATATCTGTAATCATCGTAACCATAACAGCATGGGGACATGTTAGGTACCTGTATCAAATGGGCAGGTCTTGACATGCTCAGATCTCTTATCAATTTGGCGAGGATATTTTGTTTTGTAATCCTAGTACAGTACTGACCAAGACGCTGACCGTCTGTTGGCAGTTCCACGGAAGCTATCCTGTTTGAGTTACAGTTTTTTTGTGTTTTAATCAGCTAGCTCAAGCCAGACTAGAAAAGTATTATCTTACTTCTGGTCCTCCACTTCCCATTTTTTTTTTTTTTTCTGCAGACTAACCCACTGTAGGCCTATATTGTAAATAGTACTGGGTGCGTTCATCAAACTGTTTACTGATAGATAATTTTGGCATGGCCACTTGAATGCAAAATGGTCACGTGATCAGTAATCAGCTGTGTTGTCAAATTACTTATCAATTTTGTATACAAAATCAGTGGTAGCAGTGGGCGTGGCCTAACTATCAGTCTCTTGGACTGTTAGCTCTTTTGGTTGACAAAATGGTGTCACTTAAATTGTCAGCCAATCAGGTGTATACCTCCAGTGAAGGTGAATTACGTAATTGTCTATCACTAAGTACAGCACAATAAAACAACGCTCACTTGTAATGCAATGTGAAATGATGTGAATTCCAGTGGAAAAAAAATACACTTGGAGAGTTCCAAGCTGACCAGCCGCATGGCTGGATCCGTATATTAGGGGATGAGTTGGGGGGGGAGGGGGGGGGGGAGGGGGGGGGGGAGGGGGCAGGTGGGGGAGGGGGGGGGGGGGGAGGGGGGGGGGAGGGGGGGGGGGGGGAGGGGGGAGGTTTCAATGTCCATAATTCTGACTGGTTTATAATTCTCGTGTCCCATCGACACAGCCAGGACTTGGGAACTGCCTTGAGCCTTGTTCACAACGCTTCCCTCCTTCTCTCTAATTTTGACAGCACACAGATCCTGACTACTCCTGTGCCTATGTCATCATCCACACCAATTCAAACGATGGGTTTGAAGGCCATGGACCCACCTTCACGATTGGGCGTGGGACTGAAATAGGTAAGGCGTTCAGGGATGTAGCTACAGTATGGTAGTTAGTGCTGGTCGGTGGTGGCTAGCACTCACTGCATATCCAGGTCTTGCCAACCCGCACTGAAATAATGAATTCTCCATTTCACCCCTTGAAACAACCGTCATGCTTCACCTGTTTAGTGCCATTGACTGCAATGTGGTAGAAATTAGCCAGCACTAAATTTGGCTAGCTGCGTCCCTGCTTATATCATCATAACTATTTGGTAGTACACAGTGTGATTCATCTTGTATTCACTTTGCACTATGTATAATGCCTAATGCATTACTGTCTCAATTTTTGGATGAACGACTTCTCCCGAGACCCCAGACAAAGTGAGTCATTGTCATAGGTCAGTCATCAGTCACTTGGATGACTTTCTGCATGATTTCCAGCAAAATGGCACGCTCCAGATGTCTTTTTGTGACTAAAACAACTTACCATTTAGAGGGAGTGGTACCGTATGTGAGTCACTATGGATTTAACAATGACTCACATTTGAAGAACTGTGCCCGGGGTTTTGGGGTGACTCATTGATGGGGCCGTCTTCAGAGCATATATAAGTCTTGAACATGATGAAGTGCTTTCAAATGTACATGTAATGCATTGATACTTACATTATATATAGTCAGATGTGGTCAAAAAAATACCCCCCCCCCCTATTTCGCAGGGGGATATTTCTGTTTGATTTAACACCCGGGTACATGTGTACACTCCAAGAGTTATATATTGTACGTCCCCTGGCCAACTGGTCCCTCTGATATAGATTTCTGTTGTTTCCTTTTCCTCAGCATGCTGAACTGAAGGCATTGTATCATCCATGCACCTCCCATGGCCATGGGCGCAACCACCTACTGGAATACCTGTGGTGTGAGCAAGGAACATCATGTGCAAAGGCCCTCCCAAAAGTTGGGGGCACAACCTCCTGACCCCTACACAGTTGAACCGTCTTCTTGCATTTTGCAACTATCTCTTCACTACAGTATATACTGTACAAAAATGTTGTTGGATCAGAACTCAGTGTAAATCAGCCTGTGTCCTCTGTCTACAGTTGTCACCGCAATTGAAGCTATGAAATTCCATCTGATCGGGCAAAAAGTGCAGGAGATCTATGAGATTTTGGGGGATTTTACAAGAAGCTGGTTGCAGATTCGCAACTGCGTTGGGTAAGTGGTTATTGTAAACTTGGGTCACTTTGGTAGAAGGTTCGAAAATTGTGAAAATATATATTCTAGCAAATTTTAACTTGTGAACATTATAACTCAACCCCAGATGGATGAAGCTCCTACTTGGTATTGGTTCCCCATAATGATACATCCATAACCCTATCGTTTATGGTCCAACAACTTTGGGGAGTATTTTGGTGTTGTACTATAATCCCTATCGTTTATGGTGTGGATGGGGGTCATTCTTGGTAAAAGATTGAGATACTGTATTGTTGAAAACAGATGTTGGCCAATTTCGACCCACCTGAATTCATCCAGCTCTTCTTGGTAGTGTGGTTTCCGTGATGGATACTTGGATTGTTTAATGTTTTGCAGTCATGGCTGATGTTATCTTTGGTCTTACTCTTTGACCATCAAGGCAGTCAAGGAATCACTGTATATATCTTCTGATTCTGTCAGGATACCGCTTGTGACCGATACCAAATACCAGATGTAAGCACAAAAAATAAAAACAAAATTCTTAAATTTATGGTTGTCTATTGTTTAATTTAATTGATATAATCTATGTCATTTTGCAGCTTGGACCTGAGAAAGGGGTGGTCCACCTCGCCACTGCTGCAGTTATGAATGCTCTCTGGGACCTCTGGGCCAAGCGAGAGAAAAAGGTGAGTCTCGATCTCCAACCCTCTACTGTTGTGCCAAGTAGGCAGTGTGGAGTCAAGTCCAGCCAATTCGAGGCTGAGTTCAAGACCGAGTCCTCAGCATCCGAGTACGATTCTAGTCCGATTCCTTCTGTCCGAGTCCCTGATTCCCTATTAAAACTTGGCATACAGCAAAAATAAATGGGCATAGTATTGGATTCAAAATAGCAAGTTATTAGCAGTTTAGATGTTGCATCCCTGGATGATATATTGCAAAATACAAGCTCAATGCAACCATAGCAATGGGCCATGTAATTGCAATGAAACAATGCTAACAGAATAAATGACCTAAACAAATCATATACCCAATGTCGACTCTCTGCCTGCCTACCTACCATTTGGAGCCATTAATCATTTTCCAGACAAGCATATCTGAATATTTTCTCCTTGCCTATCAAGAAAATCACACTGCCACCATCCTTTGCGACCTGAGGGGAGTGGCATCATGTTCTCCTGTGCTGGGCATGTGACACCTTTGCTGACTTCCGTTTCAACAGCCACAGCTTAGTCACTTTGGCTAACTCCAATTTGGTATGAGCGAATTCGGACATTGACAAAACAGACAGGACAGTAGTTCATAATGTTTTGCTTATCAAGGTTAGAATTTGCATTAGCTTCCGCATAATTTTCAGGATTTTAGCCAAGGATTTCTTTGAGCGTTCTTGGAACTCGGACTGGACTCGGTCCGAGTCCCAGCAGCCGAGGACGAGGAGCCGAGTCTGAGTTCATTGAATCCGGAGTCGGGACCAGAGTCCCGCCTCGAGTCCTCCAACACTGCCAAGTAGAGAAAGTTATTTTTACAGAAGGTGATTGGTTATTGTATTGTATTACATGCAACTCATCTATTGAATAGCCTTAGTCAGAGGTTTGATCAGTAGTCCTGCCGTTCATTAAACTGTATTGCCATTATTACTGGTAGGTTGAATATATTTTGTCCTATCCAAATATTTGATGACAGCCCACAATCTGTGGTGTGGGTTCCTTGGACATACGCGGGTGAGGGCTGGTCTGAAGGTTTTCACAAGCATGTAGACAATGTGGAGGAAGTCTCTCAAAAAGCTTATAAAAGCTGAACAGAGCAGGAGCTTCCCTGTAAGAAAAGAAAGGAACGTGGAGAGAGAGAAAAGAGTCTCTACACTGAATACAGGTAGGTGAGGCCCCCGTGTCCAATGGAGGCTGGCAAAATTACATTTGCCATGGGTTTAGGCATCCCAATTGGCTTGCTTACAATTTTCGTGTTTTTCTGATTCGTCTTCTTATTAGTTACCCTGCTGTTTACAATGTGATTGCCCCTGTGAACTCAGCACTGGACCATGGAATATTGATGTATTATGTACTCAGTAGGCCTTCTATGGTTGATCTTGCGACGAAATGCTACTGGTTGAATTCAGTTTGGAATTCCTATAATTGTCAGGATCATCTGTATAGTCATACATACTGTACTGTTTGTCTTGTTTTCCTTCTGAAACATCCTCTATGCATCTGCGGCGTGGACATGGTGAGTTGGGACTGGAATGAGAGTAATAACAAGCCTGAGCATTGGCACATATAATGTCCTTTTCGTGGGGGGATGTATTGTAGATCGAAAAAATCCTAATCAGTGCAGCCCCCACTTCTGTATTGTTTCATTATTCAGTTTATTTAGCATCCACCCCAGCAATGTTGCTGGGTGAGCTATTGTGGATCTGCATGTCTATCTTTCTCTTCTATCATACATCTGTCAACAATTGATTAAAATTACTACTCTTCTCGTCCACGGTGTAAGGTGGATCATGATGAAACTTGGTCACAATATCACTGACTGAAGGGGCATCCGGGCTGCTCAGTAAGTGCCTAAAAACTGCAAAATCCTTCTCTCCTATAGTTCAATCAGATTTTCATAACTTGGTCAGTATTCTCGTTGACCAGTGTTTCATACGTGTGTTCAGAATTTGAGGTCAAAGTTCTCTTAGGGAGGGGTCATTTTGGCGCGAAAAAGGTGATTTCTGGGGTTGCTGGTCAGGTGACACAAACAAAATGCTTCCTCTCCTTCTCACCACAATTGAATTGGATGATCCGGTGATAGTTGGTCCCAGTATTATCATTGACGAATGGAGATTTCGGGGTGTTCATGAATTTGAGGTCAAAGGTCATCTAGGGCGGTGTCAATTTTGGCCATTTTGTTCAAACGTTCAAGCGGGCGGGGTCTTGCGTGGCCCTTGAGACAGATCGGGGGGGAGGTCGATGGCTATGGAAAATTGGTCATATGAATCATTACCAGTGGTACTTATGAGGTGGGTTCAGGAAATTCGAGGTGGTCAAGGGTCATCTATGGGTCAAGTGGCCATTGGTTCAAATGGTCAAGCAGCTTCTTCTCCCTATGGGGACGATCAGACTACCAAGAAGTTTGGTGTCGTATTATCATTGACCTATTGTACATTTGGGGTGTTCACGAATTCAAGGTCAAAGGTCCTCTAAGGGGTCAATTTTGGCCAAGTTTGTTCAAACGTTTTCAAGCGGCGGCTTCTACTATGAGACAGAAATGGACGATCATGGAAATGGTCAGTATGATCATTGACCAAGTGGTACTTATGAGGTTCGAGAAGTAGAGGTCAAAGGTCATCAGGGGTGATTTGGCCATTTGGTTCAAATGGTCAAGCAGCTGCTTCTCCTATGGGACAGATCAGACTAACAAGAAGTGGTCAGTATAATCATGACCAGTGGTACCTATGAGGGTGTTCAGGAATTACAGGTCAAAGGTCATTAGGGTCAGATTTGGCCATTTTGTTCAATGGTCAAGCTGCGCTCTTTCTACAGAATAGATTGGATTTGATCATGAAAGGTGGTCAGGGTAATCATTGACCAGTGATGCATATGGAGTGTCAGGAATTTGAGGTCAAAGGTCATTAGGAGTCAATTTTGGCCATTTTGTTCAACCCCAAGTGGATTATGCTTATGGGGCAGATAGTCGATTCATTGAAGTTGGTCAGTATAATCATGAGCACCAGTAAATTGGGGTTTCAGCAGTGTAAGGTAAAAAAAATAAACTTCCACAAGAGAGAAATGAGAGTATGGATCATGGTCTTATACAAGATCAGTTCTGATGCACATTCGAGAAATGGACCACGAAAAAAAAAACACATTATTGTATTGCATACTATTGGTACTGATTATAGTGGCAGGGTGAGCTACTGTGCCAATTGCACTTGGTTTTTCTTCTTCTCTAAAGAGGGGGGGAAAAACTGACCTGCCCACAACAAAATTGCAGTGACAGTTGCTGTGGACACAAGCCTAAATTAGAAAATAGCAGTGCACCACAAACAGTTCATGAAAGTATTTCGCTTCAGAATCCGACAAAACTGACGGATCGTCTCTACGGCATCTTGACCTGGCTATTTCATCAATAATTTGTATCTGGCAATGTGAGTATTACTTGCTTGTGCGTCATTTGTGTTACATTGAAATTGTCAGTGAATCTTATGATTTTTTTTCCATTTCCTCTCTTTGCAGCTTTACTTATATGATTTCAGGGTCCTGAAAAACACACAGTTGTACGCCGCAAGTTATCCAGAGGTTGGTTGAGTGAAAATTGACACAAATTTGAAAGTGAGTTCTCTTACTTGTATGAATATTATTAAAAGCAGTTGTTTCACTCCCATTTCTGGATACCTGAAACAAATTATGGTCCAACTCTAGATGGACAATTTGAACTTTCATGGATTTTTATTTCTTGATTGTCTTTGACATAATGGTGATGTTAGTAGGCCAACATGATGCTTGGGCTTTTGCAGTTTCCTCAATCACAGAATGTGCACATTTCTATCATTCTGTCCCAGGAGCCTGAGAAATGGTTTCTGCATCGACGTCACCTACAGTAAGTCTTGAACTGTGAATGATATGCAACCATGCGTGTGATATTAGCAGTCAGCTGTTTTGTGCCCCCTCCCATTCAAACCTCAGCGCAGCACACATAACACGAACAATCTAGTATTTATATCTATCACTTGTGACCAACTCAACCACTGGACATATGTCCATGTATGTACATATTTATTGTGGTCAAGGCATGGTTGGCATTGGTGGGATAAACATGCTCACTATGGGATGACATGTTCAAGGTGGGATGGACATTTTCAAGCAAGGTAGATCAGCGCTATTATCTGTGTGAAGTAGTGCTGTATAAGTATTATCGTGTGTATATGTGTATGTATGTGTGTACTGTACATTCACACTACTTTCTTCTCAGCAGAGCTGCTGTGTCCCCTGTGCTTCCCTCTCAAAGCATAGTTTGTATAGAGCATGGATCACATGCTCGAGAGCCTGCAGGCTAATCATGTCCTGGGAGCGCACTGCGGGCCCATGAGGTCGGCTGGAGCAGTGAGGGCTGTGGCCAAATCGGGAATCAGCTGCTGCCTTATCAAGTTTTTTTTTCCATGTACATGGTAAGGTGGGGCCTATTCAGCCTTTGAAATATTTGAGAAAATAAGCATCATTAATATCAAAAAAGAATGCCATACAATTCAATAAACCCATTCTACTAAAGAAATTCTTTTCAAATTCGACACTCAAACTCATATTTATTCCTTGGAAATGGTGACCAGTCTGCAAATTTTCAAAAAAGCCGGCCATCCTACAAACAAATGTAATATGTTTCGCCTAGGGGCCTAATTCTACCGAATGCTTTCCCTTCAACAAATTCTTTCTCATTGTAGTTTTTCAATCAGTCAATACAATAGATTATACAGTACTATGTGTAGCCTTATGGGCTGGGTATAGGAGAACTGAAATAAAGGCTGAATAGAACTAAAATTTACCCTGCAGTTGGCCTTCAAACCACACATGTTCCACATTGTCTCTAAGTAAATACCAATACTAGTGTACAGTACTCCCCTGTCGCCTCATTATTCTCCCAGAAGGTATTTTGTTGTACCATGTGTACACTGTATCAATAGGGCTTTTCCCCGAGTCTGGTTGCTATAGCTAGATATTCACTATACAAGCATTTACACTGCTCGATCCCACCATTATTTTTGTCCTTACGCTTGAGTAGTATCACAATCACGAGGGAGAGGCTTTGGACATTCTGAGGAAGAACAGTGCCACAAAGCAGGAGAGAGGTTGGTTCAGTTTGTCTGTCAGTATTTGTCACAGTTTATTCAAAGGTGGTTACCAGAGGGGTGCGACCACGAGAACGGATAACAGCAACATGACACTGAACTATAGATGAACAATTAAACTTTGCACCCTATTTTTTTGGAGAACCCATTACACTGATCGAGTATTCTTGAAGAAATCCGAAAGAATGGTATATTGAATGATAGGAATTTATTGCACAGAGTGCAGAATGATGTACAATGAATATGAGTGGAGTGGTTTATTTTGAAGTTGCAATATTGAACTGCTGTTAGTCGTTATTCGTAATTGTACTCCTTCCCAACCGCCTCAAGTTCCTGTGACAGCCTTCTTATGTTACAATCTAGTGGCGATGCACAGCACAAGCATAAATTAATGTTGGTGCCTAATATACTCTAGTAAATGCTCTCATGGCTGGTACCCACCCTCTATTTTACAAAACAATACCTGTATATATACAGAGGAACTACTGGAAAATGATGTGCCATAGATTACCAGAGATAAGGAGGGACTATTGCATGTCAATTGGTTATCCTTGTTCAGCTGTTACCCATGTAAACCGCTGCCTATTTCTTATTCTTGTACGAAGTCAGAGGAATCTATGCAGTCATGACAGTGTGTGTGTGTGTATGTTCTATGTGACGCTGCTTGTAAGCACGATAACCGACCCCACCTGGATGGATGAAGCTCATACTTTTTATGTGTGTTTCCCCAATGATGAGTACATGAACCCTATTGTTTTGGGGTCAGGTCAGAGAACGTCTGAGGTCACCAGAGGTCAGAGTCTGAAAACCTGAATATTTATGGCTTAGCTCCTTATCAAGAGTATAGGAGCCCTATTGGGTGGTTGTGAAAAATGGGAAATTTATCAGATGTTATGGTTCCCATAATGAGCTGATGCAATCTCCCATTTGTCCTTGTGTCTTGCTATACACTACGGCTATGGCACAGAATGTTAGGCACACTAATCAATTGGATTCAGGAAAACAGAGTTAGGGTAACACTCTCAGGAGTCCTATTGATTAGTGTGTCTAACATTCTGTGCCATCGTCAAGCTTCATAGGTATTCAGACGAGTCCGAGGAATCATAACCGTTTGCTTCTGGTATTTATCGTCGGCAACTCGAGGACGGATTTTCCACATGGAGATTCCCCACTTGGGTAAATAAGACATGCTTGCATAGTAACTAGCTCTCTTCTTGATTGTTCTAGCACTTGGCTTCATCATCGTCCTCAGAAATGTTGGATTGGTTCAAAAGTGGGCTTTCCCCCGACCAATCATGTGATGACCATCTTGGATTTTAGACAGAATTTTTTATCACACCTTCACACTCTTTAGAATGTGGAGTTCCGCCTCACGGCACCTCCTCTAGCGGCCATTTCAAATTCCTCTGGCAAAATGTCCTAATCGTTGATTCACGCATTTGGGCCCCACCCGGTGGCCTAATACTGATTTTTTTTTTCGAAAATTTCGAAAATTGTTTAATCAGATCAACTGTCATGTTCATGGGATACTATCCTGCAGCTATCTTGTATCTGAACATGGATGCCCTGGATACCAATGAGATTGATTGCTCAAATGTGGCGATATAGTAACACGTTGCAGTCACCTGCCAGGTTATGTCTAGTTTGATTCCCGATAGTACAATTAGTTCTCCATCAATTAACAGAGAACTTCCTGAAGAGAAAGGTTCCCAGCCTACACAACATCGGTTGGATGGTTGGGTTATTCTGATGAGTTGATACAACAGGTAAATATTGTTAAATGCCTTTGCAATCACTGCTTCCTAACCCAGCTGTTTTTATCAGTTTGATAGTATACATTGAGCTCGCATGCTGGCAACAGTTGATATGGTCAAAAATTCTACAGTCCCTCACCTGTCCAGAGACTTGTCTTGGCAAAACATTTTTATATTCTATCATTCATTTGCCACTGTCTGCATGCATCCATACCACCATTCACAGCAATCTCAGGGCATAATTAACCTTTTCAATCATGCATTACATTGTACTGAGCAATAACCCAATTCCACATTGCCACAGTTTCCCTACAATGTTATGTAGAGTATAACATTTGCATAACTATTATTGAGAGCTGGAATGCTAATTGGGTATATGTTTAGGTAGATTGAAAACCGGCTGCTACATGGGGCATTGTCAGCTCAAATGCCAGTCTGGGCTCATAAAGATCACCTGGAATGATATTCCTACTAACTAGAAATCTTTCTCTTCCCCATTCTTTCCTCCAAAGTGTATTCAGAGACAACCAAAATGTTGACCTTCGGTTCCATCCCACTGTACTGCTTAGGACACAGGTCAAAAGATGGTGATAAGGCACAGGTGAACTTCCATTCGGATACAATAATACTATTACAAGAGCCTATGCCGACAGTGAGAACGCACTGTGGACTGGACTGATTATTGAGTCCAGCTGATGCTAACACAATTACTCATACAGAGATGTAACCATGTTGTGCATACACTGAAGCCAGCTGATTGCTCACACAATTACTCATACAGAGATGTAATCATGTTGGACATGCACTGACGCCAGCTAATTGCTCACACAATTACTCATATAAGGATGTAACCATGTTGTGCATACACTGAAGCCAGCTGATTGCTCACACAATTACTCATATAAGGATGTAACCATGTTGGCATGCACTGAAGACAGCTAATTGCTCACACAATTACTCATATAGGATGTAACCACAATGGGCAGCACTAACTTTGCATTGTATCCCCAACCAAATTCACCCAACCCTGTATTATTGTATTGTGCTAGACTAGAGGAGGGTTATTATTTTAAATATTATGTTGGCAGGTAGATTAAGCAACTTTGCTGGAATGCACCTCACTACAGAATCGGTGCGTATTGTTCCCATTGTGCACGTACGTGTCTGGCCTCTGCAGGCATTCATTATGATACCCATGACCATGCACTAGCTTGTTATTTATGTATCATTTTCATCTATCCAGTTCAACTAGCCAAGTCAGATTTATCCTAATGATTACACTCAGAAATGTCGAGCGGCTCTGCAAGCTGGCTGAGAAATTCAAGATGAAGGTCGGAGCGAACCTTGAGGATGACATCAGAAGGGCCAAGATCATCAGACAGGAGAGACTCGGCTATGAAAACGACCTGGTGAGATTTTGTAAACTGTGTATCACGTGGCAGGGCCCTGTACTGTACCAGTCAATGCGGGTATTGAATAACTGTGGGTGCCCCAAAGTTCTGTGAAAATAAAGACCAATATATTTCATGGGTCACACACCAATGGAGGTCTTTTGCTAGGTTTCTTCATGACTATAATGAATATATTGCTGCCAGGAGTCAAGGAAATGATATGCGGTCAGGTCATCTTAAATTGGAATCTACTGCGCTTGGACGTGGTTCCACTTAAGGAATTCACTCTGGCGCCTCACTATTTAAGCAGAAGAATGGCAGAGTGGTATCAGTGGGGCTTTGCAAGCAAACATTCTGGGTTAGACTTCCAGCAGTCACCGGAGGGTTCTCCCTAGCGGGGCTTGTACTCGCAGTTGCGATGAGTGAGGTCATGGCTCCTCTTCAGGGTTCCACTGTCAATGCAATGGATTTGTGCATGGGTACCTGAGGTTTTGATTAGATAGTTTTTGCAATAAGTCCCCTCAGTCGGCTGTGAGCAGTCATGTTGGATGTGGATCGTCCGCTCCTCCATGTTCTGAGGAACTGGTCAGATCCTGGAATTCACTGATCAACCTTTCAAAGGGACGTAACATTGGGGATAGTTACACCCTGCCGCAATATCATATCAACAAATGACAACCAGTCGAGATTACAAGTTATCGCGTGTTCTATCCCAATCAATACCGGGGGGCCCAGGGTTTTCCTCGATGAGCCTTAGTTGGCTTCCTGAACCTGTAAAATCCAGTCAAATCAATTAGAAAAATAGTTGTGGAGGTTGCTTGTTAAAACAGAGCATTAGCATTGAGACTCCATCTAAACAGCTGGAACCCCCAGTGTCAATATTCAGTAGCACTTTGGGATCAATCCATGGCCCAGAAGGTTCTTGTGCCATATTTTTTGGGGGAACACCAATAATAATTGTGATCAGTATTGGCTACCAGTAGTGTAGTCTGTAGGTATCATCTTGTGATGATCCAGTCAGCAAAAATGGAAGCATGCTTTTTGTGGAACATGCTCCTGGGAGTTCAAATGATTCATCTTCAAGATGTTTGTCAATTTATTGATGGTACAAAGAATGGTGACTACAATCAGGATGTTCAGAGTTTGCAGGTTGATGCGCCATGGTGATGTACAGGTCTTCTCTAAGTAGTCGGAGAATCAGGACACACTAGGGTGGCAGTAGGGGAGTTCAGCAGGACACTGCACAATTAGTTGCCCTAGCTAGACAAGTCCCCATCCCTTGTCACAACTGAGCACCACTGCTATTAAAGTGATGCTTCTGAATGACGTCCAAGCATGTCGTGTGAAGATCAATTCACCGATCGTGCATGATGCCATTTTATCTATATGAATTCCAGGTTGGGTCAAACACAATGTTGGAAAGAGCAATGACTCTAATATCAGTCACTACTTTTCGAAAATGAAGGGATTCCAACAGCTTCAATTGGCAAATTTTCCCAATTGAAAAACAGTACGGTGACTTGATTCAGTGTCTTGATTTGATTCTCTGAAAGTCATTGACTCGAGTTTTATTAAGGATTACAATTGTAACTTTGGGGTTATTGTGATGCACCATGCATTGGAATGGGGGGAACATTACAAATACTTTGGGCATCGCTAAATATAGGAGAAGAACAGGACTCCTATGTGTAGGTGAAAAACGTGGAAAGGTAATGAATTCCAGGAATTTTGAAATCATGGAATGGCTCAATTTGACAGGGGAACTCGAAGAATTTAAAAAAATGGAGGGTATCCAATGTATTAATATTTTCCTGATAGCCAGGTGTGTTCCGTCGGCATATATGAATATTGCAAATATACGAAGCACATTGCAGTCCCCAGATCCTACTGAGCTGTTGCAAATTGATCTTGTCAGGAGACTTGCAGATTCAGTTTCCCATCGGTTAGATGGTTGGAAGCCATGAAATCCTGGGATTGAGAGGTGGGATGGAAGGGGCCATGGGGTCAGGCGAGAACAAGGTAATGCAATGCATTGATACCCCCCACTCCCTGGGAGGTGAAGTCAATCGTGGCGTCATTGTCCAATGGCAAGGTGACAAACATGTGGGGTCTTGTATCAAAGGTTGTTCGGGTCACTGAAGTGACTGAGGGGTGAGTCAGTAGTTTAAATTTGTTACGCGGGTATGGGGATTAGGGAATTTGGGGGTGTGTCACTTTCATGCATTTGTCAGTCACAAAAGTGACTGAGGGGTGGGTCTTGTACCCAGTTTGTTGGACCCAACTAAGTGAATCCCGTAAATGACTCACATTGTCTGGGGTTGGGGTTAGTAGCTGTGAGTCATGCTATTGACAAGTGATAGGAAATTGAGGCCGTAAAAAAAGTTGGATTGAATTCCCTTAACTTGGGCAGATGATGGAGCGAACCAGCGATGGGAAGTGCAGGAAAGGAAGCCATCGATGGGATGAGCAACATGGCCCAGTTTAAGCACAAAGTGGAGAGAAGACACCGACGACCGGAAGACATTCTGGGCCCACTACCATCGCTAAGGTAAATGGATCGGGTTACCAAGGGCCAAGGCAATGTCCGGGCAAAATTCGAATTTATGGTTCTAAGTTGGGCTCACATCGTTTTTTGTGTTCAATTAGTGCATCGAAAATACGGTTCTGGAATCTTTCCATAGTTTTTTTCGGAATGGCAAAACAACGTCTGGCATAGTATATGTTAAGGAAGTCAATTCTTCACGTACAGAGCGGGATAAACCTGAGGAATTACATGAAATCCATTGTATTATGTCCATCAATCTTGAAATTGCTATAATCATGAGTTCTATGAACGATTTGAAGATAAGGACATGGAATAATTTATATGCTCTATTTGGAAACGGATGAACTTAAAATTGGTGTTCCTGTGCTGTTCCCATGAAAAAGTATGGGAGAGGGAGATGGACGTGACCTTGGAAGCTTATAATTTCGACTAGTGGTCCGGTTGCATAGCCGGGTTATTCCAAAAGTCATTAAGGCATTATTACAAGCTTCAAAGCGCAAGAACCCGTTTTCATACAAGTTATACGAGTTATTTTTACACAATGAGAATTTTGGGGGTGGTTTGAAATGCCATATTTGCTGGTCTGTGTCATGGTAAGTTTGGGTGTTCAATAATTGGGGTCAGGGGTCTTCTAACGGTCAAGCAACTCCTACCCTCATTAATATGAGAAGATAAATATGAAAAGTGGTCAGTATATTCATGACCAATATGGGTCATACGGGAGTGTTCAGGAAATCGTGTTCGAAGGTCACCTTATGAATAAATTTTGGCCATTGTTAGAACAGCTGTGCGGCAATTACAGAATAGTTTGGATAATCATGGAAGTTGATACTGGTCAGTAAGATTAGGCCGGTGCTACTGGTGAGACATCTGAGGATGTTCAGGAAGTAAGGTCAAAATGACCATTTAAGGTTTTGTTGACTTGTTCAAAAGGCAAAGCTGCTTTGTGCAGGTCAGATTGAATGATCCTCAGTGTTAGTCGCTATTCATATTGGAACAATTGACATATGGGGGCTTCCGTTAATTTGATGATAAATGTCTTGAAGTGTCAAATTTGTATGCACATTTCTACGATCAACTGCTACAAATTGATAGGTGGGCTGAGCTACTGTGCATGGCACCATTGGCCATTTTGTGTCATTGCTCATTTTAAACTTCCTAAGTATCAAATCATACACCACTCGATGTACTCGATCGATGGAGAATTAGACATTTTTAGCTCAAAAAAGCTATGCGGGTTGAGCTATGGATTCTGCAAGTCAATCTACTTTATATGCTATCTATCTATCTATCTATCTATCTATCTATCTATCTATCTATCTATCATCTATCTAGCTATCATCTATTTCTCTCTATCGATCTATCTATCTATCCATCCATCCATAAATCCATCCATCCATCCATCCATCAAATCCAATCCATCAATCCATCAATCCATCCATCATTCATCCATCCATCTCCATCCATCAATACACCATCATCAATACCATACATCCATCCCTCTCCTTCTTGCCTCTCAAACAGTCATTCTGTGAGGATGTTAACCAAACTTGACACAATGTTCCTTTATGTGTAAATTCAAATGATCTCCTCCTACACATTTGGGTGCATGCTGATGTGGTAATAATGATGCGTCTATAGCCATACTTCGGGTGGTGTTCAGGTTTTCTGGTCCAGGTCCCAATTGGGCCGAGGGCACATTTCATGCCATTTCCACACCAATGTACTTGAAATGCATCTCCTCCACAAGCTTCAATGATTTTCTTCTAGTTACATGTAATGGTCCTTGGGTGGAGGAGCCATGGGGCCACGGTGTCTCGGGAATTTTGGCCAGGGCTCAGTTTGGGCCTTGGGTCCCCTTTATGACAATACTCAAAAATCTTGTATCTCATACAAATTTCGTAGAACATTGCTGAATGTTCGGTCATTAACTGATGGTTCATCAGCGTACATTCGGGTGGTCAGGATGTTTGGTCCAAGGTCCACTTGGGTCGAGGGCCCATTTCATGATCTTTCACACAATGGTACTTGAAATGCATCTCCTACACAAGCTTCAATTGATTTTCTTCAAAGTACATGTAATGGCCCTTGGGTAAAGCGCCATTAGGAGTGTTTGGGAACTCTTGGGCCCAGGGACTCAGTTTGGGCCCTGGGGCCATTATATGAACTACCGCCAAATCTGTATCTCCCAAAATTTTGTTGCACATGGTGATGTTCGGTCATAATGATGGTATATCCGCCGTACCTTCAGGGTGCCCCGGGATTTACGACCCAAGGCTCAGTGTGGCCCTGGAGCCCATTGTGTGAAGTTACGCACAAACTGCTTCTCCCCTCCACAAATTTCGGTGCACAGTTGCTGACATTCGTTCATAATGATGGTTAACCGCCGTACCTATAATTGATCAGGGATTTTTCTCAGGTCCCCACTTGGGCCAGAGTGGCCCATTTCATGAAGTTTCATGCAATGGTACTTGAAATGCATCTCAACAAGTTCAAGTGATTTCTTTAAATACATGTAATTTTTACATTCAATGGAAGTGGGTCATCGGGGGTGTTGCGAACTTCTGGCCCAATGGTGAAATCCGCAAACGTTCTCCAAACAAATGTTGATGCCACAGATCAGCGCTGAGTGCGGTCGGTCATAATAACATGGGTCGAAGTTTGGTCATACATCGATCGAAGAATGAATTTTTGGGGTCATAATGCTTCTTCTCAGCAGATATTACTTTGAAGAGTTGAAACAGTAACATCTGTTGAAAAGAAGCATACGGACCCCCAAATAGTTATTCTGCGATGGATTTGACCAACTTCGACCCCAACTGCTCATCACCGTTGAGACATTTTACTGTGAATGTCAAGTCAAAGGTCTCAAGGGGCAATATAGGCTATCATGTTTAAAATTTCAAAATGATTCTCCTAAAGTACATTGAGATTTTTTGAAACTCATAATTTTCTCTGGAGGTTGCTCTTCCAGCTTGTTTGCAGATTTTGAGATACATCCAGATAGTGCTGTAGAATTAAAGCGGTAACATTTGATTGGAAAGAAGCAAAATAGTATATAATTTTTGAGGATGTTGACCAACTTGCAACCCAATGTTCATTCAACCTTGGGACATCTGTTGACCATGTGACGGTCATTGAAGGGAACAATAAGGCCACTGTGTCAAAAGGCCCTTTTCTCTCCAAAGCGGTCATTCTTTGATGCATGTGGACCGCAAAATGATAACCAATGTTATTGACTGCTTAAAAATTCTTGGCCATATGAAGATCCAAGGTCAAAGGTCCTTAAGGGGGTAGTTCATTGCCTTGAATGGAAACTGCCTTCTTGGCCTCATGATCTTGCACACTTTAACAACATAATTTTACATTAGTCTTGGTACAGTTTGTGCGGTTTGAGCATACAGCACCTTGGTGCTAATAGTAATCGGAGTTCTCACCTTGATATACTCCAAGTTTCGTGTGTCCGTTGTGAAGGGGGCATGAACATTACACAGGAATATGATTTTTTTGTTTGGGCCTCAAATGGGAAATTCAGTGCTCCTGCAAAAAAAAAAAACGAATATATATTATAGCATATACCAAACTGAAAGCATAAGATATGAAATAATAGGACCCACATCTACTAAAGACAAGGCGATGTTTGCCTGGGTACCGAAAAGAAATATTAGGAACAGGGAGAGTCGCCTCAACTGTCCAATGACAGCAGCGTCTGAGTATGTGATAGAGAAAAAAAACAGTACATCAGGCAAAAATGACAGTCCCGAATTGTCCAAACTTCAGTAGCGAACGCAATGCAGCAGACGCGAATGAGATTGTTCCTCGACGTCAAAACTCACAGGCTGCAGTCAGACCTATGAGCCCATCATCCCCCAGTTCCCTGCTGATTAATTAGCGAAATCTTACAGAGATGCCTTTGTAATGCCTCCAAGGTGCAGCGCACTTAACAATGATTCTTAGTGTTGAGATTGTTGCAGCATTGGTCAGTGTACATTCTATGACTTATTGAGTGTGTTGCAATACTTGTGGATGATAAAAAATTTGAACTGATACATGCAGCAGCCCACTCGTGTACATACGTTCATACCTGTTGCTTATCACCAGCTGGCCATGTGACCATGACAGCGCTGACACGGTTGAAACCAGAAGAATACTGGTTGATTCGCTGATATTAATTAAGAAATCTGTGTGCCTAGTGTGTGAACTGCTGCTGAATTTAACGGGAATGTGAATATGGAATGACGATTTGAAAATGTGGAAACGTGTGTGAACGAACGATACACCATAAAAACCGATCACTGTGGTAGGTTGTGCATTTGCTGCTAAACATGATCAGAATATAAAAAATTTGATTCTGTCTAATGAATGGTTCTTTTCGCATGAGAATTCAGTGAAATAATCAGTAAGCTGTCATTCGGTGGCTTTTTGAATTTGAACAAAAAGTGTCATCCAAAGTACCCCTCCCGCCAAATTTGGAAAGGACTTATTTTATCTTTCTCTAAGTAAAAGAAGGAAACAATTTTGGAAAAAACAGGCACTCGGTTGGATGCTCTTCGGGTACACTTTTAATTCATTCATTGCGCGCTTGCATGCACTTGCTAATATCTTACTTTCTTACCGCACTGATCGACCCATTTAAAACCCTACTCTACTATTTTTGCAGGCCCTGAACCCCCTGGGGATAGGATGGCCACGGGAGAGCACTGCCAGAATCGTGTCATGTTCAAGCAGTTCTTGAAGTCTGGGGGCATCAGTCTGGCCACTTAGACAGCTGTCCGCTTCGGCAGTGTCAACAGAAACCCTCAGTATTATGCTCATGGCCAGAAAATGCAACAGTGAGTCAAGACTAAACAATGTAGTGGGACGTCCTGTTGTTGTCCCAAGAACGGGACTTTATGCTGCTCCTCCTAATCTTTTGTAGTTTGGTTCTCTGGCCGTGTGATGAATACCCAGTTGATACATTCCTCAACATGTGACCCCACCCTCAGTCACCTAATGAAATTAGACTTAGCAATTCCATGTATCGACCACTAATAGGCCAGCATTTTCTCAGTAAAGTTAGACACGTACCCATTACATTAGAGAAGGCATTGCACTTATATGAGTCATTTTGAATTTGACAATGAACCAGATGTGACTGCTGACCATGCTCAGGGTATTGGGGGTGTGAGGGCATGCACGCTATCATTATTTTACTATAGGTGTTCAGGTATCATGTCTCTCACGTTTGTTGGTCCAGTTCTCTGTGTGTACCAGCTAGTGCCTCATATCTTGTTTAGACTATAGAGTGTTTATGTTCATGTCCTCACTTCTGTTGTTCCAGTCTCTGTTGTACTCAGCAGTTCCATCTCGTGTTTAGACTATAGATGTTTATGTATCATGTCTCTCAACTGGGGGGAAAAGAGAAGGGAGAAAAAGGAGTCTGTTTGTTCCAGCTCTTGTGTACTCATGCTAGTTGCTCATAGGTCTTGTTTAGACTTGATGTTTAAATGTTCATGTCTCTCCCTTCTGTTGTTCCGCCGGGGACGGCTGTGTGTACCCATGCTAGTTGCCCATATCTTGGTTAGACTATAGATGTTTTTATGTATCCATGTATCTCACTTTTGTTGTAACAGTCTTTGTAGGTCCTCATGCTAGTTGCACATACTTGTTCAAAGACTACGATAGTCATGGTCTATGTCCTCTCACTTTTGTTGTTTCAGTCCTGTGTGTCTCTCATGCTGGGGGCTTTATACTAGTTAAGACTATGGACATTAAGGTTACTGTTTTAGCTTTTCTTCTGTTGCAGTTCCTTGTGTCCTCATGCTGGCGGTTGTGCTTCTCTGTGAGCTAGTGCACAATCTCATCATCGTTGACTACATCTCCATCTCGACTGAGGTACTCTCCAGGACGTAGAGAATTTTTTAATCTTTGTCACTGCATGGTTTTCCTACTATCCTGCTGTTTCACCTCTCCTTCAGTTCCTGTTCCTAAAGGTGACGCTGCTGCATATTTTTCCAGCCCAGCTGTGTCCCATTCTTTTCAGTTCTGTGCCTAAAAGGGAGATGCCTTGCAGTATTCCATCCCATTCTGTGTCCCTTCTCTTCAGTTCGTGCGCCTAAAGGGGAGATGCTTGCAGTAATTCCAGCCCATCTGTTTCCCCATTCTCCTTCAGTCTGTGCCTAAAAGGGAGATGCTTGCAGTATTCCCGCCCATCTGGTGGCCCCATTCTCTCAGTTGTCCCTGTGCCTAAGGGGAGATGCTTTGCATTATTCCAGCCCATCTGTGTCCCATTCTCTTCAGTTCTGTGCCTAAAAGGCTACTGCTTGCAGTATTCCAGCCCAGCTGCTTGCAGAATTTCAATCCAGCGGTTTCCCCTCTCTTCAGTTCCTGCCTAAAGGGGAGCTGCCCCCCCCCTTTTTTTGCAGCTTATACTGCTTGAGCAGTATTTGGCCTAGCTGTTACTCTATAGCTGGCCTTCTTAAACTAGTTTTTGCAAAAGTGCCAACTACGATGGTTCTATAAGCGAAGCGCGACCATGGTTTTGGGCGCGGGAGTCCTTAGAAAATGTCTCGTCCGACCACCACCTTCGTCTGACAGACCCCCCAATTGCAGTGAACGGCAATTTCTCACTCCAAGGCAGTAAGCACATCTCTGAACTTGACCATAATTCAAATTTCTATATAAGAATGTTCTTACAGGAACCCGACTCAATATATCTTCTTTTCAGGCACTCGGTGAAGGTAATCCCCAGCTGTCAAAAGGTCATCAACAATATAATGTTCATATTTCAAACAGCATTAAGCAGATTGGGCCATATATAGATATTTGGAATCGTTCTGAATGCTGGGGAATCGCATAGACTGACTTCACATACATACGGTTGAGGTCTGGAAGGGATTTTTCGGGCCTCGAGAGGCCCTGCGGGAGTGGCATATGCGTCAGTGACTCATGCGTATGGTGGATTCGGACCCTTTTTGAAGTTTTCTCCGGTTTCAAAATTTCCATCATTTCATGGATTTGGTGCTGATTTGAAAGTTTATTGGGCAAAACAGCCGTACAATTAATACAAGAAATACCAAGGTTAAATGGCAACAGAATAAAACTATTTTGTCTACACCTTAACCTCAATGGCTGGAATGGCACATCTGCTTATGCGATTACCTTGAAGTACCAAGTAGTTTTGTCATGAGCACATGTAAATAATTGGGGGGCACAATTACTGCAGGTTTCACATATTTTACAGGTTGGTTTAGTCTGTTCAATAGAGCAGTTGATGAAAATATATTTTCCACTGTCTGACAATTTTCTGTATTTTATCTTTATTTTTTCCAATTTTATTTTCCATGCCATCCGTCCGCGCCATTGGGATCCTCAACCGCACAAGTAGTGCGCGGGCCAGCCAGTTTGAGAAGGACTGCTTTAGAGTGTGAGAGCTCCAATTTCATTGTTATAGTTTTCATTATCATGACACTGTGTTGGGGCTTGCTCTTGACATGCCAATATAGGACGATGACATTGATACAATACACTTTCTTTTTACTGCCGCTCGTGACTATTGGGACATTCTTCTTCGTGAACATTCAAGTACCGGGCCCTTTGTGATGGGCGGGGCCCAATTACAATGCCACCAAAGGTAAACCTTCCTGATTCTTCAGTTTTGGCAGAATTCCAGCCAATCATTTCAGTGTGTTTAGGTCATATTGTTTCCGTCGGGCCATCTTACTGGTTGCAGACCACGGGATCTCTAAAGCGGCCGTATAAGCCATCGTATTGATTTTCGCAGACTGCTGTGCTCTCCAGATCAGGGTTAATTAACTGAGATACAAGATACTTGTGTACCCTAATGGGGTGTACCGGGAACGAAGGTCAAGGTCCTCAACAGAGCCTGAGGTGTTTTTGTGCTAAACCACAAGGAATCTGCAGAATGTTTCTCTTAAAAATTAGTCTGATAACTGTTATCATGACAGTGGTCCCTATGTGGTGTTCAGTAATTGAAGGTCATAGAAATAGGCATACTGTGCCTCTTTGTTTCCTTCCATAAGTTGTTCAAAAAGGTTTACAATACATCAGAACGTTCCTTGGGTCCTGCTTGTTTGTATCTGAAGGCATCCTTTTTTTATTCAATTCACCACAATTATTAGAGTCCAAAACGTGTCATTATTCTGATATTTTCCCTAGAGTCGAAGACCTGATTTGCCTTGTCTAATGCAGTACTTGGGCAGTAGGTTTTGTTCCGTCAGAAAGCTAATCTTGGGCTCCACATCCAACTCCTGAGTTTTTAAAATCATTTAGTCCATGCGCGTCGCTGGGGCTGCCATGGCCGCCCCACTTTTAGGCAGCCATCACGAAAATTATTGTGAAAATATAAGAGGCGCATGTGAGCAGCGTCCTGCACCGCTTTGAGTAAGTAAAAAATGTGCACTTTTGAAATAGAAAAATTATACAAAATAGAAAAACAGTGGGCGAGCTGATGGGCATTTCTTATTTCTCCGGTTGAACTCTTCTGTCTTTCGCGCACACAGCGCACCGTCACAACATCATTTGCAATTTACGTGTGCTTGTTTCACATCATCATTTGCATACGGTTTCCATTAATTCAGCCGGTTTCCTCGATTTGCCACACTCATGGCAGATAGCCTGGCGGGAGCATGGGGGGGCGCGTCCGCCCCATGAAAGTCTGTCGCCTCCCATGCCCCCCCCCCCCCACCACTAATTGTGAGTTTTTTTATTTTTTCATAAGTGATCCTCTTCATAACGAGTCTGTTCGCATGTGGAGTTTGTGACAACACAAGAGAGGACATTTATGACATCGGATTCTGAAAAAATCTTCGCGCTACGCGCCAATTAGTTATCTGTTTCTGTCCGCGGTGTCCGACCTCATCTGTCATAATGGCGGCAAAATGGGGAACTGCCAGTGAATTTTGGGTATATCATACTATCCGGACGTGCCGATTCCAATTTGGGCAGGATTGAAAGTTCGTAGAATACAGTGCACTGAGGCATGCAGTAGGTGTTGGTTTGCTGGGGAGTGATCCGGAAAACCCATTACTGAAACCGCCAACTCCCATTAGGTAATATGAACATTAAGGAATTGGGTTGTTGTATAGGTGGCCTACGTAGCAGAGACTATCTGTTCCGAGGAAATGAGAGACTAAAGATTCGAGCCAAAATATCGACAAACGGATGGACGGAAAACGGACATAGTTTTGAAGGGCGGATCTAGGGGTCGCAAACAGGCTGGAACCCCCCTACTGACCGTCATGAAAAAAAAAGAATAAAAAGATTGAATGTTGTTGAGTGACTGACTGGAGAAAAATGTTCAAACTAGGCTTCAAAAAATATTCAACATTGCCGCCCCTCCTCTACTAAGATTCCTCGATACGCCCATATAGTTGAGAGGAAGAAAAAGACTCGATCGCCGGATTGTGCCCCAAATACCTGAATTGCACCACCAACAGCCTGATTTTTTTTTGGGGCGCTTCACGCGCAGCCGCTTCTCCGTTTCACATCCACTACAATTCAAAGGTCCAAGATTGGCCGCGGGGTAATGGCTGGTTCCCATACACCTATAAGTATACGACATGAACAGGCTTCTGCGGTACTAACTTTTCAACAGGCGTAGATTAGAAGGACCAAAGGGGGCACTGTTTTTCTCCATACTGCCATTACTTATGTGCGGGGTAGCCAACATGGTGATACCCGGACGGAAAATGCCCTTCGGCGGGCAAGGAATTGTGGAAAAATCATGAGATTTCCTGGGTTGAAACATTCGGATCATAAATACCGTAGAACAGCCTCAAATGATTCAGAAGGGCATTTCTGGTATCTGGGGAGTTACCAGTCTACTAAAAAAATCACCGAAAATGGTGGCGATTCGCTCAGATAGGTCGGTCGAAGCCCTTCCACAAAAATTATTACGCCCCCCTCCACACTGATGAAAAAGGGTTACCCCCATTGTGCGTTCACTATTCATAACAATACCGGCGATTTTTTACAATTTGGCGCCCACCTGGTGGACCCCCCTTCAGTGCTGGTCTCGACCGCCCTGCTGGTAGTCTATACCGTGTTAGTTTGTTCTGCATAGGCGTTACAAGTAGTTAGGTATTGGGCGTGACCTACCACATGTGAAATGCCATAAAAAAAGAGGGTCTCAAAATATTTCTTGGAACCACTCAAAAAAAAAAAAAAAAAAAAAAAGAAGATGGCACTAATTTGAGAAAGGGGAAAGGAGGCAAAGGACTAGTGGGCCCGGAAGTTGGGAGTACCCAAAAAAACCGCCTCCCAAAATATTGTTTTGACAAAGTGATTATATCGCATTTGCAAATTTGAACGAGGGGAAGCGGATCGTGAGAGTTAATAATCCCCGTAACGGGCCCACCCAGCCATGTGGTCTTCTTCTGCACGGTCCCCTAGGTCTTCATCATTCAAGTGTTGTGGTTTTGCACCAGATTGCATCAATGGGGACCTGAAAGTGCTTAAAATTCCACTAAGAGCATGGCGGTGAAAAGCGAAAATTTCCGAAGTGGACTGGATGTGTAGGTGTCGATATATTGCACTCAGTTGCATCAAACCCATATGCAAATGCCAAACAGCTATGCAATACTATGAGATGATATGAAATTGAGCTCGGACAAAGGAAAGAATTACCTAAAATTATATCCACCTCGTTGATCGCCCCAAATGTGGCCGAACTGCGCGCTCCATGACGCATAGTATAGGTCGTCTTCGTGGGGCATTGCTGAACGTGAAGTGCAGAAGAATAAACTCGGCAACTGTTGAGATCGGGGCAATGGGCAATTTTCATGCCCACCAATTTAATGATGAAAAAACGGTGGCGATTTTGGCCCTCGGCATCAAGCTCCTGGAAATAGGTCAGGAAGTGCCATTTCCCGCCACCTGGGAGCTAGTATGCTGAAATTTCTGTACGATTCGCGCCAACCAATGGTGGCGCTCGCTTAGATGGCTACATGACCCCCTAGAAAATAGTCGAGCCTCCCAGTGCCCCCTACTGGAAAAATCCTGGCTACGCCACTGATGCAAAGATGCTAAATATTAAAGGGAACGATAGTGCCCTCATCTCTGACCCCTCCCCAAAGACGGCGGTCCAAAAAGAAATATCCGGGAGAGGCACCCTTAAAACGACGATCAAAGAAGCTATGGACCGTTGTAATGTGACAATTTTCCCTAGAAGTATATTAAGTAAAGTGGAAGGGAAACAGTTCGTGGTGCCCTCCCCCCATGGCGGCGATCAAAAAGGCATACCCCTCAAAAAAATTCTGGGTACACCACTCGGGATTCATGTTCGGAATTGAGGATGGGGCATTTTTTTTTCCTCTTCGGAGGTATCTGAAAGACTAATAATTTTGGAGCTCTCTCGCGCCATCAAAAAAGTCAAAAGGGGAACCTCACGATTTGGTACTATTTACGCAATATTGGGGTTCGAGAAGCTGTCTCCCACCTCTAACCACCAAACGTTGACAAATGACAATGGGGCCCTTCATAGGAGTCAAGTTCCAGACACCCATGCAAAACTGTTTCTGTTCTTTTAAAATTTATACAGGCATATATTAGGAATGATAGGGTGTGGGTCCATGCCTCTAGCCCGGCAATGGTATTTCCAAATCATAGCATGGGTATCTGAATAATTCTGAAATAAAAAGTTTTTGTGTGCGGCTTCGCGCCAATATGGGGGCGTTAGGCTTAGAGAGCACTTTCTGTCACATTTGGTCGCCCACTTTCTTTAGCTTGACGCGCCTGCCTGCATAGTAGACGAGAAATTGTACCGTATAGTTGGAAGGACTTGCAAATCAAATGAAAGAACAGGTATTGTGCAGAGAAAGTGTGGATTAGTTCTTGGCTTTCAAAAACGAGGCTCCGTGGTTAGGCTGCTGCGATATTGCAGTACTCTTGTAGTTCATACCTCTATCCATTTCTGTCTGTCAACGGTTTGCCTTTTTACTCTGAATACCCATTCTTCAACGGAAAGTTTATCAATCTCTGTCATTTTTTTTACCACTTGTGATTCAAGTTCAGACATCATTAAAAGGACTCAATGGGTTAATGATGTGTGGAAACATATAGCAATTTGAGCTCTCCTACAAATCGCACTATTTCTTGGAATTATTCTGTAAGGTTCCATGGGTGCTGCTTGACTAAGCTTCATAGTATTTTTTGATGAGGTCAAAACATCCAAATCGAGGGAAAAAGAGGGTAATATGAGATTGAGATTTCGAGAAGCCTGGTCATCTAACGTTTGGAGAGGAAACAGTAGAACCAAAATGAAACAAGTAAAGCCTAACCAACTAGGCCTCTGCCTATTATTGAGGGTCATAGGTCAGGACACTCACCTTATGACATTGGAGTACAGTAGAGCAGTGGTCTCATTGTATCTAGAGTGAATACAATGAATGGCATGAAAAAGTATAGGGGCTCTGACGGACTTGGCCTACATAATGCTGACCACGATGTTCATTGAGACACAATGTTCATTGACAGGTGGTTCATCTGACGACCATACCCAGAAGGTAATTTTGATGGGATTAATTATGTGTTGGTAGGGGTACAATGAGCCTCGGAGGGAAAAATTCAAAAGTACCTCTGACAAAGGGCAGTAGATTTTCTCAAAATTACAATTATGGGGTGGAGGGGTGGGACTACAGGGGGTGATGAGCGCTGCACTGGGTGCATATGGGTGTTCTGGAATTCCAGGGACAGTCATGATGAGTCATTTCTTCACCAAAACATTTATTGGGGGTTGGGTTAATTGAGGTGTTCAGGCGTTCGCTGGCAAATTAGGCCAAATAGAATAATAGTTGTTGTTTTTTTGCGGGTATGCACGCCTGTCTTGCAAACATGCGTTGATGATTGCCCTCTTGTGATATGATACATCCGACTACCATGACATAATGATCAATCGTTCGTTTATGGTATGGGTGTTTTGAGAATTTGTTCGGTGGTCAGCTATCATCATTCTGAGCACCCCATGGTGATTTTTCTCAGCAATGATTCATTTGCATTTGTGTGTTTGAGCTACAGCACCGTTGATGCTACAGTTGTCCTTGCTATTTCATTTTCCCCCTCTTTCTGCAGGAAGCCCTGTTTACTCGAAACCCAGTTGAAGCAAGTTCCATAGAAGATCACTGTGTCCCTTTAGGGCGAGTCCCTGGCAGGATTGAAAAAGCGGGGAAAATTTAAGTAATGTACTATTTTGTGATGATAGTGCTATGTAGGGACTATATACAAATGCAGCCATCTGGGAGTGGATTGTAGCATGACCACCAGCTGCTACATTACTGTGACTTTTCTCTATCACCATAAAGTCGCGTTGTAATGCAGCAATCCCCTTTCAACTAGCAACATGTATATATAGGGCCTTATCCAAACCTGACAACTTTGAACCCCCTCCCTTCCATCCCCCTTCACAGAGGAACAGTTGGTCGACTACCTTAATCAGGCAATCTGATCAGCTACAATTCCACCTGTAGTTATTGACATCCATTATGTAAAACTACAAGGCATCCACATTCAGTATATCTAGGTCCATTGACTTCAAGAATGCAGTGACGCACTTCCTATGCAATCCCCAGAGTGAAGAAAAGTGGTTCTAATGTTAATTTTGCATGTGAGCACCTTTCCATCTGTTATGTATGTCTTGTAAGTCCCCTCAGTAAGGTTTGATTTTAGTTTTGACTGGGCTATCATGGCTCTTTTGCTTCCGTCAATTAGGATTTTTAATGTTTTATATTTGACACTGCAACATTGCCTGGACAATCATTACCAGGGATTCAATTAGAACTACAAAGGAAGATACAGGTAAATTACAAATTTTACTTTAGTCTGAGACTGCCAGTTAACATTTTGTCGATGTTTTAAAATGCGTCCCTAAATCCATGAACTCCCAGAGGTTCTGTGTCCCATCGAATCCCTAAACCCGTCCTATATTTTCTTAGTGGGAAATTGGTCATGAGTTTGCTTGTTTCTTTACTGTCTAAAAACAAGGCACTCTTAAAAGTTTTGGTAGCTAGCAGGTGCAAATATCCGAGGTAAGGATTGGTTACACTGATTAAGAAACATGCACTCCCTAACCTCCCACTAAACCTCTCTCCTGCTGCTAGAATATCAATTACGTAAACCCCGACAATGACACCATTGGGGGTGGAAAAACCACCCCAAACTAACCATTGCAGACTACAACCCAAAATGCGGAACCCTCTCGTTCCAGGTTATAGTTCATACCAACAGAAACTGGAGCGTGATGTGTTTACCGACAAACACTTTTCCTGGACATGCGGTTTCAACCCAAACCCCAAAAACCCAAAAAAAAAAAAAAACCCCCCCGCACCCACCCCTACCCCCCACCACAAACCCACCCCCCTCATTGTGGAACTCGGCCTCACTGTAGGTAGGGATGGATTGAACGCACCTCTCTCACAGAGCGCCTCAATAGGAATGGCTGTAGGGACGACTAATTGGGGTAATTAATTAATTGGATTTAATCAGATCCCATCACACTGTGGCAACAAAAATGGAATTCAGCTTAGCCAGTGGCATTCCTCATCCATCCACCCACCACGTTTTCAACCTGCATCGCACACAACAGTTCAGGAGTTTATGCGTGAATGTAATGAACAGTCGGACGTACGGAGGAACGAACAAACAAAAGGGTTCGGAGCTACATGAATGACTTGTAAGCGCTTAAACCACACCTAAAAAATAGTGACTCCAGTGATGACTCCTGATGTGTTCACTGTGCTCTTATACATCTCCTCCTTTTCTTCTCCGTGCATTTTTCTTTCCTACCAAAGAATCAACCATAAACTGTAATCATGTAGTCAAGTTCTCAGAAGCAATTCCTAAATTAATCTGTTGGGCAATTGGCTTCATTTCATTTGTTAGGTTAACCCCTGGCTTTATGTGGCCATTTATACACTTCCAATAAGAGAATTGTGACGAACAAACTTTTTTATGACCATAATTGAACTGACTATAACGGACTGAAGCTATACATACCACCCCCATCTTCAGGCAAGGAACCTTGTGGCTTTCTCATTATGACCTTGTAATTTCAGTATGATGAAATATGACTGTATCCCTATTATACTTATTTTTTACTTTTATTTGATTCTTCCCATTGATTGAGGCAACTCATTTTTTATGGGATGATGATAATACTTTTGATGTATGCTTATCTTCATATGCGATTTTGGTAGGTGAGAACAAAAAAGTCATAATTTATCCATTTCCATAACAACAGCCATGCACATGCATGGTATGATTGTTGGAAGGGTAAATTGTTTTTGGTTGTTATATACGGCAACTGATTTATAGAAAAATTTTTGTTTTTATGGTGCTTCCACTCTAATACTATTTTCATTTCAAATTCTGCCAATCACATTACATATTATGTATGTATGTATGTATTATAGATCAAGTAAGCTGCAAAAGAACAAATATACAATTTCGAATCTGCTTCTTTTGCCTGTGGGTTTTGTAACTTGATTAGATTGCATAGTGTGGCAAAACACTATTAGATTGGGCTCACATTCCTTGGTGAGGCAACCAGCCTAGCCCCTCATGCAGGTCTGGGTGTCATCAATGGTATAGGAGTTGCCCGGTGCGGGCACCGGTCAAAGTGTGGGCATTCTGAGGATAGGCCATACGCCAGTGTTCGTAGTTCTAAGTGTGGCATGCTCACCACAGAACAGTTCGTGGGATAGACGTGACGCAATTTGGTAAGATTCCCCCGATAGCAAAATCGTTACAGCTCATTTTTAAAATGTCACCACTATTTGAAAACACAACCATTTACCCTTTTCGGAAATTATTGGAAGTATGGGGGAAATCGTAAAAGTTTTGGGATGGCATGGATTTGTTTATTTTCGGCAGTTCAACGTCATCCACGTGTCCAACGTCGAACTGTGGTCACTCCCCTATGACCTTTCGACCACAATATCATTATCATCTTCATTAACTGTACCCTCGAACTGGCTCCTTGAGGTAGTGAGTTTCTGAGGTCAACCTCTGCTCTCTTTAGGAGCTAGGTCGGTTGGAGGGGAGAAATGTTCTGCTCTTTTTAGGAGCTAGGTCAGTTGGAGAGGAGAGATATCTCTAGTGGAAAACACGACTAATGCTTTAAGGTCAGAGGTCAAATTATAAAAGACGCTGTGAGCAAAAGTGCTCAACAACGGAGAAATGTTAGAGAGCTTGCCTTGATTAATGGTTGCTATGTGGGGGAGATGATCCTATTGTTTTGAGAGTCGGTTCACGAAGAATCAATGAGAAGTCTAAAAGCGAGTGAGCACATTTTACTGTGCAGCCAAATGATCTGAAGAGATTCATTACGAGAGGTTCCTATTTGGAAAGATGATCCCTACTGTCTGCTTTGTGGTCAAGTTCAAGGTCCCTAAGATCCACAACGATCTGAAAACCATGTTAGCATAAAACATTGTAACCAGATGTATAGAGAGTTCATATTTGCATGGAGGGCTGCTATGTGAAATAGATATGCAATTGTCACCTGAGGCCACAGTCCGATTATAAAGTCAAACCCATTATAAAGGAACAACTGCCAGGCTGGAGATAAGTACGGAGGGGTATATCGGGGAGAATGAAAACTGTATAGGTCCAAACCCATTCAAGACGATGTTCCTATGTGGAGTTATTGGCCTTCAAAGTTTGGGCCATTGAGGCATTAGAAACTGGGGAGCATCCAATTGCACAATACGCATAAGTCATCACATGGACAACACAGGAAATTATGTTATGTATTTGATTGTTTCATTTTGTTGAAGAAGTCAACATTAGCAGAAGTTCTGTTGTCCTTCTCTCCCAAGGTAACCATCAACACCTACCAACCCACTACAGCAATACTCGCCCATAGACTAAATGCTTTTCGAAGTGAATTAATGTTCGAATTTCAATAGAAAACAAGAATGTTTGCAGGGTTGTGCAAGTATGACATTGATTATCTTTGCATGATGGGATGCATTTCGATCTTGTTGCGCACTTACACTGCTCACAAATACATGAACTTCAAATGACTATAACTCCGTAAAGGAAAGTCCTAGAACTTCCATTTTGGACTGACGCATTCATTTTTTATCCAGCTATTGGATTAGCCCCTGTTTAAATATCATCCTGCAGATGTCCTAATGAAAGCATCCATCCATTTGTTCAGTGACCGCGCAAGGAATAACAGCTAGCCTTGCCTGGTAATATGTTAGAGGCGAGAGAAATTACGATAACTGTGCAACGGAACAATTTTGAGAGTTCATATCTGGCACGATATTGCTACGTGGTGAAGATGATCTCTATCATTTCGAGGTCGATCCAGGGTCACCAGAGGTAATGTTGGGGTTTTGTACGGCTACCTATGCTGTGCACGAAATGAATGTAAGAGTTTCATACTTTGCACTACGGCGGCCCTTCGAGTGGAGATCCTTCTGTTTTTAGTAAATTCAAAGTCAACAGAGATATTCCTGAATAGCACAATAATTGTTCAACGAATGATGTACGTATGAAGTCCACGAGCCATGAAGTGTTTTCCATTTGGATTAGATGATCCTCACTGGTTAGCTTTGATCCAAGGGCACCTGAGGTCAACAGAGGTCAAGTCTGAAAAAAAACTTGTTAGCGTGGGGACTGCAACCGAATGACTGTAGAGAGCTCATACTTGGCACGAAGTCTGCCATGTGGAGTCTAGGTATCCTCATTGTTTTCGGGTCGAGTCTGAGGTCTTTCGGGGTCCACAGAAGCTTGCTGGCGTGATGGACTGCTAAGAACGATGTAGTGATCTCCTGCCCGCGCGGAGTATTGTATTTGCAGTAGGGGCTAGATGACCCGATCGGATTGGGGTCAGGTCGAAGGCCGCTTTAATGGTCATAGATCATAATGAATGCTTGTACTTAAAAAACCATTTTCAATTGCTCAGTAATCACTTACTGAGCCCGTGGGTTCTTCACGGAGCCGGTAAGTGCTTTTTATTGGTTTGGAGAATCGGTGACAGCACCTTCGAAAGGAGAGAACAATATTTTTTTACACACAAGCTTTCAAACCTAAACCACTTCCCCCTCCCCCCCCCCCCTCCCCTTCAAGATAACATCTCTCCCCACATTAGACGATGCAGTGGATTTGAGGAAAACTGGCAATCTCTGACATGGTCCCTAGTTTTTGCTGGAGGTATCATGTTATTGTTTCTACTGTGAACCCAGAACAGTTGATGTAATAGGAATGAACCTATTTTCTTTGCACTTATGCTTTCAGCTGTTCAACCTTCCTCCCAAACAGTTTAACGTTATACTTAGCTGATAAGAAACCAATTACCACCCCGTAATCAGTCTCCATCGTAATTAAACAACAAAAACACACAACAAAAAAAAGCTTGATCATTTCAGGAATGAGTGCCTTCTTGACAAGGCAGATGGCCACTTTTGCTTCATCGCAGCTTGAAAACAACTCCATGATGGTCTCTGTTCAGAGGAAGCCACGTAAAAACAAGGCTCATTCATAGGAGAAGTAATGAAATGTGGCGTAGCCATTTCTTCAAATCTTTTGGATGAGTTTATTTTCACTCCTGGATCTGGGACGTGACAGAAGCCAATAAGTTCCCAAGGACCATTTCAGTGTTCTGAGAACTCGCATGAAGAGAAAACGTGATTTTCAATTTGACACATAATGGTTCAAATGACCCTATAGTGACCTTCTGACCATTATTTGACACTTGGTAGGCACTGTGAAAAATGCAAAGCGCACCAGTGAATGGTTTCTGCAGTATGAGCGCCATAGTAAATGTGATGACATAAACATAAGTACGCAGGCAATACTGGTCCTTTTAACAGACCAACCAATCACTATCTTTAGGGAAGATAATGATCTGCAGATTCCCCTTTTTTCACACATGTTGATGGTAATCCAACATAACGGTCATGAGAGAAGATTTGCTAATGTTTAGACAGATTTTTAAATTAATCGTTCATCGCCTTATACCAATATAAGTATGAAGTCCACCGTGGCCATAATTTATTTGCAGTTGATATTTTGGTTGATTTTCATAATTGAGGATTTTCCATCGTCTGTCGCAAAAAAAAAAAATAATAATAATAAACACAACAATACATATTCAACTTTAGTTAGCGCTTTCTTTTAAAACATGAGTTTTTGTTCAGTGGCACCCGTAACAGGTCAGAGAAAAAAACACTCAAACGCCAAAGTCTCCCTTGAACAATAATTCCCGGTCTTAATAGTATGCTGGAACTTTTGGGGTCTTGAGTGACACGAAGAGCAACTGAATGTCAAGGGTGGCAGCCAGGGGAGGGGAAAAGGCGGCCCACCCCCCGGCGTGGACAATTTTTCCCATATCGTCAGAGAGCCTGAGTGGGTTACCGCTAAAAATTAACACACCCCCCACGAGGCCCTCTGCCCCGACAGTAAAGTTTTCCACCGACTTTCTTTCATACACAAAAAACCTATATTAAAGCAATAAAGCTAAACGCTTTAGGCCGCGCTCGCGCGCGCGCGTCATATATTTATCTGATTGGCCAGTGTGTCCTCGCTTCAAGTTGAAATGAAGTTGTAAGATCGCATACTCCCATCCACTCTCCACCCCCCCACAGACTATACAATCGCGGCATATAGCAAAAACAAGTCGTATGAATATCGGCGATATGTCACTGCAGGCGCGAATAAATGTTACAATTTGTTGGGGAGGTGGTCGTCCTGCCGTCTACCACTGTGCTCTCAGGATTTTCTCTCGGTAGTTTTCTGAGAGCAGGTGTATGCCGGATTGTGTCAACCCGGGGGGTGCGCGTGGTGACTATTTAGGGGAGCGCCACCATCGGGGGGCGCGGAGCGGAGAGGGAATGTGAGGCTTTAACACCTCCCAGATCGCCCGCGAAATGCCCCTCGGAGCCATGAGAGGCGGCCGTTTTAATAACTCAACATCTATCGCTAAAAACCCAATGTGCCTTCTTGTCATGAAATTCAAATGAGAACAGGAAAAGATCTTGCACTCATAATGAACTATACTTGAATTTATTTTAACATTGTAAGGGTTGGGTTTTTCCGATCCACATAATATTCACAATTTATATAAACCAAAAACGCCATACGAGAGGACACGCATGCTTTTATTCACTCTGACCCGTCAGCCATACAGTATTGCCCGCACATACAAAACAAATGTCATTTATGGTCACTGAGATTGATTTACAGTGCCGTCATATTTACCTCGTCCTTATACCCTTAAGAACCCGTCTGGAGGAAAACAATGAATCGTGACAAATCGGTTTTCATGTATGGATAATGATGTGTAAGGTATTGAAATGCATTCTTCTCCGTCTTAAAAGGTACCACATTCATATCAGGCCGAGATCCAACTGAGAACATTCAAACCGGCCTTACTTCCGTAGGGACATGACGGCAAACTCGCATAGGGCTTTTGGCGGTGAGCTGAGATGGGAACCATGCGCTACCAATGATGTGAATACGAACCATCGCCTGCGACATCCTGCATGCATTCCATGCCAGGAGCCCACGTTGGACCATTCTCGGCACAAAATCGGCCCACCTCCAGCTTTGATATATAAAGGGTTATTTATACTTGGCAGCTTGCTGAGAGTTCCTCCCTTGTGCAGACAGTTTCAAATACTGTGGTTATTTAGCCATTCTCTATGTCGTTTCATTCCCTACACAGGGTCTTCTGGAGGGCAAAATCATGGGCGTCAAATCCGTTTCGGGAAAACGTGGGGGCGTGGTGGGGCGATGTGGACTGCCATTTACTATCTGAGCAGAGCGCCCCCAGTGGTTGGCGCGGAAGCGCACCAGAAATGTTGGCTTTTCACCCGACCTCCCAGATCTGCCCCGGGAAATGGCCTATCACGCCGCGGGCCATAATTGAATAAATCTAGATGCTGCATGAAATTTCAGTAAGAAAAAAAGGTTGAGTTTTTCACTATGCAGGGATATAGGCTTTCAGCCATCCCCAATATTCTATAGCAACCACAGCAGCTACGGGCCCTCTCTAGGTTTTTATGAAAGAATACGTTCAGCAAGCAATTTCAAATAAAATACCAAAAACCTACTGCAAATTTACAATTTACGTGAAAAGGTGGAGCTAGGATTGAAAGCAACCCCCTTCATTTTTGTTTAGCCAGAAATCTCTTTGACAAGATGTAACTAATTTAAACCGTGATGTACACACCCGTTATTGAAATGTGGGATGATGATGATTTGCCGGCCACTTAAACAGCAGCCTAATAATGCTGGGCACGAATCGTTGAGAACAGTTTCAAGAGCAATCGATCACTCAGATTGCAGGGAAATAGTAGACCTACTTTTCCGTACTGATCTTTGGTGGGCGCAGCTAGCATTTTTTCAGTGGGAGGCGCCTGGAAGGAGGGGGAAGCTAGAGCAATGGCGTCGCCAGACTTGTCGGCTTCGGGAGGGGGCACAGGGGAGATCGAAATGTTATCGAGCGGGCGCACCATTGTGTCGAGTGAGAGTTACGAACATTTTTGATTGTGCACGCCCCCAGGATGGCCGGAGATGGCCTTTTCCGGGCGTTTATGATCATTGTGATCACAATTTGGTAATCGGTGGAAATTTTTGACATTATGCCAGACTCGGTCCTATACGTTGCCCCGACTGTAACTTTACAGCAGAAGTTCAACGATTTGCTGCGCCATCTACAGTGCGCGCAGAAGCGCGCACATTTTTTCAAGATTTTCCAGAGCACATCGTGAGAAAAATCATCATCCAGCAGAAATTTAGAACTTTCACGATCACTGTCTCCAATCATCAATATTAACGTTATGCCTAGAGAGCAGGCACTTCCGAGTAGTAGTTCCCTGGAGAGAAAAACACGACCCCCCCGCGTTGAAAATCAGCAGTATGAAGCCTCCTATACTGCAGTTGAAAATTGCACATGGTGAGAGAGGGAAGAACACGGACAAGAGGCTAAAGGTTTAGTAATCAAAAGAGGGTTGTGTAGTTGTCAAGTTCAATGAGAATTGTTGCTGGTATTATTTTCACCTCCACATATTATGTATGAAGCTGGGGCCACATGAGGAAGAAATTTACCATATAGAGCTGCAGAGCGATGTGTTCGGGAGGACGGGAAGAGCACTCGGACGAGTTCCACTACTAGTACCACGCGCGAAGCACGAACGATACCTCTATATATAGTGCAAATTTGGCCCAATTAGGTTACTGCCTTTCTTGTCATGGAAAACAACAAATTAGGCTAGGTCTGCGTCTATTTCAAACTGGTCGTCTATTACTGACTAAAGAATTTTTTTTATTATTTCCCCCCACCAAAATTATCGGGGGGGGGGGGGGCCACCGGGAGGAGGGGCACTAGGCCCCCTCCGATACGCATCAAATTTGTAATTTTCGGGGGGGAAAAAATATTCTGTCCCCCAATTCTGTCCCTATCTGGGCTAAGTAGAGTTTACTTATATGGCGTGGATTCAATATCTGATCGGAGAGACAGTATCGGTTGGTGAGTGTTTACCCAGACATTTCGGGATATGAGGCTCCAGATGTTAGATAGAAAAGGTACTTCCCAATCTTCCCTGATCTTAACGCCTTAGTTTTTGTAGGGCGCTAAATATGACTTGTGAGATGTCAGAGTATCCGAAAATTTTATTAATTACGCCCAATCTCCAAAAATGTTGGCCTAAATTCGTTGGAAGGAGCAACCACCATTTTTTGGGGTTAGTTGTTCCCTGCCCTGTGAACATTTAAACTTTTGCTTCACCCCGCTCTCACATTTCTCACCCATTCTGCGCCCCCGAGGTTTACGCCTACGAGATCTCAACTGGGACTACATGCACTGCCCTAGGATACCTGTGACAATTGTGGTGCCCTAGCAGATTGGTCAATCTTCGACGAAGATGTCCAACATAAATTTCTATGTCGAAATTGAGTTCAACTCATACCATAGCGGGTATGTGGCGGATTTAAACCGACGAAATCCATGTTAAACCCCAGACGTTTCCCCTGAAGCGTCCCTCGTAGTGGGTGGGGGTACGTGGGGGGGTACTGGAAGCTGATGATGTAACAATGATTTGACCAGCGAGGGGAGGGGGGGGGGGGGGTTTGGGCGGCGGGGGGGTGTAAGGAGTGGGGGGGGGGCTAGTGCGAAAAAATTGTGGGAACATGTCTTCGACACGGTTTGTATGACTTACATTAGCCTACGTCACTTTCATTTTTTTGTTTCTCCCCGTATTTTTTTACCGCGGGAGGGGCAACTTGGACCCCCCGTGAGGGAAGGGGAAATCCTGGCGCACCACTGAATGGAAGGTTATTCCAGAGATTGGGAGGCCAGCTAGCGACAATACAGGTGCGGTTTTCCAGCGGATCACATTTGGCCATTCCGCCGTTCAATATTGTAGGAGCAGCAGAGAGAGGAACGGAGCCCGCGTGGCGAATAGTTTTTTGTGATTCGGGAGTGCCAAATAAGCCCGGGCGGGATCATGTCGTTGGCCGGATAACGCAAGCGTCAGCATCCTGAAAGTAATCCTATGTTGAACAGGACCTCGGAATTCTCCCAGGATGGGGGTTACTTGTGATCACGCTTTGAACCAGGGGGAAAACCAGTTCCACATAAAAGTGATGAGAAGTGGAGTTTCGTCAGGCCTCGGCAGCGCGCGCCACTTGTTGCGCTCTGAGGGAAGTCAGCATGGCACACGACGCGACTGGCATGAAAAAAAAACAATGGATCCCGTAGAATAAGAAAAAACGTGTCAGACAGGATTTTTCGAATGCTATATTAAACGGACTAACACAAGATTGATGAAACTGCGAACCGCCAATAACCGTGCCGCTCCAAAACACCTGTTGCTAATAGGGCAAACTACTTAGTAACACCAAAACCTTCAAAGAAACATCGCAGAATGCGCAAGAAGTGCTAAATGTAGCCATTGAGGTTAAAGTAGGCCAAAAGAATTTTTATTTTATGTCTTTTAACTTTGTATTTCTTGTCTTTCATAGGTAACTGATGATACTTCATTGTACAAAAGGGTCAAATCCACATGCCCCTGCAGGTCGCGCTGCGTCATATGTCCACCTCTTAGACCTCCGGCAGGGGCCACTGCTCGGAGCCCCAAATCGGTTTTATGCGAGTTACTCTGTATGCGATCCCCACATCATTCAGACAAAGCGATTCGAAATATCTCCATTATTTTGGGACTAACCATGTGAATTCGATTGCTGCCTGCATTTTGGAAGGGGGGAGTCCCAGGCCCCAATGTTTTTCCACCAAAGGTAATTTGATCGGGGTTCATTCAAGAAGTCGTCCTTGGTATGAAAAATTCTGAATTTATGGTCAAGTCGTTGCTCACGTCTTGATGCGTGGGAAACCCACGCGCAGTTTCCTGAAACCAGGCGAGTCGCTGACTGAAAATAATGCTCGTCCACTCCGCGCAACTCAGTCATGGCCGCTCAGTGTCCCTTTGATTAGTAGGCCAAAGCATCGCGTAGTTGGCACTTTACGAAATTAATTGAGAAGGCATGATTAAGTGATAAAAGTTCATGTGTTGGCAAAGAATGATACAAGAGAGTTGCGTTCTACTGCAACAAAGAGCAATCACGGGACCGAACGAAATTTTCGACAAATAGACCTATACAAATCAGTGCAATGTAGGCCCCTACTATTGCGACCATGGTTTACCGAGTTGTATGGACTCTCCGATGTATGCCGCTTTGGATCGTTTGTCCTGGAAAATTGGACCTGAGAAGTGGGCATTGTTGCTGTAGGCTATGCACGATCGGGGAGTAGGGAATTCCCCGTTTTCAAGCTATTCAGTGTTGGTAACGACAAGTAGCTACTAATATTCAATAAATACCCCCAATTTTTGAAGCTGAACGCATGTTTCACTGAACAGAATGCATGTCTACCATACCCGGCCTACAGCGACAATTCATAGCTTAACGAAACAAGAACCCCGACAGTCTCAGGAGGCTACAAACGAGAAGATCCAAGGTACGGTAACGGTACGTTAACAGAGGGGTCATCCACAAAGTTTGGTGGGTGTGTTCAGTAGGCCAGTTAAGGCTGTTGATGAAATTTAATGACAGCACAATGGAAGTCGACCACTGCAGTTTAGTTTTGGCGCGGATTGAGGGTCGTTGTCGGAGAAATTAAACTCCACGAACATGCCATGCGTGTGCCCCTATTTTATCAAGCCTTTGACACTATTATGAGAGCTCACACCATACCAATGAGTGCGCGTTTTTTTTTTTCGGTTTTTTCCTTGGGGGTGGGGGTGGGGGTTGGGTGTAACGTATGCCCACAAAGGGGGCAATGGGTACGGTATGGTCACGTTCCAAACATTTACTGTGCGAACATGCCTCGAGCAGTTGGGGCCATTGACCAACGACAGTCTACCAACACGTGGTCGTCCGTGGAACCGTGGATTAACAGCAGGCTGAGATTCGTCGTGTTTAAGCTAATTCAATTGATGCGCACCCCCCCCCCGGCTCGAGGGTTTTCCAGCAAAGTTCATAAGGTATGGTGGTGCTGTTATGAATGTCCCAGTTTCTTATATTGTAAACATGTCAGTCTTAAGTGTCGACACGCACATGTATTCAGTGTTACAAAGGTCCCCTCCGACCCCTGGTATAAAAAGGCATTAGGGGCAGCCCCTAGGGGGTCCAGGGGGTCATGATCCCAACTTTTGGGGAGGCCTTCCATAATTATGTTTTTTTCACCACAAAATGTTCCATCACTGCTTCGGACCCCCCCCCCACCCAATTGCTCTTGACCCCCAACTCACAGAACAGTGGCACCGCGAACCTGTGCAAGGGACCCCCGGGGAGGGGGAGGGACTGATGGTGCTATTAATAGCAGTGTTATGTGGTTATTTGAAAATCTCAGAAAATGATCTTTGTCAGCAGGCAGATTGAAGACAACTCAGGCCAGAACAATCCACTGTTTCGAATACGGTCCCTACAGATACCGTGCTTTAATTGATATATATGGACAATATTAGGTTCCAGAGCGAGCCCTGTCATACCGCAAAGACGTCAATCAGCCAATTATAAAATATCGTTACCTCCCTACATCAGGATTAACATCTTTTAAAAGATCGACCACCATACTATCAGTGTTGACCTCTTTGTTATTAAACTAACGTGCAATAACGTCCAATACTAGCAGACTGGTTGAAGATTTTACGGACGGAGACCATGCGCTGACAATCAGTGAAACGAGTTTCTCGTTGAAAACGAAATAATGCCTAGAGTGCGATATTCTCCTCATAATAACCTCGACAGAGCAGGTGAAATAGAGCTAGGTCCGTATTTGGTGTGAGATGTCATCAGTAGCTCCTATTGAATTAGAGAATTCGTGATGATTTTCCTGGACGTGAGGATGGGGGTGGCAACAACTCGTGGACACCGATTGATAATTACATGCAGGAGAATAACCATTTTTTTTTTTTTTTTTTTTCAGCCCCACACAGGAAAGATCGTGGTCCTCAAGTCTGTTAATAACATTGAATATTCCAGTAGGGGTGGTAGGGGATCAGAGAGGAAGGAACTTGAGTGGGATCATGCGCAAACAAAACTATGACACCCCTGAATGGCGTACGAACAGGAATGTTCTCAGAACGAGAGGGACCAATTAATAGCCTCATATCATTACCATTAGGCAAATTTGAAAATTATCTCTCCCCATCATATGTTTTATATAATGTCATGTTGTGAGACCACATGCAGAACTGTCAGTTTAAACGACATACAGAAAATATGAGGTGTCGCCCAGGTTTTACGCAGGTTACTTCTCTATCAGCTCCTTGGCTTTCCTGGATAATCGTGGTCAGTTTATCACGGTACTAACGAGTAGTAAGTATAGGTCGTAGCTCAAACCGCACAATGTACGAATGTGTTAAATGTCAAGATCATGAGACCAAGAAGGGTAGTTTCAAACAGTGGCATGTTGTGTCACTCCAATGACCTATGGCCTTGACCTTCACATGGTCAAAGATTGTTCCAAAGTTCGTTGAAACATCGGGCTTCAAGTGTGCGTCAACATCATCAAAGAATGATTGCTTTTTTTTGCTTCTCTTCACACACACCCAAACCCCTCTTTTGTAATTAGCCCTGACGTATGTTGCAGAGTATTACCTAATAGCTCAAAACTTGGTGTCCTGGGCCCAAAAGTCACAATGAACAACCCCAATGACCCTCCACCAAAACACTATTCTGTAACGACCAGAAAGTCAATTAGGCTTGGGGGAGGAAATTTTATTTCAAGCACCAATATGTGCCAATTTCATGAAAGGGCTGGGCCCAAATTTTCCTGACACCCCGATCGCCCTCTGCCACAAGGACCATGGCATGTAACTTTGAGAGAATCAATTGAAGCTTGTGGGAGGAGATGCTATTTCGAGTAGGCTGCCAGGTGTGAAATTTCATAAAATGGGCCCCTCGAGCCAAGTGGAACCTTGGACTAGAAATTCCTGACACCCCGAAGGTACGGCTGATAGATCATCATTATGACGAAAGGAGCACTGCGTACCACAATTGGTAGGAGGAGATACAGTTGGAATGTTACACATGATGACCTTATTACCCCCCTTTAACGACCTTTACCTTGACCTCACCAAAAGCCAAACATGTCCCAGGGGTCAATGGACATTGTTTGACAAGTTGGTCAACATCCGGCACAACAAAATGACGGTTTGGGGGCAAAAAAAGCAAATTGTTGACACATGGATAGATAGATAGATAGATAGACAGATAGATAATAGATGATAGATAGCTAGGATAGATAGATAGATAGAGAGATAGAAGATAGTATAGATAGGATAGATTATGATAGATAGATTAGATAGCCTGGCGCAAATTTCTAAGTATGATAAGGAAGTTTGTCGTTCGATCGATAGGTTGTGTTCCTGTTCTCTATAGACGTTCGTATTTTTTCAGTAGTTTTTCTTTTAACAATCAATATCTTAGCGTTTCTTTCATATGCTCCGGGCCGGGACAACGTAGCATGTGTCGAAAAGGGGTACACTGAAATGATATGAGAGATCAAAAGAAGAAATTGTGGCGTATGGCGGCCGAGATGAATGGAGGTCGAGCGCTGATAGAGCTCGGCTGTGCCGAAATACTGACTGACTGACTGGGGCTTCTGTGGCGATGTCTTTTTATTCCTTCAGATACCACAGCGCTTATAGTTATAGTAATGGGCGACAACGGAATAACCAGAAGCAACCTTTCATTGACTTATTGAATCGAAGGCACAGAATTACTCGAGGGTATTACCTGGCGGAGTCTCAAACGATGTGAAGTTCCTATTATCCCTCACCTTCGAGCATGTTGCGTCACTTTTTCATTTGTACGACGATTGACTACGGAATCGCGCGTGAGTATGAAACGAATGGATCAAGTGGCTGCTGGTCTTCTATCGGGCACGATGTTTACCGAAGGCGTTTCAGAATGAAAATTCCGCCTATATGCCCGGAGAACCGGGAACCCGACGCAATGCACCGTGCCGATTCATTTAAGCCCAGGATCAGTTCATGCACTCCGATCCCTAGACCTCCGTTCGGCCCGTGCACAACATACGGACGATAATGATGGAGCTTGGTGGAGGAACCACTGGTTGTGGACCCGACCCCCGAGGGTCAGGCCCTAACCTGCTGCCAACAGATGGTCAACTTCACCTCGGGACAACAGGCGGCCATAGAAGCAATGTAAAGGGAAATTTAATATTAGAGGATTCGGAGAAAAAGTTGACTTCATCAGTGATGAAAGAGAGGAATTACGGCCTACATGTTTATTCAAGTTTCAGGATTTTGCGGGATTCAGGATCCTAACCTGCTGCAACCAATTGTCAACTATACATTCGGAACAATAGTCGGCATATAGATGCAATGTCATGGGTATTGTATAAATAATATCAGCAGGATCGGCAGAGTTGACTCATCAGCGATGAAAAGAGACTTACGTCCAATCTGTTTTTTATGCAAGTGTTTCGGATTTAGGTTTCCCCGCCATTCCCCATATAGTTTTCTTATGACATTTATGGTGGTGTGTGACTTGTTTGCAGTTATTTGGTTCGTTTTTCTTTGACGAGCAGCTGTGGAAACCTATGCAAGGACTCGACAAGGGTGCCAGATCCTGGGAGTCCGCGAGTTTTGCCAGCTTCGGAACCTCAACGGGTAGGTGTACAAGGCAAGCCTCATGTGGGTTGCGGGAATCAACACGCACATGGGAAACCCCCCCCCCCCGGGGGGCGTTCGACTCACCACAGTGTCCTGGTCCATGTGACCACGAGAAGCATCCGGTATTGGTTAGGTCTCGGTATGACTCGGCATCGAACCCTCACCTATCGGGTTGTGAACCGACGCTCTACGAACTGTACTTAGCACTCAACCCCCCTGGGGCAATTTCGCTGTGGAATAACCATTTAGCTGGTAGCCCCATCTCTATGATGATAAGGCCTATATTACTTTGGAGAACTAAGTGAAGGCTAGACTTCTTCCAAGATCAGAAGTGGTCCCCATTCGTGCTAGGCCAATAGGACGTGGAATCGAATGTTTATCACAGCAGAAAATAATTGTTTCATAATTTGGGAAAACAATATACGCCAAGGTCTACCACGGTATGCCATGTCTCACTAGAACATGAGGGCTTGTTATGGTGCGTTGCCACTGCAGGAAGCCTGGTCCATGTATTTTGCCACAGTGTACCATGCATGTAGCCGGCCCGATGCCAAATAGGCGATGATATTGGAGTATTGATTTATTTTCTGTTCCCATTTTCCATCGACAGGTTCAGACTGCAAAGCGGCCGAAAGCGACAGGACTGGCGGAGAGTCTTGCCTGGGTGAGATCTATCTACTATCGAGCGTCGTCCGTCCGTCGTCCGTACCGCCGCCCGCCCGCCACCCATTCGCCGGCCCGCCATCCATTCATCTATCGATCTATCTATCTGTCTGGTCTGTTCTGTTCTGTATGTGGGCTGTCTGTCTGTCTTCTTGTCTGTTCTGTGTCTGTCTGTCTGTGTGTCTGTCCGCCTACACGGCCCGCTCGATCGATCATCGATCGATCTATCCATCATCCATCCATCCATATCAATCCATTAAAAAAACTACTTGCTTCTGTACTCTTGTGAGACACTGGATCAGACAACGTGTTCCTAAACCGCCACGTTTCCTCACCAGTATTACCTCCACCGCAGTTGATTGCTCGTTGACCAATGATGACTTTCTGACGCACCCTTAATACATACTTGGTGATCTTTGTTCTCACTTCTCATGGGACACTCGTTGCCCCACCCCTTCTTACCCATACCTAGTAAACCGTATGGGATGGATTAGCTATCGTGTTTACAAGTTGAATATTGGCCAAAATATGATTTCCAGCATAAATCATATTTTCAGCAAAAGAAGGACCTTGGACGACACTGAACTGCAGGGTTTCGTACCCTGTCTCCATCCAAATGAAAGATTTGTACACAAAGTCCGTGATGGACTTACCATGTTCATAAGAATATCAGGATTTTTTACTCGAGTGACCTCAGTTATGCCACCTCTTACCTGGCCCTTAAAAATAGGGGATCGTGTACTCATTATGGCAGGAGTAGACCTACCAAGCTCTGAGGCTAACCAACTCAGACCTGACAAGCTATCGTGTTTACAAACCGGGCGTCACACACACTGCCGCAACACACACACGAACACAAAAACAAACACACACACACACACACAACATGCACACAACATCAGCACACACGCACGCAACTGTCATAATTGCATGGGTTGTTCGGAGCTTCGTCAAGGTATAAACCACGATATCAGAAAAGCAAAAGCCCATCAAGACTATAATGAACATTGAGAATCGGTCACGAAAGTGAGAAAAAAGTATGAAGTGCACAGCCACACAGTACGAACCCCCTTACTAGACATGTACAGTGGGTACATCCCACATCGACGTCTATTGCCCCACCAGGCCCCCTTGATTGTTTCATGACGACCTCATCTGGAGAAAGCACATCATCATGTCCATTTGATCTACGGTGACTTTGAAATTACCTACCCCTTTGTTTTGGTTCAGGACCAAACTGTTGTTCACATTCTCCAGGTTCTCCGTGTTCTATTCAAATAAGTGAAATAAGTGAAGACAATCGAACACATTATGCAAACCCTCGACCTCCCGTGACCCCACTTGGAATTACCTTCATGTTGTTTAGGACGACAACAGTCCCACATTCCCAATCCGAGTTTTTCGTTTGCCATCGCAACCTTCCAAAATAACAACAACAATTCGACTCTGTGACCTTGACATTTTTCGGGGACCAATGTTTTGCCCCTATCCCACCTGTTTTTCGCGTAAAAACTACCCCGAAACCGACTTTACGCAGGGGGCGGAAGACATCAGTACCACATCCACTTTTCAAACTATCAGTTTGTGCTGGGGCGGACATTTCAGAACAAGCTTTCAGATCGATTGGATGGAACGTTTTAACGACTAACATTCTTGAGTTCCCTGGCGGAATAAATCAGACTATAGGAAGACACAGCAAGACTTAAGATCAAGAACCCTAGCACAAGTTGGTCCGGTTAGAAAAAAAACAACCCACACTTACAAAGCCGTGATGTTATTGAAACACACACTGTCGGCATGCTTCGGATTAAGTATATGGGAAACGTGTCTCCAGTTGTTGTTACAAACTTCTGATTTTCACTTTCATACAATGCCGAAAACATTAGAAATAATTTCCCCCATTAGTCTGTGACAAGAACGCACCATTGCGTAGTGATTCTTTCCCAAACTCTTTGGCTGCTTACCAATCTTCACCTGAAGAAAGTTCCTTTATAAGGTAGTTTCATAACATTAAATAATTATCTATGCGGACGGGTATAACATACTATGTTACCCCGCACACCAAAAATGAATTGTGTTGTCATTGTTCAGCTGTGAATGTCTTACACAGTTCCTTCCTCTGATCAACAAATCAGGCAATTCGTCAACCACTTAACAATAATCGCTAACTGAATGCTGTGATGTATTCGCGGGTTACATGAAAAAGGGGACAAATGCGGTGTCTGGCAACCCAACACGGTGTAGACGTAACTCTAAAAACCGGACACTAATATTAATTGCAGTTAAGAACGTGTATGTCCTCAGTTCTCCTACGGATAAATATTTACAAATGATCTGAAGGGCGTTCCGTTTTTCGTTGTTAGTGTGATGCCAAAAGTCCCCGGCCTCCCCCCGGTCAGGTACCTACACTTAACAGTAATGTAAATACGGTCAAGATCTTCCAGTGTTGCGAAGCGCGGGAATAGCACTGGCATCTCACGGAGACTGAACGTAATACCAGCCCTCTTTCCCTCCCAAACTTCTCATATTTATCACAGAATGTTGGAATTGCTGTATGACTGTATATTTGGGGAGGCTGGGGGTACTTGAACAGTTGAATTTAAATTATAGAAATTCTTGCCTGGCTCGGAAGGCTGCCAAGTAGGGTTTGGTGAATCAAGGAGTTCATTATTGCCGCCACTCCAGGGGGGTATATTGATGCAAGCACTCAGTTGAAAAGGCCAAATGTTGAAGTGAAGTGTACTGAAAAAATTTTTTCTGATCTTCCTTTGGCACATTTCCTTTTTTGATATATTTTATTCATTTACACTTTATGAATGATATTTCAATATAGTTATTCAGGAGGGTATTCCCACATCTTCCGCAATTTTTGTACAAAATATCACGAGCCAAGCAGCTGCCTACACAAGGATGAGGGCGAAGTCTTCCTTTCTTATTTCCACACCCAGTTTACTGTACTTTAGGTGTTACTAGTGTACTACACGAGGTAAGGAAGCGAAGCGAATGATGGAGCCCGAGACAGAGTACCGAGGCAGAAAAGGAAAGAAAATCAGAGTAAGTAAGCACTCATACAACGAACTTCGATAGCTATCGGAATGTCAATTGTAGGCCTCTGTTGACCAATAATTTATTCATGCGGTTGTATTGCTAGATGGTCGTATACGCAGATGACGGCCCCACCTTTCCCCATTTTCTTTCCCCCCGTGAGAAATGATTTTGATTTAATTAGACTCAGGCCGGGATTCCATAGAAGCGTATGCGTATACGGGACGATGTGAAAATCACATATTAACGGAAAGCGAATGTTTGTGTCAGAAGAGGAAAAACACAGCTATAGTGTCTATGCGAAAAAATCATTAAAAAGGCAACAGCCCACCATTCTTTCGTTTCTTAAGCTTTTTGAGGAAGGATATTCACAGTATAATTCGCGGTGATAAGCATCCGCATAGTACTGGTACATGTGGCTTATTTCGCTATTCAGAGTTGGTTGCTTCGTTATGATTTTTTGTCTGCCGTGAAACCAATATCTATCTTTGAAACTGAATAAAATTTCAAACAATAGCCCAGCTCATTGACCGTAAAGTGGGCGATCAAGAACAGTACGCATACGCATCTATGGAACACCCTAGCCTTATTCTCTTATCGAGGCATAGAACAGAGTCTTGTTTCAAAGGACTCGATAATCATCTCATCCTATGCAAACCATTCGAACGTTTATAGCTACAAACTACTCCACTCCTCCTGCAAAAACTCCATGGCTTGTATACCGGACATGCGACTCTCGTTAGACTGAAAAAAGTTTTTCTTACGGTAGTATTGCAGAAGAAAGCGATGAGGTGATTGACTAAGCCGAGTAATTTAGCTCCTTATCTATAGCAACTTTCCTCCAATAGTATGTCCGTCTCCATACCGCCTCGTACTTGCCTCCACGCTGCGATGTAACATACGAAATTGAATTAAGGCGTCGAAATCCACGAGGCCCGCGTAAATGTACTGCGGGCGTTAATGCAGGTACCATTGACAACGCTGAGAATTGACGTGATTGGCCCGATTACAATTTGAAGGCAAGATTTTACAATCAATTTAGAACGATTGTCGCGAGGGTTACACCACTGTACATATTGTTAAAACAACTAGAGGGTGTAATACGCGCTATGCAAGGCTATTAAAAAGACACACCTAGTCTCAACATTAGGACTAACGTATACAAAGCTTGGTCATCCATAAACCTCTGATCATGACTCATGCTGCTCAATCCTCATTCTGTGCGGTATGAGCTGTCGTGGTTACGTTCTGTTTCTTTCCTTCAGTGTATGGATGATTAAATCTTTTGCCTTATACACGTGATCGTATTCAATATCTAAGCTAAAGTTTAAAGGCGCTGTCTTCTCCCAATTATCATTGATAGGGACGTCCCCACAGCGAATTCTCTTTGGCCTGGATTTCACGAGGGTACCCGCAGGACGTATGTGGATTTCCTGAGGTAGTTCATTTATTTGGAATCCAATCAACCGGGATTGCAAATAGACACAATACTTGGACTGGACCTATTTCCAAATTTCCATGTCCAGGAACAATAGTTCTTAATACTTAATTACCGCATCATGGAAATACGACAAAAATCAAAACATTTGCATTGATGAAGCCAATATACAAATCCGTGAACAAACCCCAGTGACTCGATCTATGTAAACATTTTGCGGCGGGACTAAAGGTAGACCATACCCATCAAACTTCATGAAAATCAAACAAACTTTCTCAGTTGGAATGAATTATGCAATTGGACATACTGAAGGACCTCAGTGATCTAAAAGCTCGTTTAAAATGTTGGGGACTGAAGTAACCATAACCATCATGAAAAAACCCGTCAATACTTCGGGAAATTGTGCATTGGAATTTGCAAAATAAGATTACGTTGAATGGACCTCCAATGACCCTAAATCACTGTTGCAGAGCTTAGGAACTAAAGTAAACCATACCCACCCAGCTTCATTGAAATTAAACAAAACTCTAAGATTTGCATAATTATGCAAATAAATCTGCTAGCGAATGCGCGAGTAGGAGAATACGGTTGTCACGTGGTCGCGTGGGTATTCACGAGGCAGAGAATCCTGCATCTCGAAATAATAATTGGCGGGGGAAAAACACACAACTATAGAAGCCCCCGCTAGTTAGCGTTATTTAGCGCGAAAACAGACCGATGAGCTCGTAAGCACATCAAGTTGAGGCAAGATGTCATATTTTGCCAAGGGGAACTCCTTATGGAAAGAAGCAAACCCAGAGCGCCGACGCCAGTCCACCCAATGACGAAAACAGAACCACCTTCTAAACACGTATGTATTGTCCCTAGAGAATTTACTAAGAATGGGCGACCACACTCCGAAAAAAAGAGCGCTGTGAGTGTTCACTCCCATGAAAGGTGCGATCATCACTCCGTTTCACTATAGAAAATCTTCGCCCATGATAGTCAGTACTTCACTCTTCTAGGAGTGGAATTTGAAGTGTGATGGCGACCACTCCAATGTTTTTAATAGGGAGCACGAGCATGGTGATCATCACTCTTTTTCAGAACGCATTTTACACGATCGGAGCGGATTTGCTTCGCCCATTATAGAATGATATTCACTCTATCAGAGGAATGCCACTGTGGAGTGGAAGTGTGCTGATTGACCACTCCAGTGGAGTGAATGCACTCTTTTGTGTCTAGAGGAGCATGCAATAAGTGACATGGGTCTCTATACTGAGACATGGACATTTTTGGGGATGAAGTTGTGGTTATTTATGCCTGTGTGGGTCATAAGAAGCAGGAGAAGGCTTAACATATATCATTACCGAGTGGAGGATTCCCGAGCCTGGCGGAAATTCCACCGATCAGGTTATTAAAACGCTTCAAACAATCCATTCATGCCGACCTATGCGAACAGTAGGACAGTTGAAAATAAAGCAATAGACTATGTAGGACCTTTTTAACAGGTGAAATAAAAGTGAATTAAGGAACACGGCGTAGTGACACGATATGCCATTTGTTGCGTCAAAAACTGATAATCCGCCCCTCAGTATACGGTTCCCATTCAGCGTTCCCATTATTGGTCTTAAATCGCCGAGCTGTCGCGGCGACACACGATTCGAATCGTGACCCGACAATTTGATTTTGTCGCGGCCCGCGACCAAAAAAATGCCTATTCGCGCATTCGCGATCCGCGTGCCAAGTATACCGAATGGACCTATAGGTAAACACAGGAGGGAAAATTCGTGTTTCGCGGGAATACGCCTATTAGCAATTCCTCGGGACTAGTAAAAGCAGCTCAAGACATTAATTAGCATTCTACGTGATAATCGATTTAGTTAATCTAACCTTAGGTCCCAAACCCACATCACCACAGCACCGACAGTTCATCCCTATTCATGCTAAACGAGCTTAAACAAAATCACATAAAATAGGTAGTTACTCTACGCAAACAGTGGCTTACTGGCTACAAAAATCCGATCAGATCGTGTTCACCTGCCCCGAGACTACACACATTTTTTTAGTCTTGGTCCCACGGTTTCGGAGAAAATCCTGCGAACGAGAAAGGGGCCACACACACAAGAAACGTATCACGCCCTTAACACACTTATGACTTTCCTTCGACTAAAATATACACACACGTACACACACCAAAATACCTACCACATACATACACATACATAAACCATACTACACATAACATACAACATGCATTACATACTCTAGTCCTGAATATTGTTCATGCGGAACAAGAAATCGTCTTCCGCAGTGAGAAACGAGGCGCCGCAACATACACTTGCCTTGACTGTGTGTATCAGCAACCAAAGATCTACCAAGTAGAGTTGAGACATTTGCATAATTATTAGACACACTCAAGACCGCCAGTGTCATTCGTTTTACACGTACAATTCGCACGTCTTGAGAGGGGTATGGGTGGGGGGGGGGGGGGTGGGGGTTTGATCGGAACCCAAGGGAGGGCCCCCCAAAAATGGCCAGTCTCCTGGTAGTACAATTTATGGGCCCCTAGACACATGCGCTGCAATATTTGCTAAGTAACAGCTGCAATCCTGCTGAACTGCAAAAAAAAAGGTTTTTGTGTTTAAAATTTCATTGGTCACTGGGGTCATGGTGGGTTTCAGACCCCCACCGCCCCCCCCCCCCGGGTGGGTACGCCACTGTCCATGAGTTAATGAATTAGAATATTTGAATATAACACGTTGCCCGCGAAAGTTCATTCAGTTGGGTGCATTCCATTCTTCGATCATGAGTTATCGTGTACCGAAGCTTTTAGGGAAATATGTTCACTTATTATTATGCAAATTAGCATGGTCGTTCGGACTGGAAATGGTGGCGAGGGACTCTGTACTTCCACAGAGAGTTTCAGCATGGGGGAGCATTTACAGTTTGATGAAAACTCCGCGAAGCACATACACTCGTCCGAGTCAAATGAACTAAGAGCCGAATTATGCTAATAGAAACACCTGATTAACCAGCCGACCCTGGATGTACTTTTTAAATTATCCGAATACCCGGTATGCAAATAATCACATGACCGTTATTACTTTCAGTTGCCTTGATACTGTTATTTGAGGGAACCGAAGGTACACCATATCCACCAGTTTCCTGAAAAATCTAACGAACTTTATAAGCAATGATGGAAATAAGAAAATAAAATCCGTAATTAAGCATAAACTAAGCCAGAAATCGAAATTCGTTGGTGTTTCCATTTCGAATTGTTGGAAAACACTGAACAGCTCAACGGGACGAATCTACCAACCAAGAGATACGTGTACAACAAGTTCGGGGTTAATTTCAAGTTAATATGTAAACTTGTGTCGATTTTACATTTGTAGCGTACCGTTAAACCGGTCGAAGATAACCACGGTATGTCTGCCAGTAGAAGTTGTGCATACTAGGCGGGGGACTTGGGGGAGAAACCTGACTACCCAACACTCAGAGAGAAACGGTGGAGGAGAAGGGGAGAGAGGGGGGGGGGGGGGGGGAGAACGAGAGGGGAGGTTGGACGAGAGTTGTGGTTATTTTAGTCTGTGAACTCGTCCTTCTCGCTCTGGTACTGCAGGGGCTATGAGGCCGGGTATATTCCTACTTAACGTTATATCCATCCCGTGCTATTGCAGGTTCCCATGACGTTGGCGCTAGGGAAAATGTTTTAAAAGGGTCGTAGCGCAGTTAGCGGATGCGGTTGTAACGGAGTTTGTCAGCAAGAAGAAAAAGAAGTCTGCGTCACGGCATGGGATGGTCGGCCGGCCACCAATAACTTCGGGTTTGCAGTATAAACCTGTTCCCACCCGGTGCTGCACTGGTTGTGTCAATTCCTAATGAATGGTTCGTATGATTCGACACACACTCATGCATATACTCGAAAGCCATGGGAATGGTTGATTATTGGATAATTGGAAATAATTTGTTTGCTGTAAAACACATGTGATGGGTTAACGAGGGTTAAGGATAGAACTGGATATTCTCAAGTTCTAAACAACTTGTCCCCTCCCCCATTTTCTCGTTCTGATGGGGGAAACGCTTTCGCGTACCATGCGGTGACAGCTTCCCCGATCTATTATATAATCTTTATAACATGATTCTAACGTAGACGAGGCAGAACCCTATATCGTTATTTCAACGTAGAAGACGGCAAAAGCCCAAGATCATGATTTCAACGTGCTGTAAACGAGAGAGCTCTATATAAAGGATTGAAGGGACGAAATGTTGGGATGAAAGAAGAAGAAGTTCTCATTGGGTGTGGTGCTGTGGTTGTGTGTGCGTGGGTGTGGGTGTGGGTGTGTTGTGCCTGGGGGTGTGTGTGTGTGTGTGTGTGGTGGTGTGTGTGGAGTGTTTTCTCTTTTCCTAATTGTTACTGGGAACGACGCACAGGATAGGCCCAATATCCATAAGTTCACTACTTGAGGGTAGCGGTATACATGTGAGGAATTCGCATTCTAACAAAACTGATTAACGGCATGCTTGTAGGAAGGTAGTGAAAGATACACAGCCTATGCATGTAGATTTCAATTACTTCAAAAGAAGGATATCTCGTGCACACACATATATTAAATGTGGTTAGTCTGCATACCGGGATCAGTGTTTGTATTTCTTTACTTGGATGTTTTCACATCAACTCTATCGGCCTATGGAACCTCCAACAGTTCTCAGCAAAACCTATATACACAGCAAAACTAAAAAACGTTGTTAAACCGTTATGAAAATATTCCGTTCATTTATGAACATTAATTTTATATTTATGCAAACATTTATTCGACGTTACAAAATTATAACATTGATGGAACGTTGTTAATAGCTCTATTTCAGAATTGTTTGTGAAAAAGTTCCGTGTTTGCTGAGAGATTAGCATGTCACACACATCTTTGTCTGCGCTACCGGAATTTGAAATTTGTGAGGATACCACATCTCTCATCAACACCTATTTGGATACCCTGGTTTGTTCTGATCAGACAACCAATGGTGTTCGAAATAATCAATCAATGTTGTATTGGATTCAAAACCCCCCTTTTTAGGCAGCAACATCATGCATGCCAACATTGCTGAGAAATGTTGAAGAATTGGTATGCCTCATTGCATGTCCTTTGTTATCGAGTATAATCAGAATATAAGGGCCGCTCATACACTCTCAAAGAGATGTTGTGTAGAATTTTACACAACACTGTTCCTAGCACACCTACGATGGTATGGCAAGGGTTCTGGTAAAGGTTGTGTCGAATCATACAAATTTGCGGCAATTACACACAATGATTGGTTAAATTCTACCCAACATCGGGATAATTGTCTCGTTTTGCTGCACGATTTAGTACAATGTTCAGAACTACCAGACTACTAAGCCCCGTCTCAATACCTCCTCGAAATCGAACGTGACTGAATCATTCCTAAGTGACGTCATAATCGCAAACCGATAGAAATTGTACGATAATAGGTTCGCTTACATGAATAGAACATATGTGATTATCAAAACGTATGACATGCTACTCTCAATCCCTACCAAGGATGGTTTGGCAAATAGCGAATAAATTTTTCCATTAATGTGACAGGGTGTTTCGCCGTCATTATAAAGGTTATTAAAAAAAATGTGACTACTCGAAAAAAATGTGACTAGCCCTATCGCTTTGGGGAATGTTTACCATTACAACGACTCTGCTGCAGTCAGACCACCTGTAAATTTTGCTCAATATCTTTAATAACAATTTTTAAGACACTTTTAGACGATACCAGGTCTGTAACGATTAAGCTGACGCTGCACTCTATCGGAACGACGAGGGAACAATTTGTACAACCCACTCAAGTGGAATTACATTTCCTAGTTCACGCAGTTTTCAATCATAGTTTAATCAAATGAAATTTTAATAGCTCGTCACTGTTTCGTATCGTTTTACGATTTGACGTCACTTTAGGAAAGTAAGTCGGTCCAGAAACTATTGATATTCAGTAGTGTACTCGTATTTATGAATTTCTACAACATTACCTCCTTTTAATAATGAAATCAAGTCGCAGTCTGATGACGAAATGTTATATTATGGCCAGCCCTCTCGTGTCATATTGAACGAATAATAAATGTTCTTTTGTCATAGTACAAAATATTTTTCATTATTTTGTGTAACGTTTCAACCGAAGTCTAGCTCGATTCCAAGGACAACTTCGACTCGCATAAGAATGGACACTGTATCTAAATTGGTTCAACCCCAGTTCAATACGATTCCTATATGTTGCGTTATTGGCCTTCAACGTTTGGTCCATTGACGCAGAAAAAATTGGGAGAATCCCAATTGCGCGATCAACGCATGACGTCACACTCCGGGAAGTTATGTCATGTAGATCCTTGTTTTTTTCATCTTGTTGATGAGTCACATTTACCATAAGTTCTGTGTCTTTCTCTCAACAAAATAACCATCAACACCGACCAACCCACACCCCAATCCTTTCATCATGTTTTTCGAAGTGCAAATAATTTGTGAGTTCCAATGACCACTAAATTGTTTTGCAAGGTTGTGCAAGTATACATCATTTATTATTACTGATGGGCATGCTTTTTTCGTTCTTTCGCAATACACCTGTCCTTGCATTTCTAAGGACATGTAACTCCGTACGGACGTCGTGTGAACTTCGGGTTAGACTGACGCTTTCATTTTTTTTCGTTTAGCTCTATTTAGCTCTTTATAATGCACACCATGCAGTTGTCCTTTAACTGACCCCCGCCTCGCTCGATATTCATCCTTGAGCTGTGATCAATCTGGCCGTGGATTGGGGACCTACCCAGGGCGTACATACAACACATGTGCTCATGCGTGGCGGGCTGCACTGTGTAAAACCATTCCTACCAGTTCACCCGATACCCATAGCCCCAATAGTAACCGACTGATAATACCGGCACTGCATAATACAACACACGCGTGTTGAACCAACGCATCACGAATTGCCGTCGTGGTAGGTCCACATCAAGATCCGTGTGTAGAAACTTCGCATTATATCAGTACAATCTGATAATGATTAGGGAGCTTTCATTATTTTTACCGGTGGGCATTATATAATTTTGTCAACTTATAGTATATGGTACGTTGTCGCCCAGTTGGTCATGTATGGCGGTTGCCGTTGACTCGAAAGGGCTCGGCAATTTTCGCAAGCGCCTCATCTTTAGGTGGATACTAAGAACACTCCCCTGTCACCGTAGGGTTTTTTAGTTCCTATTTACGTCCTCCTCCATGGATGTACGTTTTCATTAACCTCTGGAAAAAACGTTTTAGAGAGGAACCTTCTGAGTCACAACACTTGTATCATCGAGCAAATTTGGACTAATTGATGTTCACCATCGAAGTGAGAATCATATATAAAGTAAAGCCCTTTGAGCACTACGGTGAACGGCGATAAATCAGAATAAACCCACTACCCAGATATAATATGACCTCATCGTTATTACACAGAATGATACACGCCCACTGTCATCTCCGTATGTCATTCCATGTGGCAATCATTCTCGATGTTCGTGTGGCGAACATACTTGATCGTTGGAGGAAGAGTCTCCTCCAGTCATAACCTATATCATAGTTTACGATTAGGAAATAATGAACAGATTCGAAGGCCTCTGTTGCGGAATTGAAACCGACCGGGATGAACGGCATTATAGAGGTTACAAAATCCCGAGGCGATAGCAGAAGGATTTTGCCTTCTATTATGACGTCAAACTGGCGTTAATTCGAACACAGAGGCCCGAGTATCTGTTTATTTATTCTTCATTCATACTATTCAACTTTTCCGAGAAATGCGAAACATAACAGGGAAAAGCCCTTCTCTCTTTGATCGTATGCACTTCTCCCAAACTGCTCACTTAACGAACTGGTGTCAGAACTCAGATTGTAAACACATCTGCTTGGCCTACGTATTGCCAAACAATTTCACACAAAATAATGGCGCTATAGAAAACATCGCATGCTATCGTAACATATACGATTGGTCAGACAAATTGACGCCCGCACAATCCAATAATTCTCCAGTCGCAGTGTATTTACTTCAGCTCTATGGGCTGGTGAGCAACGAACGTACAGTTAAGTAGCCAATCATAGTAATATAAACGACTTGTCGGGTTAGTCCCTAGTCGAGTGCGGTGAATTTAATGGCGGACTCCAGCTGTGGCGGGGTCAATACGGGGACCATCGACATATAATTTCGCGAAATTCTGCATCGACGATCGTACTCGAAGACAAATAGTCGTGATTTGTGAAATGTCTGACTTAAATGTTGCTGCAGTCCTGATATTACATATTCCAACTGCTGATTTTTTTCCCTTCTTTCGACCGAGTGCATTTCAACAACTGGTTAGTGACCTTTCTCTTTTTCTGTTTTTTTTTTCTTTCTAGATGCCAGTTTTATGTTTCCAAACGGGAATGTTTATTACGGAGATTCAAACTCTCCAGTTATTATTTCAAGATTTGAGGCTGTGATCATCGCAGATAAACCGGATCAGTCTTAGTTTCGCTCCACTCCAGAAGCGTATCCTGCTGGGGGCTTGGTGGGCGGGCACGGAAAGGGGGGCAAATGAAAAAAGAAAAGAGACGGATAAGAGAGATAAAAGAAGGATAAGAGTAAAAATAGAGAGCTATAATTTACCTTAGATATGGGGGGAGGGAGGGGAAGCCCCGGGAGGACAAACAAAGAAAGGGAAAGAAAAGCAATACAGGGGAATAAGAAGGAAGGGAAAGGGAGGGAAGGGAGAAAAAAATATGGACAAGGAAATAGGGACCGGAACGGGGGGGGGGGGAAGAGGGAAGGAAAAAGGGGGAAACGGGGGAGAGAGCTAGAAATTTACCCAGAAATGAAAGAGGAAAACGCGAAACGAAGAGAGGGGATGGGGGGGGGGGTTGTCACCTGTAAAGGGATAGAATGGGGGAGGGGGGAATTCAGAGCATAGAAAGAGGACGAAAAGAGAACACAAAGAAACGGAAGATAATTATGAAAAGAACCGGAAAGAAGATTAGGGACAAAGAAAGGAGAAAGAAAAACGCGGGAAGAAGACAAGGGAATGGAGAACTGAGACAAATTTTACTACCTGGAAATGAAACGATGGAGAGGGAAAAAGAGATGGGAAATGTCAAAAGTGGAGATAAAGGGATGGAAGAACTGGAGGGAAAGACAAAGCATAAAGACAGAGAGAGGGTATTAGAGAGGAAGAAACGGAGGAAAAGGTGAAAGAGAAAGAAGAATAGGGGGAGAAGAACGGAGAAGTAGTTAGGGAAAGATTGTGAATACAAGAGGGAGAGAAAAAGAGAAGTGCTGAGGCTGAAACACTTTCACTTCCCCGCGCCTGGAATTCGTATCAATAAAATCAAAATCGGGCTGCGTATAGCTCACCGGGATTGACTTAACCATAGGCATAACGTGTTATTCTTCCTAAATGTATTCAGAGTTTTTCTGAACAACTTCAGCGAGAATCCATGGACCTTGTAACTGCAAATGCGCGGAATAAAGTCAACACTTGAGTGCCTGCAACAAAATTATGACTGATGAGCATTTTCAAGAATTGTTCGAGAGTGAGGTTGCATTAGCTGAACAGGAATATTTTTTTTTGTCTCAACAATTAGGCTACACAGAATAGAAAGACGGAAACGGATGCTGGGGAAGTGGCACGGGATGATCCTGGTGCGGATTCGCATAACTTTTTCAAACCAAATATGAACCAAACAACCGTGAACTTGACACGAGGTTTGTGATTTCGGGAAAAAATTTCTGTAGTCAAGTATTCGCCTACCAGTTGGATATAGACAGGTAGGACCTAGCTAATGTGTTGTTTTGAGACAAGACAGGCAGTAATGGTGCCAAATTTGCTCTAAGGGACTTGAGAAGATACACAGGTCGTGCTTCGCGCGTGTACTATGCTAGTATTCGTCCCGTGCTCTCCCGTCTCCACATCTTCCGCACGCTCTAAATGTCTGCCGCATGGCCCCCTAGCTTATACATATCGTGAGGTGAAAATATACAATAACACTTTTCAATGAACTTGAAAACTACAACCAACCTCTTGAATGATAAACCCTTTAGCCTCTTTTCTGTTCTCTCTATCAAACCACGCCCAATTTTGAACTGCAGTAGCCTAGGCTACCAGACTGCTGGGATTTTCAATGCGTGTTTTCTCAGGGAACTAGAACATAGAAAGTTTCCCTGCTCTCGTGGTACGCCGTTATATTTGGGGGACAGAAGAGCCAATGCTGGGTAAATGTCCTAAATGTTAGCTGTGGGCTTATGATTTTTCTCAGATGTGCTCTTGGAAGAAATAAAAATGCTTGTCGTCGCGTACACCCGTGGATAGTAGTATGACGCAGCAATTGTTGAACATTCTTGCCAAAAGGTCGGGGCAGCGATTAGGACCGAAGGCGGACAAATGTCAAAATTTTCCACCGATCACAAAATTGAATCATGAAAAAATTCCCGAGTTTGAAGCTTGGTACATGCCGCCTCAAAAGTCCGGGAAAGGCATTTCCCGGCCTTTCCGAAAATTTATAATTACGCTCCGCACTTCTAGTATCTTGGCCTCCCAAGAAATGGTCTGGACCCCTGTACCTCCCCACCAGGATGAAAGTCTGGTGACGCCACTTGGGAAGGTATGAGGAAATATTGATATAGATTAATAGACGGGTATCAGCAATTCACAGACTTCTTCGAAGATAGGACCAAGTACTCGCCCATATAAGGCCTCATACTGTCCGTGGCATGTTGTGGAAAAGAAACCAACTTAGACAACCTCTTTCCTAATTTAAAACTGTATTATGTGTGATTCTTGGGTTCATAGCTGGATCATTGACAGCAGATTGAGGACCGCAAAGCGACCTTTTAGCAGGCAGACTTAAATTAATTAAGTCATATTTGCGATCAACACTGCGCACTTGCACTAATCAGCATTGAAAGAGATTTGCTGAAAACCATAGATAGGTTTTTATTCGGTGGTGGGTTTACATCCAGTCGAAATGTCGTGAGGACGATAGCATGTTTCTAATGACGGCATGAGTTAGTAAACTGTGTCATCAGCGGACCCGACCGGTTTCGACCCTTATGAGAGCCATATAATAGAGGAGGTACAGTACTGCGATTTTCCCACCAGACGGGAAACGTGATGATGAAAACGGGCCAGCAACAGGCAGTGTAAGCTTATACCAAAAATTGAGGGAAATGGGGGCCAGGGTACTTAATGGTGCACATTTATTGGCAGATGACGCTGGTACCTTTTGCTGAATTTTTCTTGCTTTATTTCATATCGCTACCATTCGGCTGTGCGCGAATACACATTTTTTTCAGATCAGTCACGCAGACATTCCTCCCAGGGCATTATTCACGAGGTTTATATGCTGTAAATGTTACGAAGGAGTCATAGAAAAGTATATTGTGTCATTGCAAGGCCAGGAGGTCTGATGTCATTTCCGAACGATATAGGAGGTACTTTTTTGTACGCTACGCCCAATGATGGATGTACTTCGCTCAGATTGCAGGTGAGGGTATGCGCGTCTTTGATAATGAAGCTTGGCGGAAAATTAATTTAACTTCGTCCACCCGGGCCACCCCACGGGCTCCAGGGCGTTATAACACTCACTCACTCACTCACCTCACTCACTCCACGCACCACTCTCACTCACTCACTCACTCATCAATCACTCACTCACCTCAATCACTCCATAACATTGCTTACATAATCTCTACCTAGGACGGAATTCCAGCCATATCAGGTGTAGCATGTGGGGTTCATCTGGAATAGAGCAGCCCGCATTGTGGCGGCAGATGTATAATACGAAATTATGTTCAAAAGATATCGGTGGGGAAAGAAAAGGTTACCGTTATTCTGTGAATACGTTGAAAAAAAATGGAGGATTGTAGGCGATTTCCATTCGACCCTCCCCCTTCTTGATTTGAGTGATATTATATTCGTTTTTAATTTTTTCATGAAATCTCTCAACACCGAGGCCAAATGAGTCTTATCTCCAATTTTTCCCAAGACAATTATTGCCCAAAAAAAAATGACCATAGTACACATAAGCCATACATATTTCCAAATCGTTCGATGGTGCGATTGCGATACAAAATTCTTCACTGACATGAAGAAGGAACTCTTCCGTGAATCATTAATTAGTAGTATTTCTGGTCGGTTGTATCGTCATTCACTGCTGAGGTAAATACCAAGTCTACTCGATCGCTTATAAGGAACATCGATTACCCAGAACTGGAGTGAGCGGGGAATGGATCAAGTTCATGCGGTTTTGACCGAAGTTGTCAAATGCAAATGTTTGACCAGGGATTCTGTTTGTTTCCTCCTGACTAAAGTCTGGTCAAGCTGACCCTGGGTGTTTTCTGTAAAGTTTTCTTAGGTTTGGGCATTAATCGACGAATAGCCGGGATTCATCACCATCTTGGCTATGAAATTACGTTACACCATCCTACATCACGAATAGGTGGCCTTCATTTTTGTTTAATTAGTTCGAGTGATCACATTGGAACACAAGTGAGTTTGGACATCAGACAAAATGGATTGTACTCTAAAAAAACATCATGGCCAAAACGGTCAACAAGTAACCTAATCACTTCGACCATATTACTCGACTTTAACTATTGATGGTACAGTCCTAGTTACCATGAGATGTCAATATTGACCATTGTGTTCACAACATCTGGACAAAGATCCCATCATGACTGACTTGTTTGTCTTTTTCTTCGTGTGCATTCGTCAACTTTGCGCACGTACTGGCACACGGCCTTTTGTTAAAGGCGCATGCAGCACGCCCCATTGTTATCCCACCACGGACATGGACTAATTAGAATTTGCAGTGTTGAGGTCTGAAAGGTATGGTTAGGAAAATAAAAAAATGGAGACAACTGCAGCTAGTAGAAAATATCAGGTCGGAAGGAAAAATGTATATATAGGTCCAAACACCACCATTTCCATACGAAGTTCTATGGGAGTTATTTGCCTTCAAGAGTTTGGGCCATTAGGCCGAGAAATTGGGGAGATTCCCAATGCGATTAGCGCCATAATGTCAACTGGACAACACGGGAAGTTATGCCATGTCGTCATTGATTGTATTTTGTTGGATAAGCCACATTTAGCAGAAGTTCTCTCACCACAGGGACCCCAATACCTACCAACACACTACAGCAATCCTCTCCCATAGACTAAATGCTTCAAAGTGGAAATTAATGTGTGAATGTCAATGGAAAACAAAGATTGTTGCGGGGTGTTGCTGCACAATTATTACATCAATTATTATTGCATGATGATTTTGATCTCGTGCAATACACTTGCACAAACTTCAAAGGACTGTAACTCCGTAACAGGAAGTCGTAATGTATGAACGTTATGGTTTAGACTGACGCCATTCAGATTTTCGCCAGCTATACATTGGCATATGTGTTATTATAATGCAGTTGCCTTTAAACGGTCCGTCCCTTGGTGTTGTAATGGGTTGTGCGTCTATGTGTGGAGCCGTCTGAAAAGCTATGAAAACCTCGGCGAAGTTCGCCAGCCTGAATGGTAGTTCGTGGGGGAAAATTGACGTGTCGATTGATCAGGCTCGACGTTTCTCGTGTGTTCAAGAGAGGAATTAATACACGCAAAACATCCGACGACATACTGACGTCTGTCCCGGAATTCTGACCCTTGTGCCCTACAATTGGGTATTGTGATTCGACATTGTTGGCGTTTATTTCGGGGATCCGATTCTATTCCTCTTACTTCACAGCACTCCTACGCTATTTTGTTTTGGTTTGTTTTTACCTGGATCAGCTCTATATAGGGACCTACAGTTAACATAACGGCAGTTTTCACGCTCGGGGGGGGCGATTACTTTAAACAGCAGACTACACAAACAACATCCGTAGTACATGCAACGCAGCTAATACCTTGCAAATAGTACACTCCTGGATTGTGGTGAACTATCTCTGTATACCCATCACTTTCCAACCACCCGGACAGAGAGGAACACCACCAGAAACAACCTCGGGCAAATTACTGGAAGGAGGGATTCTGTCGTGAAGTGAAATCGTAGTAAGTGTCGAATGAGTCGGGAGGGGGGAGGGGTTTAAGATTATTGATGTTGACTGGCTAGCGCACCCCTTGCAGAGACAGATACGCATCTACGACGCACATCACTCTTCGCCAAGGTTTCTGGATGGGTGGCGGCCGAAACAGTGATATGTTAATTGCGGGCGGGTAATATAAGCTGCTGTACGGGCTGCCCCAACAAAGTTTGTTTTGTGTTCGTATATTCGCCTTTGTAGACAAATAAAGTGAATATACCATACATTTACACTACTTCGAAGGAAGGAAATGATTTGATCCCTGTGTGGATCGCGGGCGGGACTTCTTTTCTCAGGATTGAGTGTCAATAACATAACACCTACATTCCGGCCTACATCGCGTCTCAAATATACGGCAGTACACCGACTTTTATAGTCTATAGATGAAGAAATCCCTAAACGTCATCAGTTGTTACTGAAATAAGTCGATGTTGAACTACACCACAGTAGTTAGTGGTGTGCGTGATTTAACACGATACTGATGGGCTCATGTATTGGGTGGGCAGTAATGTGTGTTCCTTCTAATGATGTTTAACACCCCTTGAGTGGAAACTTAGTCAGAACCATCGAGGCCGGACGGAAGCTATTTACCACCAAATGGGGCCGCCCTCTTTATTTTAGACGCGCTTTGCAGTTCATCTCTACCTCATCAGAAATAGCTTGGACGAAAAGCTCGGAATAAAAGTCATGGAAGTAGAATGATAAATACATGTTTGCGGACTGTGGACGCGATCTCCAAAGACCCCACTCGTGAGATCAGTTCGATTCCCGGTAAAACCGTACTGAGGATTTTAAACTTACTGCGGCCCTTTCTGAGTCTCAGCACGAACTTCTGGAGCATAAAGAGGGAAGGCTCTTGGCATGTTTCGTCCTCGTGGAATACCCCACTTTCACATTGAGGCAGTGGAGAAGAGTGTATGTCCTCACCCTGTGGTACGGTACCGGACCAACAAACCTTTCAGAATTGTTCAATCCAGTAAGCACGGCAAAAATGTTTGAACGACATTTAGTGTATTTTAGGGATTTCTATTTATGCAGTGTTGTCACTGTACTTCAATGCAATATTTGAAGCGATTAATATGAACTTATAGGTGACCACCGGCTTCTGTGAAATACTACTCTACTACTACTACACTACTACTAGACTTACTACAATACTATAATGCTACTATACTATACTACTGATACTAATAATAATAATAATTAGTAATACTAATAGTAATAATGGTATGAAACTCGTTGGGTACCACTCTATCATCTTCCGCCTTGGACCATAAGTGGGATTTGTTTTAGTGCGAACAAAATACAATGTACGTGTATATTCTACTTTTTATAGCGTTTGGTATTTATTCCCGAGTTTGTTCAAATGATAGAGTGTTATCGTTATCCGTAAAAAAACTGTGTGAAACATGTTTTCCGTAGCCTTGAGTCTGGGGTTAGGTTCAGTTCTCGCCATGCTTTCTATATAAGTCTCAAATATACTTATTTATCTTATATTATTATTAGTAGTATTAGTAAGTAGTATTCTTAGTATTAGTATTATTATTATTATTCAAGAACGCTTTTAATGGCCTGAACGTACGTCATCACCAAGTTATTTACGTTGAAAGGGCTCCAGATAATGTATTTGGTATGTCAAATATTCCTGTTGACATTTTATGTGGGCTCTATCGATGTATAAAATACATTGCGAACAATGGGAGTAGATATTGTGATTCCATAAGTTCGGATGCGGAGTACGAGTAGCGAAGGTGCTCCATAAATGCCAAATTCCAGGGAGCATGGTCGATGGACGTGTTTCTCATGTGCTGCCTTAAAAAAAAGTCTATAGAATTCTATTAAAAATTCTAGAGAAATCTAACATTTTTCTCTATAGAGCCCCTATATAGAAACTCTATAAATTTTCTAAAGAATTTCTAAAGGAATTTCTGAGACATTCTAAAGAATTTCTAAAGAATTTCTTAACGAAAGTCCCATTCCGGCCTAAACGGGTCTAAAATATATAGCAGTACAAACCGACGTTCATAGTCCCATCAGTTATAACTGATGAGAGCTCCCTAAACGTAATCAGTTGTATGACATACGTTCGATGTTGACTTCCAGGGAGATGGTCGATGGGTCTATGTGCTGCCCTTACAATAAAAGTTCTATGAATTCTATGAAAAAAATTATAGAAAATTATACAAATTTTCTTTTAAGAGCCCCTTTAGGAAACCTATACATTTTCTAAAGAATTTCTTAAAGAATTTCTAAAGAAATCTATAGGAATTCTATGGAAATCTATAGAATTTCTAAAGAATCTGAAGAATCACACGAAAATCTACAGGATATTCAATAGAAACTCTATGGACAGTCTAAAGAATTTCTAAATTAAATCTTCAAGATATTTGTTTTTCCATAGAAACTCTATAGAAATTCTTAGACAATCTAGAGGACTTCTATAGGATCTGCGAAGAATCTCTAAAGAGAAAATCTATTAATATAATCTCTGGACAACTCTGAAGGAAATCGACTTCACACCCTAAAGAAGTCTAAAAGAATCTCCCAAATATATTCAAAGAGAAATCATTCTAATTCGGTATGAACACAGGCCTATACTACCTTGAACGGTTATGGCAAATAGTTAGAACTGAATATCCCCCCCCCCCCCCTCCCCCTTCCCACCGCGAGGGTCTCGCGCTGCAGGCTCACTTTGATATCAAATATTCTCCAACTGTGCATCGGAACTGAATCTATGCAGCCAATATAAATAACTAAGGCTAATAGATAGCATAATAAATTCTTGCTCTGGGGAGTTCGGCCTAAAAGCGTTATCCAATAATATTCGAGAATTACACGTACAAGGGAACCTACCGGTAAGATAATTGTGATCATCATTTTTCCTGCTAAAGGGTTAATTAAGTGATAAACTGCAACTGGGAGACTTTTACTTAGTGGATAAATACGAGGGTGCCGAGGTCGTTTGTTGCATTTAAGACCGATGATGACGTCATCGTGGAGGATTAAAAACCCCGAGCCGCGAAGGAGGGGGTTTTGCCCTCACGATGACGTCTTCAGGAGGTCTAAATGCAACAAAAGACCGAGGCACCCTCGTATTTATCGGCCATTAATACAAATAATTTAATAATATAATATAAAGCATAAGGCGGGGTGTATACTGCTGTATTGTACACAACATAAAGCGTAACCCACTGTATGCAGTTTCTGCACTGTTTATGATTGAAGAGCTGAACCTTGTACTCAATCCAAGTCCACGAAGAAATTGGAACCCGACGTGCGGCAAGATTGCAATTTAGACAATACGCCTATCATATCGAATCGCAGCCGCAGATAGACAACCTCTAGGTAGATAACCCCAGACATAACAGTAACTTCTGTGGTTGGAAGTAATGTATTTGTCACATTTCAAGGTTCATCATTTCCGAAACCGACAGCTGTTGTAGCACTGTAGCCTAACGTTTTGTAACGTTAATAGCCTGACACCTACGCGAGCGGTGACCCGGCAAACATTAAACCGTATTTCGAAGGCTTTTTGATACATTTAGGAAGATAGTTGCAATGCACGACATATTTTCCATATTAGAATAATAATTTCAAAATGGCACTAGGTTAGCTGTCGTGGTGTTCGCCGTTGGACCTAATTATTGGACAATATGAGCGTCGCCTAGCCTGTTTTTGTTGAGAGCCATGACAGGATGACAGTATTAGGGTTTACTTAAGGTGTGTGTGTATTACAATTGAGCAAAGCAGCGGGCGCGGGCTTGACAAAAGTTGTGTGTGATACGTAGGTGTTTACACTTCAGACAGTGTCGACTGTCTTGTGCATTGCTGCGCTATTGTACGAGAATTAATGATTGTTACATGGAATGTTGCTTGTGAGGTGACTTACAATGTATTACCATAGCTACTATCCAAAACAGCAAGGTTGCTATGGCTTCAAGCTGACTTTGTGTGCAGGCTGTACATGTTAAGGTACAGGTTACTATGGCCGACACACCAGCTCTAAACAATCAGATCTCAGATGACTCATAAATTCTCATCAGTCACAGAATATGCAAGCACCCTACCCTCGATCAAATCGCTACTGGCTCGATTCAACACTCTTTGGCCAATCAGATTTGCAGGGAAACAATAAAGGTTATTTATGAATGGTGGATAAACAGTCGAGGCTCTGAATTTAGGTAAATAACGAGATCGAGCGCAGCCCCGAGTTCCGAGTCAGAGTTCGTTATTAGCAAATTCAGAGTGAGACTGGTTTATGAACCACTTGTTATTGACTTTGTGATTTGCAAAATAATAGTCAGTACGTTAATTGGATTAGCCATCGAATCATGTATTTGCAATAAAGGATGGCTTGGGGGTAGAATGCTATTTCTACAACCCCAAGCCATCAGTTATTGCGGGATACAGGTGAGTATGATTGGCCTAATCCCAATACGTGGGCCGTCCGTATTTTTGCAACTAACAGTCAGCTGGTCAGAGGTAACACAACCAAATCGAATATTTGCTCGATGGATGCGTCTTAAGTAACAGCAGAGTAAGTTACTTCAAACGCGAATGTAAGATTGCGTGAGCTTTTGGAAGTTTGTTTAAACGGCGACAGAGATCGGGCTCTCAGTATACGCGCAGCTTGTTAGAGTGCGTACTGCTTTAACGGAATACAAACGAGAGAAACGACGCGTTGCTCGTTGCGTTCGTCCACGCGCAGAATCCTCAAAGTTCGGCACGCCGTGGTTTGTATTGCGTCTCGTGGAAATACGCACTCGCACTACTAATCTTTTTTGTATCTACGCAATGCAATGGACCTCGTCGAACAACCCAATAGTTAAACCTTAGATGCCTAATTCACTGGTTTAGAGTACAAGACGAGATCTAGAGATATAGATATCTCTATTCGTTTGGGTAATTTTACTGTGAGGGTTTTGTAGAATTGGAATAATCTACAGCAGGTCGACTTTTCATGGTTCATAAACCAGTCTCGACTCGAACTGCCGCCTCGTCGTTATTTACCTAAATTATAGTCGGACTGTTTTATTCGCCAGTAGGTAAAAAATCTCCCGTTGCAGTTTGCTTCCTTAATAAATACACAGTGTTCAACATGTTACTACCAGTAATAGGCATAACCATACACAATGGCACCAGACTTGGCCTAGTTATATAGCACATTAAAAAACTGTGTGTGTACTCTAACTTGCCTATGGTGCTTACATGAATTATTCGTTAGGCTATAGCCACCAACTCCACTCTACAAACTTAGGCTTAGATAATAAACATGAAAAAAATTCTAGTCCAATTTTCTATAACAAGTCAATGTTCCTTGAATAATAACCAATTTGGACTGGAATCGCTGCATTCCGAACTACAGAGCCTAACTCGCCACGCTGCACATTTGAATATAGGGCTGTCCGAAATCACAAATGTCTGGTCATGTCGTTGATTTGTTAAATCGGGAAAAATTCATTGGAATTATTGTTGGACAAGTTAAGAAATTTAAATAATCTATTAGTAACAGGGAATTGGCCTATCACTTTTCATGATGAGATCCCAAACTTTATTTATGAATGGTACTGAGATTTACTGAAAGACGCACACATTTAATAAAGCTAAATGACCCCCCCCAGCCTAATTTCCCTCTCCCCGTAGAGATTCTATGGAAACTCTATAGAATCTCTATTAGAAAATATTGACACCTGTTTATAAGTAAATCAGGTTCTTATTTTCATTTCATGAGTAGGCTATAAATGTCAGGTCGTTCGGTTAAAAGCGAACAAAAAGCCTAGAAGACCTACAAAGAAGACCTACAGGCTGTCCACAGATCCTAACATATCTTTCTTTTTCTGGATATTTACCATAGACGGTCTGATTTTCTTGAATGGGCTAAATGAGGAGGTGGCGGGGTTTTAGATAGGCATGCCCAAATGCACGACTGTTTTCCAAGTCTTCCAAGTTGGCACTGCGTTCGGACGCGCTAAAAAGAAGAGGCCTGGCCGACCCGTTGCGGGGGGCGCGTGCGGCATTGCAGGAGGACGTGGCAATGACGTGTCAGCAGCCGGCCTTTCAACACATTATGAGGGTTTTTGTTAAAAGATTTGTGGGGATATAACTGCTGATTACTTTATCTGGCCAACTCTCCTCCAACATTTGCCATACATAGTACAACGTCAAATAAATTGTCAGTCACCACAGAAGGCAACAGTTGCTCTCCACTTTAGTTGAGGTGTTGAGAGACGAGAAGACATATGGACAGACACAATTAAGGTAAGTTCATTGGTAACAGGTTGCGTGATGGTACCAGTTAATTTCGAAGGTATCAATAACAGGTTTCGTGATGTTATCATTTCGGCAACTAGCCAGAAGAACAACAGGGCACCTTTAAACTCACAGCCAACACAACTTTCTAGCCTATTTTCACTGCAACTTGAAACTAAATTATAATTATTATTATTATTATTATTAGTTATGATTATATTATTATTCTTATTATTATTATTATTTTATTATTATTATTATTTTATTAGTATTCTTATTATTATTTTGACTTTGTCGTTATTATTATTATATCTATTACTAAACTCTTTTTGATTCATTGACAAAGTCAAAGACATCTATGCAGTCATGACAAGTGTTGTGTGTGTGCTATGGTGTTGTGTGTGGGTGTTGCTGTGTGTGTTGTGTATGGGACGCCGCTTGTAAAACGGACATAAACTTGACCCCGCCTGGAGAAATGAAGACCTCATAAATGCGTATGTGGTCCCAGGATGTGTACATGAACCTTTTGTTTTGGGGTCAGGGCAGAGGTCATTGAGGTCACCAGAGGTAAAAGTCTGAAAACCTTTAAACACGATAATAGCCAGAATGGTTGTTGACCAACTGCTTCAGGTTGAGCTTTCCTGGAATTATTAGCAGGTGGCACTCCAGGTTGGAGTCAGCCCGAGGCGCACCGATAACTACTGGAACCACCTCTGCATTCACATCCCACAGCCTTTGAATCTCCAACTTCAGCTCTTGGTACTTCGTGCGTCTTCTGCTTGTTCTTTACTTGCCGAGGATTCATGTCAGATGGGCGCGCCACATCTATTACTGTTGCTTCTTTCTCCTGCTTGTCTTTAACGATGATGTCAGGTCTTCTTGCCGTGATGATCTTATCTGTCTCACCTCGAAGTTCCTCATAGTATTTTTGGTTGTTTTTATTTTATTATTGTTTTGATTATTATATTTTTTCTTTCCCACTCCATTTAGTTCATCGCTTTAATCATTGATAATATGTATATCAGGAGAGACAATAGAATATGAAACAAGTAAAAAGAACGCAACTATGCGTAGTGATTCCGTGACCTTTTTCATGACATGTTCCCTTACTCAGCTATATCAAACCCGGTGCAAGATGTGTGTTGACAACTCAACCACAACTTGACACAAAACGTCCCTGCACTATTTACTCAGCGCATGAGATGAGATTATTGTTGCTTTGACCAAGGTCAAAAAGTCATGAGGGCAATTAGAATGAAATACTGAAAGTAACTGGTAAGTCGTATATCTTGAAGAGGAAGGTAAAGTCACAAGTCCATTAACCAGCGACGTCCAATGTTTTCCATCAGTGTGGCAAGGCAGCAGACAAAGTAAACACTAGTCAGCAGACTGCAGGCAATGGCTAATGATGAGATCACTTTAGCAAATTCATACTCATACGTGACTGGGGTCAAAGCAGACATAGCATTGAAGGAAGTGGCAGTTTTTGAATCGGACGACCAACTCATTAAAAAATGTGAAAAAATCTTTTTTTAGGGGTCTATGTGTGGGGAAAGAGAAGGTAATACAGGTCCATATATATTATCAATTGCATCCAACCACTACCCTGGACAAGGGAGTCATTGTAGGTACAGACAGTGTCCAATAGCATGGGGTCCCACATGTGGTTCCTGTTACCATATGTCGTCTCATCAATTTACCTGTGACTGAGGGTGAAGTCATTGCGCCTGTCAATCGTTTCAATTTATACGGCAGAGTAGTCTGTGGTCTTTCAATGTGATTGTGGGTGGTTCAGTTTCATTATTTTCAGGCACAAGGGGACTGAGGGGGTGAATATTTTGTTGAAAGTGGGGTGGTTCATGCAATTGAAAAGTGAATAACTGTTCAGAAGACTTGTATCAATAGCATTTTTACCTAGTCCATCAAATGTCTATTGCTACTATTTTGTCGGGTCGCAAAACTTTTCCAAGATTTTCAAATCACATTTCTCTCATACAGGGTGGGGTGAGGAAGGTCTCTCTCTAGACCCACCCAATGCAGACCTCCCATAAAAATATATCCTGGCCTGCACGATAATAATACAATAGATAATAGACAACAGACAAGATCTTGTAATTTTCTGTATATATAGCCCATATTGAGAATATCTGAATTATGTGGGTCAGTTAATGTTGTCCAGTATGACTTCGGGCCCAATTGTTTAACATGTTATTATCCCGGGCACTCCCTTTTCCAAATAGTCACATCAAGTGACAGTCAACACCAGATAGAGAGAACAGGGGAAGAAGAGAGATACGTTTATAGACTTAAACCCCTGCCCATTTTTGCCTGGGCGGACAGGGTTAATGCACACTTTGTCAGGCTAACAGGGGGGTAATGCCCCTCACTTTTTTGCCTCAATAGCAAAAATAATGCCACCAAATATTGTGCCTCTTCCTACTTCGAAGTTCCGGACCTTGCTTTCTTCTCCTCCCAACTCACTGCTCTAACCACACCACAGTTAATCCCTTCATTAGGGAATTGTCTATGCATACACAGGAGGTAAGAATACCCAATGCGTCAAGTCCTGCCTGGGCAAGTCATTCACAAACGGGAAAGTGTGCTTTTCGCATTGCCAGTAGGGGGTGTAAACAATCAGATAATCAGTGCTGAGTGCACACAGAGAATAATGGATTACCCCCTCTCTCAATCCTTGAGCATTGCCGTGCCAGGTACCCATTCCAAAATGAAGGTCTGAAGGCAGTTAAAGTGTATAGGTGTTTGTTTAATTCTCACTTCTTTGCAGTCTCAGATACACAGATTGAGAGAGTTAAATCTTTGGGATTGGGGAATTGACCTGTCAAACTGAAGGCGTATTATAGTATACACAAAATGCAGACAGTGGTGAAGAGGATAAGGGCGGGGCTACATAGGTTGTTCTAAATGATTCGCAGACATTTGCCATGTGTGCATATATGCCTGTAATAACTAGTTGAATGGGAAATTTGAGGATCATATCACCGTTTTCATTAAGGGTAACATGCAAAAAAATTTGGCTTTCCCCCTCGAAGTAAGTATAATATACGCCTATGGAAGAAATTGCCCGTTTGTCTAACCCCTCCCATCGATATCCATCTATGTATAGAAGTATACGCAAGAAGAAAGCGATCTGCCTTTTTGTGATTATGGCTTAGGAATTTGTTCAATTGAATGCATGATGCAGGACTTCACTAGGCGCAACATTTTTCATTTTCATAGGGTGGCTATGAAACCTGGGGGAGGGGGGCTTGTCGGGGGGGTGGGCATGTAGAAAGAGGTACTGCTACTTGCATATTCCACGCCGCCATAGCATGCACTGCCATATGATCAGGAGCAGGGGTACATAAAAAAGTACATACCAACATAGGCTGCCGTCACTGGTGCTGAGTGCCATCCTTATCGTCATTAGGACATAGTCAGGAATAATAAATGAAATGGACAATGAAGAATTGCTACTTGTCTTCCCTGGGGGAGGGAATAATTGTTGTATGTGGGGAAGGGGAGAGGGGAGGGGGAATGGCATCAAGCAACCCCGGAATATGAGAGGGGCAACACAACACTTCGGTGGCTCGAAAATTTTGTACACCACTAAATGAGAGGAAGGTAGGGTATACGCAAGAAGAGGCGTTTTGCCTTGCAATTAGGTATTTGTTAATAAATGCAGTGCTGTGATGAGGCTCAAACAGGGTCCTACATTCTTAAATTCATAAGCTGCCTATGAAACCGGGGGGTGGTGGGGGGGGGTGCGGTGCAAGACCAAAATTGCTACCCCACCCGTTAGCAACACCACTGACGGTCCGGGAGGCCATTATATAGGATGCGTCATGGGGATAATAGAAATGAAATTCAAAGAATTTGGACTGTCTGTTAGGGGAAATATTTGGTGCTAGACCTCCAATACTCAAAACATATCAGGAATAACAATCAAATGACATTCAAGAATTTGGTGCTGTCTTCAATGGGGAAATATGTTTGGGTTTTGGCTGATGCCTTGTCTCACTTGTGCAATGGGGGAATCGTTTTGCAGAGATATAAGGGCTTGTCCTATGGTGACTGGAATGGACCTTGACCGGATACCAAAAACAATAGGGTTATTCGTCGATCATGTGACCAATCCCCACACTTAATTTGCAAAACTTGATAGCTACTGCTATCATCTAGATAATTCATTGCTGAGGGGGCAGATGTCAAATGCCAAAGTTATCCACATTCAGTGTTTAGCTGTCTTGACCTTCCACTCGTTGAGAAGCTTGTGTCCCTTATCGATAATCGCTTATTGTATGGATGGTAGGTCATTGACTTTTTCGTGGTCTTAACAAGACGCTGCGGCCAACACATAAAAAGCATGCAACATCACAGGTCAACACATGGTCAAATGAGGTCAAGTTGGTCACCAGAGGTATTTCTCCCAGACGACCGAAACTTCCCAATATGGGACAGTTCTTCTAAAGTTCGTTGCCGAGATAGATTGACGTTGTTAGCTGTCTTGGCCTTCCACATATTGAGATAGTTGTGTAAGAGTATCGTCGTCTGGTAGTGTCGTTGACTTTTGTTTGTCTTAACAGAGCTTTCCGGCCATACAAAAAAAAGCGGCAAATCATGGTCAGAGGCACTGAGGTCGAAGGTCAAAAGTCCAAATGAGGTCCAAGTCCTGTACCAGATGTATTCAACCCGCGAACAAACGTTCTAGGCTAAAAATTGTTATCATTGGAGGAACAACACCCCTCATGAACCACACGAGCCTGTTGTCGATGATCGACCCCATAGAACACAAAATTTTATACAAGGATTTGCGATCATTAGATATGTGCGGAAACAATTTTCAAAGTTTGAATCTAATGACCTTGCCGACCATCGATTGGTACCACAAACAACGGGTAATCCCTCATGGCGTGCACCTACCTACATGATATGAAAATAAACTGCTTGCGTTTGTTTAGATCGCGGGAAACGAAGTGTCACACACACACACACACAAAACACACCACCAACACACACACAGACACACACACGCACACGCGTGACGATAGATGCCTTTTGGCTTCGCCAAGAGGAATCAAAAACAAAGAGTAATCGAACTAAAACTCTTCACCAAGTACCGAGACACGCTTCAGGTATTCGGAAATTAAACACCTTTTTTGGATTGCTTCTTCTTCTCTCACTTACTTTGATAGCGAATTTAAATTTAGGAAAGAAATCGTTTACTAGTGGTTTAGTCTGACTACAATTACAATCAAAATAAATTGTATCATATGAGAGTTAAAAAATTTTATACGGGTGATTAACACTACCGTAACAAAATTAATAATCACTATTGAGGATAAAAATGTTTCTTAATGAACACAATTCTGTATCTAAAATTAAACTTGAGGTCACTCTACAGGCCAGAACCAAATGATCAAATGGTTTTTCTTCTGCCTCACAAAAGTTACAACCAGTTATTGGTCACATTTCCAATAAGAAACAGCAAGACGATTCGTAGGCGGACAAAATCCCGTGCAAAAAGTTGAAATGAAAATGAAAGCATGTTCGTGATTGATTTACTGACTTCCAGGGAGGTTGTTTAAAGAATACCTCGACCAATCAACGGCGGAGTATGTTACCTATACTGCTTCCCATTTCGAAATAGCAGATGGCTGCTAGTGATTGCTCTCTCAATAATTATTCTATAACTATGTGAAAGATAATTGAGTCTTCCGGGACCTTTTCAAACAAAAGATCATTAATTACTACCACTCAGTGCTCAGATTACAGCACCACGCAGCTGGTTAGGAATACTATTGATTTTAATCGCCCCAATAAACCGTACCAAAATACCTAGATAGTTTTGAAAACATCTCAAAATCAAAGGGTGGGACTATCCGCAGTCAAAGAATCTTTGACGTACCTTATATTTTTTCCAGCAAAAATTATATGGGAAACATACATGATGTTCACACGAATATGAGAGTTGAGTTAGTCCAGATAATCTGATTACAAAATGTTCGACCGGATGAAAGGAGAATAGAAGGAAACGCTACCCATGCATGCAAAATGACGGATCATTGCATTGTGATAAAAGTGACCGTCATTGGGAGAACAATTGCAGTGAAAAACAAACTGTTCCCCAACGCTTTGAATTCGCATATCAAAAAAGACTTTCCCACTGCCCGTTTATACATTGTGTAAAGTTTGACCCAAGTCATTTCAAATGGTTCATAAAACTGAGTATGTGTAACTTAGCCACCATTACTTAATTGCATTACCCATGACTGACCGATTCACTATAAGGAGGACCTGCCGAATTAAAAATCGAAGATTATACCTTCTAATTCATTAATAAACAGCTGGAGGGGGATTTGTGACACTAAAAAAAGAAAAGACAGTTTTGTGACAGTGCAAAACGGTTTAAAAAACCGTGTACGCCATGAGGTTAAATCCTGTAGCCCACAGTCTTTATATAAACCTTCAAGTCTGGAAAAGTTTTCGGTTGATAATTCAACCGAAAGAGGTCATGTCATCTCTAGTAAAGGTAATCCCAAGAAGCTCAACTGGACCATGGGGTTTGGTAATTGGAATATTGGGCTTATGCAGCAGGAACCCAGGAACACTCTTAGCACAAATGGAACTGGAAAGAAATAGACTTGACTTACCAATATAATAGACAAAACCGAATATATTTAAAGTCTAAAATTCGCAACCACAACTTCGTAATAGCATGAACATTGTCATCGAGAAAGAATAGTGTCATCAAGCAATTGCATGATTTGAACTGTTTGTTAGCGATTATGATGCCCCTAATTATCTCACTATTTTAAATTTTAATCGCAACACTCCGCCAGCCAAGATAACTAAGTATGGACTCAGAGGGCATCCGTGGGAACCCCTAGATGAATGGGAAAAAACCAGACGCATACAATTATTACAGATGCCAGTGTGTGAGAATTATTATAAAAACACGTTCTACCCATAAGGAAGCTGTCACCAAAATTGAAGTATGAAAAGCGTTTGATAACAAATGACAATTCGAGCTTATCGAACGCTCTCAACAGTCCACAAAAAAACAAAAATGGAATGTCATGCAAGGAAAAATACTCAATTGTATCTAAAAACATTCTAAATTTTCCCCAATTAAATCTTACTCAAAAAGCAGTTCGTTGAGGACCAATGATGTTACTAATCACCCGCTTTGCTTTAGTCTAGCGGCAATAACTTTTGCCCCAATTTTGTAATCAGTGTTGCTTTAATCGGGTTAATTGGACGATCAATTTGGCAAAATGGTTGGGGTTTTTTGTCAGGGATTCAAAATTAGGGTTTACAATACCTATTACTTGTTCCGCCGATAAACAGCCACTACCATATCCATGATATAAGATTGTAACACAATGGCCAAGAATGGCCAAAATGTTTGTAAATTTAGGATAGAACGTCACTGCCTGGCGTCTTGTCGTTCGGCATGGAAATTAGCTGGTAAACATTCGTCTATGCGTTAAAGGGGCCCTCACCAGCACTGTAAATCCACATTTGGTTACCAGTTGGTTCCGGAAGCCCATTAAAAGAAAGGATCCGGGAAACATCCCTCTGAACTGTTAAAGGTCAGCGTAATACCGTTTCAACTCCTGGAGAATATCCTTATTGTCTGTAACAATTTTGGCATCCGGACGTCTACAGGCGTTAAGTGAATTTAAGGACTGCTCGCTTTTTCTAAGCTTAGAAAATACTTTGTGTTCTCTCACCTTCTTCCACCCATCGTGTACGGGATTGATATTGTACCTTGCCGTTTATAAATCATACAGCCAACGTTAGTTTATATGCGCCCTCCTTCTAGTTTGCGCCACGTATATATAATAGGTGATTCCAGAAAATATATAGCTGTGTCCAGGCCAGCAGTTTCATTTATAAGATTATGTTCCTCGATCCGCCTGTGTTTTGGCCTTCCTGTTAGAATAATTTATAGTGAAATTTCGATTTTAAATTTAAGCATCTCCCAATGATTGTGCTGGGTCTTGCGAGAGTGTTCTCACGTCTGACGATAAGGTCCATTATAGGACGTAACAGTTAATCGAATCCTGCAGAAGTGAATTATTTTTTTTGAATTTCCCAGTAGGCCCGGACCCTCTTTTAACTGAATGTGTTGAAATAGTTAAGCGAATAAATGAATGATCTGGAATCCAGGGGAGAAGAGAGGAAAGAAGTATGTTGATTACCTGGCGTGGCGTCTTTGTTGTTTTTTGGCCCCCCCCCCCCCCCTCGACAATAAGAAAAAAAATCAAGTTGCAGTGTATAACAGGCGTTATTGATGTTAGAGCTCAAGTGGAAGTTTTTAATAAAAGGAGTTCGTTATCGCCAAATGTCGATGAGATTGTGAGGCATGATAAGTTTCCAGACAGTTATCTCTCGCTTAAAATTCGTTCTCGGCTTTCCGCCCGATTCCCCGATTTATAGAGTTCCAGGTGAACACGAATTAATTAAAAGTCGCCCCCACAAATAATCGGTTTCTCCATGATTGAAAACTGTTCAAGGTTTGATAAACTTGGAAAAAAATGTTGGGAATCACAGTAGTGCATAAATGCATAAGACCAGTGAATATCGATGATCAACGTGTATGTCCAATATTAAGAGCCTTCCCAGGGTATAACGCTATTCCTTGAAATTTGTATTAAATTAAAGATATCCAGGATATTAAAGAGAATACAAACACTCCGATGCCCGTGGAACCATGAGAGAAGGATATATGTCACCCACCAATCCATTCATCACAGTATAAAATCAGACCGAGTTGCTGTGAGTTCCTGAAGTGGGATAAAATATGATTTGGTCGGTTGTTGTTGTTGTTAAGTTGTTTTTGTGTAAGTTGGTGTTGTTTCGTAAGTATGCAAACAATGACGTCTCTCTTTGACTGTCTAAGTCCCTGGCATTAAAAGATATAATAGTCAAACTCGACTCCTGGAAAACAGATGTAACCGAACATTACGAGAATGGATACTAGGGGACGCGGGACTATAAGGAACAGTTAAACTGAATTCGTTATATTATGTAAAGACGAATCGAGTATGGAGGTTAGGTTAATAAGAAAGTGAAATTATGTCAATCAATCGGTGGGAAGCGGTCCCCAAGGCATTCGTCACTGGGGCGATTTATACATCCTTGAACAAAAACACGAAGCATCGTGTAAAAAGGACGGGCGTGGGGCTCCGGGTTTAAACGTATTACAGTTGAGAAGTTCCAAACAATTTAAAAAGTAATAAGAGTAGCATGTTTATAACACTCAGAGCAGGCTATTAGCCGTTGTAAGCACCTGGTCCATGAAGATGAAGCCACACCGGTCTCATGGAAAATGAAAGGCTTGCATTCGAAGACGCCATCGTTTCTCCAGGAAATGTTAGAGTAGTGCCCGCCTGATAGAGTTCGACACTTTCGTTTAGCCATTCGTTTTTCTTCTAGATCGGCGTGTGTCAAATCATCAGTTATGAAGTAGTTCTCATTCTGCAGGGCAGGCGCTGGTTCCGCCTTGCCCAACATTGTCCTGATAGAAAAAAAAAAAACGGAAGCTTGACCAAGATATGCCTGTCTGTCTCACCATGGACCAGTGTACCGTCCCGATGGCTTCTCAATTTTACAATCATGGATCCCCACTTTGCATGCAATGTTTTGCGATTTGCAGGCAATCTTATGACTCCTAGTCTATATCCCACAATCGTATGGTGTCCTGCGCGAGAAGGAAACGTTCTTGTTTGCTTCAGAGCTGAGCAGCAACTGCGTTCCCGTGCCGGTTTTCCAAGTCAGAAATTCTAGCCTCCAGTGTATCGCATTTCTTTTGTACTAGCCAAACGTTTTTGTTCCTTGAACTCTTTCACGGCCGATTCATGGCATCCAAAGCAGTCCGAATCATTACGCAATTAATTTACCGCGCAGCAGCGGCCCCCTCAATTACAGGTAGTGGCTTCGAAATCGAGTCGTCTTGTGAGAGGGTATATATTGTCTATAGATTAGGCTAGACGTGGAATTTGGCTAGGGCCAGGTCGCTGGCTGTTTGAGACTTCTGCAAGTTTTGACGCCTTTCGGCCCTTCCTCCTCCCTCTTTTCTCACTCTGACTCATCTCTTGCCGTAAAATTGTTATGAATATGATTACCGATGGAGTTCGTCGAAAGTCGCAATTCCACGTAGAGAAGTAAATTCCGGGTTGTGCCCACGAAAAAAAACGGAGTTTGTGCTTAGGCCGCCATGACAAATTATTATAGAATATTCTGATATTATCTCATTATCATGTATCAAAAATGGCATATAGATACTTCAGATTCTATAGAGTCTAAGAGTTATGAAAAAAGGAATCTATAGAAACTATATAGAGTGAGTGACTACTGCTTACATTAACAAGGGTTATACTAATAGAATTGGAGAATTCTTAGAGAAATCTATAGAAATATGAGTTCTAGAGGAAAAATTGGGCTCAATTCATAGGGAAAATGACATGTGGCTATAGAATATATATTATATTATATATATATATATATATATATATATATATATATTATATATAATATTGAAGGGTGTGATTCGATTGCAGGGTGAGTAAGTGGGGGTGGAATTATTTAAATTATTATTAATGAAACGAGCACCGCTAGGCAAAATTACCACTAGTAACAAGCGGCGTTTACCCAGTTGATTACCCAAATCGCAAAAATTTAAGGATCCATGACTATTTCCTTCTGAAGCCAGTCTGATGCCACAAGTCCGAATTACGTATACATGATGACCTATTTGTGTTCTTTCGGCAATCCAATATGCATTTATATGAGTCATCCGTTATTACAACCGTAACAGTGCGATTTTCGCAATTCGTAACCTTTACATTAATAACGCACACGCATGTTTGCCTAGTGAGTCCTGCCTTCCACGCATTGCATATGGGCGAATACACATGCACTGGGACACTTCGTACAAAGTGTGTGACTTAACATGGTTCCCATTTACCAAAGATATCATATAGATGCTAGAGTGAAGGTATCTCCGAACAGACCGGGCCATCGTCCCATAGATGCCAAAAGGTCACATGAAAAAAATTGTTCCGACGTATAAGAAAATCACAATCACTGCTCGGAACTGACAGGTCGAAGAGAAAAGAAAAGTCAAGAACATGCATTAATTTTTTGATATGAAAGTGATTCTGTACAAAAAGCATGGCCAGTCCTGTTTCAAATGATTGAGGCCATATTGGTACATCAATGTGCACTCCCGGAGGTTTGTGTTAGGATTCTGGCATTTTTAACTCAGTTTAGTCATGTTTCTGTATCAGTCCTTGCACTTACCCATGCTCTGATATGATGTGAAATTTAGCCTTCAGGAATGTCGGAGGGCGTTTCCGTAGATCGTGACATTTGTTGACGGCGAGATCACACGGTGTTGTATTATCGCAGAAGTTGGGATCCGATTTCAGTCAATTCAGCCTTATTACAATCAGTTGCAGCATTGGGTCATTTCCTGGTGGTCTGGTATCGGAGACCTACTCGTCGCTAGTCACTCATAGCTTGGTATAGACTGGAAAGCCTCACAAAGATGGGCAGTTGTAGGTATGCTATTCAAGTATGTCGTCTCAGTTGGGAGCGGGTACAGACAGATTTGGCGTGATAAAACCATCCACACAAAACTGAACGGGTTTGGAATTATTAACTATGACTAACTTACGCCATATTGACCCGAACCCACCCACGCGCCCAATGTGAACATCCAGCAATAACGGCCATAGTCTGGCTCGGCAACCCCATCGCCCTTTTATTTTTCCAGGGTCCAATATGGTGTAAGTAGTAGTTTGAAATGGATAGCTAGACGTTGAGTGAGTGTGTGTTCGTCGTTACCTTCTGATTAGGCGAGCGTGAATTCTCTGAAATTGTGGAAACGTGACGACGTGATGAGAATGATGAGACAGTTTGTGGGTCCGAGCTATTTCACGATTTGATTCTGACCATTTCCCAGGATTCAACGAAGGGACTGGTTTCCTATTCCAGGTGGTAACACGCCACTGGAGTAGGTGTGTTAGTAATAACACAAATCCACATGCCGGCCTGTAGGGAGGTGCCGGTGAACAAGTTCTGCACAGTCGGGCCTCCACCGATCCGATATCATGATTTATGACTCTTATACCGATGGCAGTTCGAAGTCCGCAATTCCCACGTTAGAGAGTCAATCCGGGTGCCCCACGAACACGATCACACCACCTGCCTTAAGGAACTCCAACAATGACAAAATTAAATATTATTATTACTATTTCTGCTATTATCCTCAATTAATAACCCATTACAATGGCCTTAGCTATTCAGTTTCTATAGAGGTCTATAGAGGTCTGAAAAATGCATCTATAGAACTCTATAGAGTGAATACTGCTTACAATTGTTAATAGAAAATATTCTTAGAGAAATCATAGAAACTTAGTTCTATAGAAAATATGGCTAACAATTCATAGAAAATGACATTTGCTATAGAATATATATATAATATATATATATATATATATCAATATATATATATATATATATTGGTAAGGGTTTAAAATTCGTTTGCAGGGTTGAAGAAAGTGGGGGTGGATTTATTCAATTATTCATAATGAACGAGCCCGCGTAGGCACAATTACACTAGTAACAATGCGGGTTTCCAGTTGATACCCCAATCGCAAACTTTAATGGATTCCATGAAATTCTTTCCTTCTGAAGCCAGTCCTGATGCCAATCCGAATACGTATACATGAACTATTTTTGTGGTCTTTCGGCATCAATCTGCATTTTTATATATGACGTCATCCGATTCTATTACAACGTAACATTCGATTTCTCAATTCGTAACCTTTACATTCATACGCACCCGCATGTTTGCCTATTGAGTCCTGCCTTCACGCATTGGCATTAGGCGAATCACACTGCACATGGGGACCCTTTTCGTAACGTGTGTGACCCAACATGCGTATCCCATTTACCAAGATATCCATATAGATGCTACTAGTGAAGTATCATCTCGACCAGACGAAATGGCCATCGTCCCATAGATGCCATAAATGGTCACATGAAAAAACTGTTCCGACGTCTAGAAAATCCACCACTCACTGCTCGGAACTGACAGGTCGAAGAAAAGTTCAGACATGCTTATTTTTGATATGAAGTGATAAGTTACCAAAGACATGCCGTCCTGTTTTCAAATGATTGGGACAGATTGGTACACTCAATGTTGCCCCCCTGGAGTTTGTTGTTAGCATCTGGCATTTAAATCAGTTTAGTTCATGTTTCTGTATCAGTCCTTGCACTTCTACCCATGCTCTGATATGATGTGAAATTTCAGCCTTCAGAATGTCGGAGGAGCGTTTTCCGAATCGCTGACTTCTGTTGAGAGAGATCACACGTTTGGTATTATCTCAGAAGTTGGATCCGATACAGTCCAAATTCCGCCTATTACAATCCAGTTGCAGCATTGGGTCATTTCCTGGGGCATGGTATAGGAGGACCTACTCGGTCGCAGTCCACTCATAGTTGTGTAAGACTGAAGCCTCACAAAAGATGGGCAGTTGTCAGGTATAGCCTATTCAATGTCTCGTCGTCTCCAGTTGGAGCGGTACAGGACAGATTCGCGTGATAATAACAATCACAAAACTGGAAAGGGTTTGTGAATCTATTACTATGACTACTTTACTCCAATTAAGACCCCCCGCACACCACCCACGCGCCAATGAACATCGAGCAATAACGCCTCGTCTGGCTCGGCAACCCCATCGCCTTCAATTTTTCCAGGGTCCAATATGGTGTAAGTTGAATAGTGAAATGATCATGCTAGACGTTGAGTGTGTGTTCGTCGTTAACCTTCTGATTAGGCGGCGTGAATTCTCTGATAATTGTGGAAACGTGACGAGTGATGAGAATGATGAGACATTTTTCGTGGTACTAGCTATTCACGATTTGAATTCTGACCATTTCCCCGGTTCAACGACGGTACTGGTTTCCATTCCTAGTTAAACCCTCTCACCTGAGAGTAAAGTGTGTAATAGTAATATACACTATCAACAGCAGGCCATGTAGGAGGTTCCGGTGAACAAGGTCTGACACCATTCGGGTCCTCCACTCGATTCCGTATACATGCATATACTCGATATATTCTGTACTTTATATATATTTTTCTACAGACGATCGACTACTGTTAGATATGTATGTGAATAGGGGACTCGCCCGCCGTTGTTCACCTCTCAGCTCCCATGCTCGCCGAGGTAGTGCGAGATCCCAGCGCCGGTCCGCCAATATGCGCGGGCCCGCCTCCATACAAAGTTGCGTGCTTTCCAGGTTCCTTACCGAGGGAGCAGTTCCGAAGCATAGATTTCAATCGATGTTGCCGATCTTACGGATATCACATAATCGGGCTCGGGGGGGACCCCTCGTGGTCAACGATCCCTGGTCCAAGACATGTGTTGTTACGGCCAATAAACTTAACCAATGAACAACAGGCTTCCATCGCCGCGAGTCATGGTGAGTTCTGTGAGATATACCGGTACGTGTCTTGCCATTACAACAGGGTGACATAAACATTGAAGAATATAGGAATACGGACCCGTGTCGAAAGCATAACGAATTGGAAACAACACTAATGTATCATGCTGTGTGTATGTGTTGCGTGCGTGTGTATTTATGCATGTATGTTGTAGTATGTTCTACAATGGCATTCTCATTAAAGCTTCTTTCTGCTTATTTTTTCGAAGAACTCATACAAAGTATTGTCGGAGAGCTGCCCTGTCATGATGACGGTTCCTCTGGTGGGGAGGTCGGAGAAGGTTCGCTTCTGTCTGTTTTTGTGAGAGGAATGTACTCCGCGACGACCACATCCTATTCACTCCCCGCCGCTCCGTTCCACGTGTAAGCGGGCCTGCTATGAACTAAGTTGTGTGGAGCCTCCATTTCATATTCCAATCGTTATCGCGCGGGATGACCGGCCGGGGCAAAATCCTTCGTATCCCGACAGGTTGTGGTCCTGGTCTCGACAGTGGGCACTGTAACGTGCTGTTTTGCGGGGTGTTGTTCACCGCCCCGCCCCGTGCCGGGAAAAGCCGATGTCCTGTTTATTTCCATATGTGAACGATGCACGGTGGGAAGACCATATGAACAGTCTCATAAATATGCAAATCTGCTAAACCGGAAGCAATTTTTTCTCCGATAGAGGCGAATCTCCCGGACTGTTTGTTCGTTGTGAGCGGTTCGGTTCCCAAACTTCGTTGGAGTTTTCTAAGCGGCTTCAAACCCTTTGTTCAGTGCTAATGGTGCCTGAAATTGGGTATGTTGTGCAATATGGTTTTCAATAATCCGTCATTATATTAGTGACGTCTAGACCTAATTATGTTGTCTAGCACACAACGAATGCATCCACTTCATTACATACGCTTAAAAACCTTTCAAGAGCTTAATCCAGGCATGAATCGATTGCTAAAGCCGGTTGTCGCTTGTTGTCACACACGTTACATACTGTCCAACATTTTAAGGCCTAAACAGATGTTTGTTGTCCTCCCACCCCTGAAAAATGGCGGAACAGCGTGCGGATTTTTTTTTTTTTTTTTTTGACGCAGATTCGCACAAGTAACATGTAAAATAGGAACACAAATGCGTTCCCGTTCCCCACCACGACTAGTACTCAAGCTGCATCAGTAGCTTCAGCTTCCGCTGCAACCGTACAAGTACCCGGTTAGGTACAAAACAAGCCGTGACCGGAAGTTTCGCATCCAAAACCACGCAAAGTTTGACAACCAATTCATCTGGGCCTATCAATCGCACTATGGGCCATTCGTGACTCCGCGCTCTCACATTTCAGAAGTTGTCTGCAATCGTTTTGTTTCCACACTGCCTAAGTGGTGATCAAAAATCTCCTTCAGGGGAGAAGTCGTCCACAACAGTTGCAAATTCGGTCATAAATAATTTCTACGCCCGAGTTTAACAAAACTCCGCGCGTTACGACGCCATGTTTACCTGCTATACTAGTGATCGGCACTGCGTGTAGTATCACATCTACTGAGTGGTGACCGGAGGCCCTCTCGGCGAGTTGCAGAGAAATATACAATCGAAGAAGTGCTATCAGCCCTCATCCCCACACTGTGTTTTCGCTCTCATCAGCGTCTAGCATTTTGTAATGAGAACACTATTAAAATTGTATGGGTGGGGGAGGCTGAAGGTTTATATTCTTTGACAGGAATTTGACATTTCACACTGATCGTGAAAGTATTAGCCCAATTTCCTATGTCATTGCAATGAATTTTTGTTTTTTCATAATTCAAAATTTTATTGCAAACTTGTCACTATCTTTACATCTAGGTGCGAAGTTGGCACACTGTATGCTTCCAAAGTTTTAGGAAGTAGTGCCTTCTGGCACGTGTGATAAATGCCTTCATCGACGCGAGAACCACGCAGCCCAGGGCCCAGGCAGTATTTGCTCTGTGTACAACTTTTTCAAGTCCATTTCCATAGCACCACAACACGCCGTGCATCGCGCGGCTCCAACGTCCCTGTTCTAGGCTAACGAAAACTTTTAAAAAATTGAAGTGGCGGAGTATTATTTCGGGGGAAATAAAGCAAGGGGTATGACAGGTCATGATCGATCGATCGTCGCTCGATCGGTCGAATATTCACGCCGTCACGACTGGCAACTTTTCCACATGTATGTGTATAATTGGGTTTTTATAATGGTGTGTTAAGACGACATCGAACAGGGAATTTCTTTTGACGGAAAAGAATTTTGCAAGCGGAACAAGAATTAAAAAATATTGAAAGTAAAAATATGTTCGGATCGGAAGGAAATTCGGAGCGGCGGTGGAGGACAAACAAACATTTTTGTTTTTAGGCTTATTGACCAAATCAGAATATCAAGAACCTGGGGGTCCTCTACCAGTGAATGTGATAGTCCTATTAGACGAGTTAGTTTGAACGAGACGTCTGATACTTACACTTTACCGACTGGTCAGAACAGTGCTGCACTCACAGAATGATACATGTAAGTGCTGGATGAAATCCAGTAGTAAATTAGGAATATATCCACGTCTATCGTAATGAAATCACCTAGTTTTCAGAGCCGTGAGTGACGAAACCCAGTTCTCACTGGCCACACAGCCCCCCCCCACCCCCCCCCCCCACCCCCCCCCCCACCCCCGCCCAACCCTCACCCCCCCTCCCTTATGTATTATTCTGACGATTTTATCTTAATAAAAAAGAAGACACCTGGGTACAGATATGAGAGATTTCAGTTCCACGGTGACATGGTCAATGTGGTTGACTTTGTTCGGTCCGTACCATAGGGGGAAATTCGACTGAGCTCCACATGACAGTCGGTTTGCCCCTCACAACATGTCCCCAGGGATATTTCATCACATGGCTGCAGTAATCAGCGCACTTGTGGTACAATAGTTACCGCTCAGAGGTTCCCAATAAATTTTTGGTGGGACGAGGCAACGGAGGGTAACGCTGCCAAGAACGCACCGGACGGAAAGGGTCCGTGGACATGTACTCCACCTACCGATGCAAGCCTTTGAAGAGTACATGTTATCATGTATGCAGTTTAGTTTTCAAATTGAAGTTGTAGGCAGCTATTTGGTAATATACACTACCTAAGAGATAAAAGGAGGAAGCAATCTCAAATATAATAAAAATGGACGATGAATTGCATAGCTTCCATGTATAGTAACTGAGTAAAAAAAAATAGGAAGGGATTCGACAGCGGGGATTTAACAGAGAGCTAATTTCGGGTATTATTGGCGTTTCATCTGTAAAGGGCTTTTTTGAACCCGTTAGTGTAAAAAGGTCTAATAAGTCTCAGATATTATTAGTATTATTATTATTATTCGTATTATTCTTGCTATTCATCTCTACTAATATTTCCCCAGTGATTCAACGAGGGGTTAGGTGGTCAAGCGGCCGTCGGAAGACGCCCAGACCGTCAAGAAGAGCTTGTCTCGGTGAGAGTACCCAGCATTGCCGCGTTTTCAAATATTGAAGTTGTAGGCAAGGCTGTTGGTTAATATTGCTACTAGATGGAAAGAAACCAAACAAAATATCAGAGGACCCGAAATTCCCCTAAAATAAAGATAGGCAAATGGCGAAAAATGGAAAATTTTGGGGTCCTATTTCGATTTTACATTGAACTTTGTATTGAGCAGTGGGCGGAGCTGCTAAAGAAGTAGTTGATCTCGGCGTGATTTAAACGTTTTCTCGACAGAGTCGACAAATGAATATTTTTTCAGGCTGTTTAAAAGCAGTCAGTGAAAACCTAACCGAGAGTATTACGTGCGAGTGTGAATCCTCAAATCGCGAAAAGATAAGCTGCTAATGGAGTTATTTAACGTTCGAAGGAGAGAATCGTCTAATTCCCCACTACGCCAAGCTCATGTTAAACGTTACAGTGGTAGACATTCGGAAGTGTTTCTTCTCGCAAGAAGAATAATGGTGGAGTGGAAATTGCCTCCCTGAAGATGTTGTTTGGTCTAGAGTGGATGATGCCTTGGAGAACAATCTTGGTTCTCACCAATTGTGGAGAATTATTTCGGTCTGCTGTTCTTTCCTTTCTGGAATTTATGGGGTCAGTGTCGTTCATGAGGACACTGGACCCTGTCCTACTAAAATAAGCCGAAAGAACTGAACTAAACTGAACTAACTAAACTAAACTTTAAAAAAAAAGATATATATATAAAGCAGGGCAAAAAACTGTAAACAACAAGTCGTCGTCAATGATAGGCTGGGATCTCGAATGAGCGAAATAGCGATTGAGCTAGGGAAAAATGGGAGTTAGTAAAACAAAACAGCCGATCTGTTTTGGATGCAGAGCTTCGGACAATACTAGTCTTGTAAGTGCAGTGACCACAGAAGTGCGTCACTCACGACTGCAATGACGCTATATAAATAAACTTATAATATATCTACTATATATAGATATATATTTATATATAATATATATATATAATATATAATATTTATATATATATATATATATATATATAGATATAGACAAGAGGCAAAAAACTGTAAAACAACAATGCTACGTAAATGACGGCTGGATCTCGAATGAGATACGAAATAGCGATTGAGCTAGGACATGTTGAAAGTAAAACACCGATCGTTTTGGATGCAAGTCTTTTGACAATACTATTCCTTCATCTAGTCCTACTTATATATATATATATATATATATATATATATAAATTAGATATATATTATGACGTACAACTCGTCATCCAACTCCAAGACCACTCGTCTTTGAATACCATCCTGCCCTGCCACCATACCACTCTTCATTCACAAGCATTTGCCCACCCTTCAAGTCAGAACGCTAAAATCCGTGGTTCCCGAACCCCCGGTTGTTGCCTACAGCAGACCTCGGAATCTGGTGACATTCTGTCACGCCAAATGTTCGGAGCCAGCCGCAAACAAACACCGGCAACTGCCAAACGTGCAAACTTGTCGATCGCACAACTTGTTTCAAAAGTTACCCGACATCCGCATATTTCCGATTCAACAGGATAGTGATTGCGCTCGAAGAACCTGGTCTACCTAAGTTACTGTAGCCTCTGCGGAGTTCAGTACATCGGGGAAAAGAAAAACACCTGAGGAAGGAATGACCCACACGTCAGCAATCAAGACCCACAAAGTGAGCAGCGGTTTTGTAAGCATTTCAACCATGTTCAGTTCACTCCATTGGAACACCTGAGAGTCTGGAGAAAAAAAAGTGATTGCAGTGACAATGACCCAAAATTGGTTCCACTAAAATCCCGCAACAAAGCGACAGAAAATTACTGGGAATTGAACCTGAAAAAGACTACACCATTTGGTTGCACATTCGGAACGACCCCGTTACCATCACAAAAGAGATAATGGTAACATCGGACCACCCCCTCCCGATTGTGCCGATTGTAAATCCACCAAGGCGCCAAATGGCCTCATTAGTATAATCCTGGTGAGGATTATCTCCTGTCAATCACTGAGGCCGCCAAATTGGCCTCTCCCCGGATAATCCCCAAAGGGGATGTTATCCTGTCAATAGCAGAAACACTAAGTAGCCTCATGCCCCCAGCATTGTTCCTAGGCCTATCAAAAGTATCAGCCGTCTTTTCTTCGAGGTATCACTCTGTGAGTCACGTGCACTGACGAAGGACTAGTATTGTCGAAAGATCTGCATCCAAAAACATTCGGTCTGTTTTTTAATCACATTGTTCAGCCCTCAATCGCTATTGGCATCTCATTCAGAAGATCCGCCTATCATACGTAGCATGTTGTTCTACAGTTTTTGCCTATTGTCTATCTATATAGATATAATGGTAACCACTCGGCACCCCCTCCTATTTTGGCCATTGCAATCACCAAGGCGCAACTTGGCCTTCATTAGTATAATTCTGTGAGGATTATTCCTGTCCATCCACTGAGGCGCCAAAATTGGCCTCTCCCCGGATAATCCCCAAAGGGATGATCCCTGTCAATCAGCGAAAAACTAATTAGCCTCACCCCACCATTGTTCCTAGGCCTATAAAGTCTCAGCCGTCTTCTCTTCGAGTATCACTTCTGTGGTCACTGCACTGACGAAGGCTAGGTGTATTGTCCCGAAGCTCTGCATCCAAAACATATCTGGCTGTTTTACTTCACATTTTTCCTAGCTCAATCGCTAGTCGCATCTCATTCGAGATCCCGCCTTCATTTACGTAGCTTGTTGTTCTACAGTTTGTTGCCGTCTTGCTAAAACAAAAAAAAAAAAAAAAAAAAAAAAAAAAAAATTATATAGATATAATGGTAACCACTCGGCAACCCCCTCCTATTTTGCCCTATTTTGCCATTTGTCAATCCCCAAGGCGCAATTGGCCTTCATTAGTATAATCCTGCTGAGGATTATCTCCTGTCCATCACTGAGGCGCAAATGGCCTCTCCCGGGATAATCCCCGAAAGGGATTATCCCCTTTCATTCAGGCGAACACTACTTAGCCGCACCCCCTTGTTCCTAGCCTATCAAGTCTCAGCCGTCCTTCCTCTTCGAGTTATCACTTTCGTGGTCACTGCCTGACGAATGACTAGATTGTCCGAAAGCTCTGCATCCGAAACGTATCGGCTTTTTACTCACATTTTTTTCCTAGCTCACGCTTATTTTCGCAGCTCATTCGAGATCCAGCCATTCATTTACGTAGCATTGTTGTTTACAGTTTTTGCCTCTTTCTATCTATAGATTATATATATATATATATATATATATATATATATATATAAGAATATATATATATATATATATATCTATATGTCTATATGTATATTTTTGTATTATGTACGTATATTATAGATCAGAACTCTACCGACTCTACTCTTTTCCGTTTTATTCAGGAACGGACAGGAAGAGATATCTTTTGCGTTGGACAGACGGCTGATCCCGCAGTCGTAAAGTTCAACTAATGATGTAAGCTATTGCTAATTCCCAGATCAAGTTGTCAGTCCAGACGCTTAAGGTAAACAGCGGGGTTGCGAGCGGACAATAGTTACTAGCCTCATTGTTTTAGAGCTGAAACGGGAATGAAAAATCACTACATCCATGTCGAAGAGTTGCCTTATTTCATTGCACTGTGTCGGCCTATGCGGAATACCAAAGCACATTATTTTTCAGACTAGTTGGGTAATCATCTCCGACCAATAGCTAAGGGAAAAATGTCCCTCAACCCGCGCAGTGGGGCGATTGTAACCGTGGTGTCGATACTACATGCACACGTAATGAACAGGCGCGGTTCTAGAGTCCCATTTTTTGGGTGGGATGAGGGGGGGGGGAGCTTTGGGGGGGGGGGATAAACAGGAGTGGATAATTGGTGAATTACTATCTAAGCGTTGGCGCGAAGCGTTAGAGGAATTGTTTTGACTTCAAAACTCTCTACAGATGGCCGGAAAAACCGGGCACTCCTTAGAGTGTCTATCCTGCATGGTTCCCAGACTTGAAAGATAGATCTGGGTCTGGGAATTTCGCAATTAACTGGAAAGGTTATGTAAGAAAATAGTACTAATAATTGGGTGATTGCGATATACGAATAATTTTTGGCGTGTGTGGTAGTATTGCAATATACATTCGTCGTAAGGACCGAATGAAAACATCTTGTTACGGAGCGTGGGCTCATAGAGCTGGTAACCAAGCAGGGTTCACCAGGTTTGCAGCAGTTGCACTTGCCACTTGAAGCAGTAGGCGCGGCTCTGTCCGAGTTCTAAGGGGGAGGAGGGGGGGGGGGGGGGAGGGGGAGGGGGTGTAGGGGTTGAAACGGCAGAATAGAATCTGACTGCAGTAAGGGTGACAGGTAAAGTGACTCATTCATTGACGAAGTCAGAGGATCTATGCAGTCATGACAGTGATGTGTGTGTGTGCGTGTAGTGGTTGGTGTGTGTGTATGTGTGTGTGTGCGTAGGATGTGCGCGCGCGCGCGCTCGTGTAGGTGTGTGGTGAAGCCCAGCCTCGTTAGCACGGATAACGCAACCCCACTTGGATGTATCATGTTCATTTTTGTATATGATCCCTACTTGTTTGGGGTCAGGTCAAGATTCGTTAACACAATAAGTCCAGAATGCTGGTCGATCCGGTCGAAATTGGTAGCAGCTTTCTTAGAGAAGAACATGAAACCGATTCGTTTAATGCTAATCGGGGGTCAGAATTTGGGGAAACAAAATTGGGAATGATAATTTGGCAAATTGAGCTTCGTTAACACGATAACTCAACCATCTCTGTGGATCAAGTTCATACTTGGATTATGGGTTCCCCATGAATGAGTACATTGATCCTTATTGTAGGGGGCAGGTCGAGGTCATCTGAGGTCAAGAGAGGTAAGTCTGAAAAATCTTGTTAACACGATAGTAAGGGAATGTTGACCGATCAGTTTGGAATCTAGTATGCAGCTTTCTTGTTGTAAAAGCAAGAACGCTTCGTTTTTAGGTGCTGGCCGCCAGTTTGAGAGAAATGCATGGCGAATCTTGAAAAAAAATAATGATTTGGCTAAACTTAAGCTCGTTAACTAGACCTCATCTGCATGGATGTTGTTCATACTCGGTATGTGAGTTCCCTATTTTGAGTACTACAATGATTCCTATCGTAATCTTGACAATGCTTAGCTAGCTCAATCAAGCCAGGATCAGTCAAGGAATCACTACACCTTTCGGCTTTTTCTAGTTTAATTTTTGATCAATGGAAGAATAATCAACTCGATTTTACATTTGACTCCATGGTTGTAGCTCAATAGACGGCATCCGTGCTGCTGCCCAACTCTGTGCATGGGACCAGTCCAGTGGAGACACGCTGATGATGTGATTCACAGAAACCTTAAACTTTGACTGGACTAATATCCCAAATTTGATTGGACAACTCCTAACTACAATTAGGCCCCAGATTCTTTACCAATACTACGATCCTCGACCAATTTCAGTCCTGATTTTCCTTATCGTCCTAGTAATAACAATTATGCACGCTGGACGTAAAGAACTCTGCTTTGTAACCACTAACCCTGTGCACCGTGTGTACGCACACTATGTACTCGACCTTACGAGAATATGAGATAGCATTTACTTTAATATGACAGTGAGGAGTAGTTAGAGTAGGCGTAACCTTGTTACGCGGAAATTGGGTATAGGCCTAAGGGTGGGAAGGAGGCATGGGGCTTATGTTAGTTCACTATGCCAATACGCATATTCAACCATAAGGATAATAACCCCCTCGGGGGGGGGGGGGGGGCTGAACACAGTGTAGGGGGCTGAGCCCCAACCCCCCTTTCCCCTCCCCCCCCCCCCCCACGTAAAACCGCGCCTGGTACTGGCCTTATTTTCACATTCAGATTGCCTCCAGATAATATAATAAATATCATGTCAGTTTTTTTTGTCATGACAGTTTGATGAGGAGAAACATGGTTAGCGTAGCAGTTACAAATCCGAATTACAATCGCTGTCAAACGTTATAAATGCGCCCCTAACTTGCGATTCGGGGGTGAATCTTCCATTTTGCCACAGTTGCCTGGATTGATGAGTGCAGTTACACTGACGTGCGTAAGTGTGCTTAAGTATGCGTGTATGTGACGCTCCTTGTAAGCACGACATCCGGATCACGCATACACCAATCCAGTTCAAGTTACCCACGTCACTAACAAATGTGGCGAGGGAAAAGACTGAAACGAGAAAACAAATATGTAACAATGGGGTATCAGACTACCAACCAGAGCCGAGTGGAACACTTGAACTGATAGGAAAACATTATGGCCTCTTCTGTCTTGCAATCAACACGTCGCATTCAATGTTGCCTAATGTTTCCTTTCGTCAGATATCGAGAGACGAGTTCCCTATAATTTGAAATCCCTTAATTTGAACTCTAGTGACCTTGAATTGCATACCTCGCCCCGTCCCCTACAAGAACAAAAGACAGTTGGATTTGTTCAACCTATATGCGCAATTGGAACTTTAATAATGTAATGTATTTCCCCCTCTATATTTGCAACCTACATGCCTACTCCAAAGTTGATTAATGCTCGTGAACTTTCGATATCGCCTCAACAACCTTTTTTTAGGCCTCTACTGACCTCTCATGATCTTGAACTGATACCAAACACAATAGGATTCTTTCCCATTTATCGGCAACCTACAAGCCTACCTTGGGGATAATCTCCTGACCTTGAACTGATATATATAACGACAGAGGTATCATGATCATAACTAAACACGCACACACACACACGCACATACGCGCGCACTCACATACACACAATGCACACGCCCACGTGACCGCATCGGTCCACGTTATGTTCCAGGACGTTCAAGGTCGTTCAAGGCCAGGGGAGGCACACAACGGAGATATCTGTGAGCGGGATCTCAGAGGATTGAAGGCAAAAATCAACTTCAAATTAGGCTGCAGTTCTGAATGATGATAATAATAATAATAATAATATCAAAAAATCATCATCATCATAATCATCATAATCATAACCATAATCATAATCATAACCATAATCATAATCATAATAATAATATGTACCAGTGTCTTATTTTATATTTTCCGAAAACTTTCATATCTCTTCAGATAGCTGCCTCGATGGCCTTGCTGGGCTGCGATCGGAATACACCCAGTGCATGCGGCGGCAGGTGCGATTTGGAGGAAATCTGCGTCGAGCTTTTCGGACTCGCCTTTGGCCCCATTGCTTTCGGAACCGTCAATGTCATCTTTCACCGCTGCACTTGCTTCAACTAATGAACGACGTTGTCTTGAACTGTCTCCGTATACCATGCGACGACTTTAGTAGCGGATTTCTATAAATTTCATTTACTGTAATAGGCCAAGAGCATTAGATAAAAGATGGACATGTCTGGTAACAGGCTGATTTTTTCAACATAGGTTCAGAAAAATGTGTAGATTAACATACTAAAAACTCCCCGAAAATCCCAGTTGTGGAGACCTTGAAATCCATGATGGCGTCCAAAATGGCCGCCATTTTCACTGTTTGGCACAACGTTTCTCCAAATTATCACAAGTAATTGAAAAAGTGTCCATTTATATGTTTCGAGGACAGGATGAATTCAATTAACCCGTTATCTTAGTAATCCGATGCTTCTATATGACATAAACCAAGATGGCGCCCAAAAATTTGATTAAAAATGGCCGCCATTTTCAATGTATGTCATAATTTCCTTGACAGTTTAGCATTGGAAGAAAAACAGTTGTCTAGATATATGTTTCGAGGTATGAGGGATTATATTATTATAATTAGTTACTATCCAAGAGGGCACATGTGTCTCAAGAGCATGCATAGGCCAAGATGGCGCCCAAAAACTAAATCAAATAGCTAAGGTTCAGCATATCCGGTGTACTGACAAATCAGTCCTCATTCGCCCTATGGGGCTAATGATGCATTCTCTTCGTCAATGTCATCTGGCTGGTTGAACCTGAATTGTGTTATAACATAACTGACCACTGCAATCATCGCCCATTGAAGTGCCAGTCCCAGTTTCGTACGGCAGCAAGTCATATTGCTGCAACAATCGCGAATCTGCACTCACAAAATGTTCTACGTTCTTAACCCTAACTACTACAGATCGAGCTTTGTTTGCAGATCATACAAGACACTTCTATTGTCGTAATTGAAGTGAGAAATCACCCATCTACTCAGGATATTTTGCCTGTATTCAAGAATTATTTTTCGGAATATGGTTGAATCGAATTTATTCTTGCACTGCCCACTGCCCAATGGACTTGTCCCAAGTTACTTGTACATAAATATTGCATATCATTTTACATGTTGGTCTTTTCACAATATGGAAGCAAAGACAATGTGCACATTTTTTAACATCTTATATGAATCGATTAAAAATACATACATGTATAGAAGGCGATGAACAATTTTTATGGTGAACAGAGAACCATAATTCAACTACACATTACAAAATGAACAGATGTCGCTCAAAGGCTACAGCAAAAGATTGCCCAAAAGGCGGAAAAGGGATATCACGTACAAGTATTTATCAATCCAGTTACATACACTCATATTTGGTTTCGGGAGAGTTTTTTTATTAATTTATAGAACTGAATAAAACAGCAAATCAAAACAACAATATTATAGAAGTACATACAGTCAATAACAAACGTTATCGGAGATTCGCATCGCCGCAAACTGGCAAATATCATTCGAGTCTCCAGCAGCATCAAAAATATATACAGCATCAAACTACACTATTAAAGTAGTAGGTAGGGAGGCAGATCCTCAATAGGCCAAGAACATTAGTTCAAAATTGCCCTAAAGATGGACAAATCAAATTAAATTTGCAATTATTTGCAGAACCAGTTACACTCATACACAAGTTAGCAATATACACACATAATGTAGAGTATCTAATCGCAGCAAATTTATTGCTAGGTGTTTTCAGGATTTGCACGAGGCTGAGCCCCAAGCTCGGAAATTTAGAGGATGGTGTTGCAACCCATGTCGCCGAACTGTTGAGACCTATGATGTGCCTAATTTGAGGTAACTCGTTAGGCATTTGAGCAATTGAACGGCGGGAAAGCTCCTTGGATCCGTGGCGTACACCACGAGATGCTCTGCGCTGTTGGCTAGGCTGCTCTCAAATTGTTGCACGGTCTTTACTGCTCTGTTTTGAGCATCGGTGTTACCTCAACTGACTGGAAAAGAGGACTACCTGTTCTAATCAATCAGGAAAGGGAAGGGTGATACAATACTCGCGACTGCAATATATGAGTTACATTCCTCTCAATATATGGGAGAGCATTTGCTAGTATCATCCCAAACGAAATCCGTTCTCAGCTGCATGTACATCAGTGTCCCAAGCAGTCGTGTTTCTCACTCAAGAAACCCACTGTGAATTGCATCTTGGCTCTCCTTGTCCTGTCTGAGCGGATACGATTTTCTTGTGGTCGATAACGATTTCCGCGATGCATTGTCTCTGTGTGTAGGAAGGCTCTCTGGAGAATTCTTGCGCAGCGTATAGTGTTCAACCTTTCTTATTCACCTGGTATTCTCTGTATTCAGGTACTCTGGAAGTGAGAGTGCTGTTAAGTGTGTTGGTTGGTTTTATGAGTTCTTCCCCGTTGTCACAGAAGTGAGACAAGGTAGTACACTAGCTCCAAACACATGCAGAAAACTGGATTTGCAGAGGGTTCGGTGGAGTCTTCTGACTTCGTGGATGATGCTGCATTACTTACCGAGTTCATGGATTCTCTGGTTGATACCCTTGGAACACTTAGTCGAGAGACAAATCCATTGGGCATTCAGGGTCATGGACCAAGACTGGAATCCAATATTTTGGTGAAATCTTGGATAATGTTGCTGAGTCTGTCCATGTGTTGAGCGAGAACGTGGAAGTCACTAATTCATTAGTTTACCTCGAGGGTGTCATTAGTGAGCCGAGGTCAGTATAGACGCTTCAGACTGGCATATGAAGTCACTTGATATTGTGTGTGGTGGTCGCAGTAACTGAGCAGAACAATCGAGCTCCGTATTTTTGGCTCTATTGTGCATCCGGTATTGCTATATGCTCGTGAGGCTTGAAAGCACACTGATGGGCTGAGCCAGTGGATGGATTCCTCTTCGATTACTCACTTCAACGCATTCTTGGTTACCGCTAGTAGGATCTTGTATCCAATGCCAGGGGTCTCGGGAGGTAGGGATGATTAAGGTTAGCTGCCGGATTCGTGTTCGAACGCCAGTGGGCTTCTTGGGATATGGCACGCCTTCCGGCGGACGATCCTGCCGACTATGTGTGAACAGGGACTACGCGGGCTAATGTCGACCGCGGGACGCCCCGTAGCTCATGGTTGGTGCAGCTTCGGGGTTACTCGGGGAGTTGGAAGGGGGATGTACCTAACCCATAACTAGTCGCTTGCCTGGAGGAGCCAAGCGAATGGTAGCGGCGGGCGGATGTGGCTTGGTTTCGTTCAGGTATGTACTGCCATTTGTGAGTGGGTGGGTTGGTGAGTGATTTTTATTCCCAAGGCGAACTGTCCAGTGGCATAACAAGGGGAGTATGGAGGCTGCAGCCGGCCCGAGTTGAAGTTCTTGACCCGCGAATGGAATCAGCAACAGAGAAAAATAGTGTATATGCAGAATCAGCTGATTCTGCCTCACTGCCGAACAGTCCCCCCCCCCTTCTCTTCTTGCCTCTACGGCTCCACTGGATCGAAAAGACTGCAGTCAATGGGAGCATCTTCTGTGAGTAAATATTCCATGTGGGCACAATCCCCCCCCCCCCCCCCCAACCAGTCTGATGCCTGTGGTTTCCATTCAAATTGAATGGTACAACATGGGTCCGAATGGGTTTTTCAATTTAATTACATAGCTTGGGCTATATGCTATACAGTTAGCCTGCCAACATATAGGGTTGCAATACAGTCGAACCGATATTCAATGAAGAGATTTCGTCCAAATTTGATCCAAACAAACTAGTAATGATAAATCAAGAAATCATGCCTCCGTGATATTCCTAATGGAACATTTCCACTGACAGATAATCTACCTCCTCATTCCTGCAACATCGTGGTAATGTGAAACATGAATATATACATGACTGTAGGCTACAGCGATGTATTACATGAGTCATCAGGAGAGCGGTTCCACTATTCTTTGGAAAGTTCTCACTTGCTTATTATTTTGTTGTTTTTTACACTCCAGGAGGATAATTACCCTTAGGCTCCACATGCATTCTAATAAGATGATAGTTTAAGTGAGTTTTAGCGGAAAAATTTTCGGAATTTTTGGTTGATTCTGAGATTTTTTTTTTTTGGCGAATCAGGGTAAGCAAAGAAAGTGTGTGTTGTGTGTGTGTGGGGGGGGGGGGGGGGTTGAATGCCATCTTGCTGCAGGCAGCTTGCAAGCTTTCAGGAGTACCTAATCTCTTGATCGGTTATACATTAAAGCAAAGAATTCAACACCTTTTGACTTTTTATGCTAATTTGGAGGCATATTTATGGCAGAGATGGAAAATAGCGGCCATTTTGAACAAATTCTCTGGCGCCATCTTAGTTTTTGCCATATATCCTTGTGCCTCAAACATATAAATAGACACTTCTTCATTCACTGTGATGATTTGAAGAAAAAAATGTGCCAAACAGTGAAATGGCGGCCATTTTGGACGCCATCTTGACTTTCAAGGTTTCCACAACTGGGATTTTCGGAGAGTTTTAGTATGTATTCTACACATTTTCCTGGACCTATTTTGAAAAAATCAGCTTGTTACCAGACATCTTTAGGGTAGTTTCGAGCTAATGCTCTTGGCCTATAATGCGGCATCATTCTGTCACATAAGGAGGTCAGACATGTACTAGGTATACTTTCCTATTTGGCGATCTTCATCACACTAATGGGAGTGGTGCTGTGGACAGGCATGAACAAGGATATTTTTTCAGGTTAGTGCTGCGTATCGCCTTAGACCCCAGCACTCCTAAGAAAAGACGAAAAGATCCTCCGGAGATTCTGTAACATGAACTAGGTAAATTTCAGTATTCGTTTCTATTTGGCATTCATTATAACACTAATGGGAGTGGTGTTGTATACAGGTAGTTTAGCAATAGATACTCTCTTCAAGATGGTTCTGTAGCTCATCTTAGACCCCTGCCCAACCAAGAAAAGCCGAAAAGATCTTCTGGATATTCTATGACATTTATTTACTGTAATGCATCATTCTCTCCCACATTGAGGTCAGGCATGTACTAGGCATACTTCAATATTCGTTTCTATTTGGCATTCTTTGTAACACTAATGATAGTGGTGTTGTGAACAGACAACTGAACAATGGAAAAAAAGATTAAAAAAATAAGGGTAGTGTTGCGTGACACCTCAGACCCCATCACATCAAAAAAACAAGAAACGCAACCACTGGCGTAGTGATTCCTTGGCATATTTTTTATCATTCTTCAATAAAAAAAAAATGACTACTTTACAAGGGTTCTCCTAACATCTGGGGATATTAGTCTATGCAGACAGGTAGATGAATAAATTCGCCTTGCACACCCAGGCGCGTCCGATAGATATTCTTGGGATTTTATGGGGGGGGGGGTCGGAACCCAAGGGATGTGCGCCCTTATGAATGGCCTCACCCTTCCCATTGGCAAATAAGTAACTTTATGGGCCCCGAGACACATGCTGCTGCAATATGTGAAACTGCAAAAAATATCAGTTTTTGTGTTAAAATGTAATTACTTGTGTAATGGGTAGTTTCAATAAACCCCCCCCCCCCCCCCTCCCGTGGGTACGCCCTGGCACACCTAAGGTGAATTGTGTAGTCCAATTGTATTGTGTTTGCAAGTAACAGTTTTCCCTCTCTCTCTGGTCATCAAATCAGGAATTGTAAACGAAAACTGAAAATGGGAGAATTTACTATTGCCAATGGGAAGGGTTTTGAGGACATTAGAGGGCGCAATCCCTTGGGTTCCGACCCCCCCCCTATCTTCAAAGACATATCGCTCGGTACGCGCTAGTCGAATTTATTCATCTACTCATCTACCTGTCTGCAATATTCCACTATTTGTCGGTTTCTTTGAGATTGCAATGGTTTGTTGTTGATTATTTTTAGGTATTTTGTTTGTACGGGTAACTGAAATCGTCACACTCCACTTGGATGGTGATATCGCCTGGAAATCCATGTTATACCTCCCCTAGTTGTATCTTAGCTCTACAGGTCAATCACACTGATAATACATTCCCTGCGGTCTATGTGATTGAAGCCAACCCTGCTGTGTTTACAGAAGCAATAAAAAGGAAATTGAAACGCGAACATTGCTTGTCAATTAGTAAAGGGCCTTGACACAGGTATTTGTTGTACTGTTGACCACTCATCCTAGCATTAATGGCCGGATAATAGGCAACACGTCCAAGAAGGCTCCAGGGGCGAAGTTGTGTTCCCTGTATGTAGCAAGATTAATATTTCGGAGGACTGAGCCCTTAGGCCCGGAGAAAAATTAAACAACAAGAACGCAACACTGCGTAGGGAGGGATTCCTTGCCATATTGGCTGCTACCGATTAGGGTTCCACAATTTATGACTCTGCTTGTTGGGTAGGTATTGGTTGATGGGCTATCAATCTCACTTTGTTGACCTAAGATAAGGTATTGACGACCACCAAAACCGGGAGGGGGGGGTCAGCGAGCGAGGGTCCGGCGGTTCACGTAAATAGCCATTTTATGCCAGTATTTTTTCTGGTCGAGGTTTCCCCGGATGACAACTGTATTCCTTTCGAGCAGGGCTAGGTAAATACGGGTCATTCTGTCAATGTCCCAGATGTTAAAAGGTATCTGTTCCCTTGTCTAATAACGTTTATTATTATTATTATTATTATTATTATTATTTAACAGAAATAGGTTTTTGGAGACCTCTAAAATGCTAAATTCACTGAGGCCTCAATCTACTGTTGTAATTAAGCCCAACTCGGCTCAAACTCAATTGTTTACAATATGCGGATTCCGTCGTGTTGGAGGTGAGTGGGCGGTAGGGTACTGTTCCCGGTTGTGCTGGGGTCGATTTTGTGACCTGGTTCCCCGGGTGGATGGGTCTTACATGTAAACCGCTATTGCTGGAAACGGTGTATCAAACAGAATTTCTGCTGCACATACCTCGGTATATGCAGGCTTTTTTCTTCCCATGAAACCTGTTCAGGCCACTCATCTCCACCCTCTGCCATATACACTACTAGTGGTAACCTTCCAAATTAACTTTATATTGGCCTACTTTGTTTGGAATGCCCATTAATAAATCATCAAATTTGTCATAGACAACTGGGAGTTGGGGTATGCATGGCTAGACTGAGAGCTTAATACACAAGTAAACATGCAGTTTAGTAAGTGTGTCCTTGAGGACGGGACCAGTGATAACACAAAACAACCGTTGACTATAGGCAGAATGGGTGATAGGATATTATGCTCATTAATGCAGTGCCACAAGACAAATCAGTCTGTCCAAGTAAATGTGTGTATAATGAAAAAGTGGACAATTGGGGAGTCTCTCAAATTGGGTTCACCTACCCCTGTGCACTGGCACAATTATGTCTTTTTTTCTATCTTGAACAAGCTTCTTAATTCGCTGAGTGGCAGTGGCCCACAAATATTATAAGTGCAAAACGACATGCAGTTCGCCTAGACGAACGAAGATTTTCATTACAACATCCCTTCAAAAGTTTCTGTTTAACAACATTCCAGTGTTTAGGCGTCTTGACTTCACACAAGGGCGTTCCTTGAGATAGCTCGTGATGGAGTGTTTATTTGATTTTCAACGGGTTCAGGAAGCCAATTAAGGGCTCCATCTAGGTACCCTGACCGTATTGATCGGGGATGACGACCGGCGATACTCGCCTTTCTCTCTCGATAGGACTCAGATGTAACGAGGCAGGGGTGTAACCACCCCATCTGCTCGCGGGGGACCGCCATTTTACGTCCCCATCGAAAGGACTATCAGTGTGAACTCCACGACCCGACCACTATCTCGGAACATGGAGGAGAGGAAGTTCAAGTTCAACGACAAACGAGCTATTGCAAATATACCGATACAAACCCCGGAAACCCAAGAGGAATCCACTGCTTCACAGCGGGCGGAACCATGCAGTGAGCCAAGACCTCCCCATCGCAAATGAATTACAGCCCACCCCAGGGATAAATGTCCGGTTACTGCTGGAATTCGAACCCGGAATAATTGGTTTGTAAAGCTGTCCACTAGATCACTTACTATCCTTCAACCCCCATCCTTTCCGCCCACAATGTTGTATTACATTAGTCTAATGCACATTATGGTTTGCCAACAAGACGAATCTGGTCTCCAAAGATTGGCACTCAATGTCACAAGGTTAAAAAGTCAAAGGTCAAAAGAGGCCAAATGCGGTCCAAAGTCGGTAAGCAGATGTAGTTCGTCGAGACGAACAAAACTTTTAATTACAACATCCCTCTAAATGTTCCGTTGCCAAGATATATAAAACTTGTTCCTATTGCCCAAAATGACCTTTGACCGAACACCAATATCAATAGGGTTCTTCTTCACCATAATTGCACCACATACCTAATTTTAACTTGCGACATGCTGCGTTCGTTAGATTCGTGCTGTTCAAGCTTTTGAACTATGCCCTCTCGTGATCTTGAATAACCTTGAACTGGCACCAAACAGACATAGGGCTACATCACCTCTTATGTATCCAAACCACACAACTTATTTGAACTCAATTACATGCCTGCGTTCTTAGATATCGTGCTGACAATTTTGTGGGGTCACACACAACACACACACACCACACGCATAGACACACGCGCGCGCAACACACCACATACCACGCGCGCGCATACGCACGGTGCGTGACTGCATAGATTCCTTTTGCCTTCGGCAAGGAATAAAATTGGGTTCGTGGAAACCACTCCCTACGTAGGAGCTGATGAGCTCTGGAGATGGGGTGTGAAAGTAGGAATGAATAGTTACGTATCAAATAGGGTGTTGTACTTTGGCATTGCACCAGACCTTACACCAATTTTCTGTGAACCCTCAATACGCGTAGATCACTTGACATGATTTTGATTGTCTATTACAAAGATATTGAGGTTTTTTTTATATTACTGAAGTAAAACAACCTCACATGGCTTCACTTGGATAAGCTTTCGAGTTACTTGTTGAAAGTCAGCAACGCAAATTTTCAATCGCTAGGGTATAGCGCTAGGTTGAAGAATTTTCATTCGCTGCCTAATGATTCTACACAAATTATTCAGTGATTTACAACGAAACTGTTAGGAAGACGTGATTGTTTGAGGTGTTAATGACTATGCCCTCTTTCGAATTTCTCCAAAACACTAAAGGATTCAATTTAAGGTTTTGCATGGGTGCTGTGACAGTCCAAAATACGATGCAAGTTAGGTCACGGCCATGAAAGGCCGAACGATGAATGGGCAATGGAAACAACCACTACGTTTGCGCGAAGAGCGATATTTTGCAGAATCCAATTGACAAACGACATTGCACAGACCCCCTCGACCTATTCACTTAGATAGGCCTGAGTTTTACTCACAGATTATGGCCCCCATTTTTATCTTCTTCGCGGAGCACAGGCCCATGGGAGGAACATTTCCAATTGGGGGCCAGACAGGTGGCCAAATGAGTAAAAAAAAAGTTGAAACCGCAACTGCGAGCGGAGCACTCGCGAGAATTTTACACATTTGGACATTCCATCGAAAAGTAAGGCAATCTAGTCTTGTATATAAATTATCTTCACCTGAATTTGGAATCATGTTTTGCACGAATTTTTGGCGTTCCTAGGCCGAATCTTCGGATGGTTATTTTAAGGGTTTTCCACCGCACCGTGTGTTCCCTTATAGGATATGCACAGTGCGCGCACCAAACTTTCAACAAGTGGTCGCACCCAAAATGTTGCTGAATTTAAATTTGCAAATAGGACCATATATGCCAGAAGAAAATTCACAGGTCCGCCAGGTGGGAGAATTACCTCCGTCGCCTTAACCTTCTTCCCTTCAAAAATAACGAGTTTACCTTTGGGCATTCCATCGACGGTGGCGTCGCCAGATTTTCGTCTAGAGAGGGAGGCACAGGGGGAACAGACATTTTCAGGGGCACAAGAATACTATGTGAGCAGAGCGCCACCATGTTGGCGGGAGCGACAATAGTTTTTTGGTAGCGCAAGACCCCAGATGGCTGGAAAATACCTCTCCCGGGCGTTTTGGGCTGCATGTACCAATCTTAAAACCTGGGCATTTCGTGATACAAAGTTTGCATCTGGGGAAAATGTGAACATTTTGTAAGCCCTCGGTCTCCTCGCTGCCCCGACTTAACTTTCTGGTCAGAATGATCAACAATTTGTGCTCCATACTATTCACCGTTGCGGGAAGCGCGCATGTTTCCGGGTTTTCATGCACATCTGGAAAAACACAGGACTCACCTAAATCTGAGATATTTGTAGCAGGTCTAATGTACAAACCATGGTATGGACGTCGTGCAGAGAGCAGAGAACAGGGAACTTCCAGTACCTGGGGAAAACATGCGTTGAAAATCCAAGCCATCTGGATAGCGTAGGCTTACGTCAGTTCCAATCGCGCGTGGTCGAGGGAGGAGGGAACGGCCTTAACAACATATTTTTTTCGAAAATCAGGAATTTCAATGGGGCACACGGGGGGAACAAGGTTTTGGGGGGCACGTTCCCCCTGTACCCTTTGGCGATGTAACTGTCATCGAAAAATCATGAAATATTGGACCTAATTTTGAATTGTCTTCTGACAACGCAATATGTGGCGTTCCCTGGCCGCATGTCGGGGCCGCACCGTGTGCCTCATAGTGATAGTATTGCACCGTGCAGCTCAACTTTCAACAAGTGCACCCATATAGATATATTAAAAAAAATCACAGATCCCACCAGTGGTGACCGACATCCGTCGCCGGGCCGTCGCCTCATTCCCCTTCACCTCGAGATAGCGATTTGAATGTATTTTTGTTGTTTTATTAAACTAACTAACAGGGAATCGACACCGTCAATGAAGGAACAATAAACAAGTAGTAAAGCGTCTTCTACAAACGATATTGGAGGAGAAACCGTTCTTTCATTGATAATTGAGAACAACAGAGTAGTAAATTTCGGGCATATTTCCTTGAGGAACATCCTTTGTCTGCCAAGGCAAATCTATTAATGTCTGAACACTACCAGTAGATAGAATACCAGCGCGCGGAGCGCTAAAAAATTTCTAAATGGAGCGCAGACTTCACTCAACTTGGTCAGTTTGGTCTATGCATTCGTTTAAACACGGTGCCTGCTGAATTTATGTTGGACCAGTGCATCGAACTAGCTGTCGGGTCAAATAGTGGGGGGGGGGGGACGAAATGCATCGCGACCCCCTCAACCAAAATATTGGGCGGCGGGGGACGCGCCCACCCCCCCCCCCCGTCCCCTGGCAAGTATCCAGGACTAATAGCCCCGAGCCTCGGTAAATTCCTGGTAGGCAATTTTATTGTACAAACTGACATATGAAAAACAATAAGAAGAAATATGACTACGTTACAAATGTTTCGGTGAGAAGATATATGAAGATTTGCAACATCATAAGTGTTTTAGAGGCTATTTCACCTTTCTACAGGGTACGTAACAGGAGACTGCATGTGATAGAAGTGTTTTTTAGTACGTCAGTGCATTTTACTTATGGTGTGTGGCAACGGACGAGTTTGGTGTTACAACGAATTAACCCCGCAAAGTTACAAGGTCATTATTTCAAATGAGGTCAGAAGGTTGCAGGAGGGTAATAGTAGGGTAATCATATTTCGTTTGGCAACAGACGTCCAGAAGCAACCATTAGCGCCAATCTCCCCCATCCCCCTCCAAAAAAAAATGTTTCGTTGCCATGAAGATTACTTGTCAGTGACCTTGATTAACCTTGATCTGACACCATCAAAAATAGCCCCCCCCCCTTATATATGCAACTCACACACAGGATTACATCTTATTTGCTTCCGTTCACCAGTTAATCTCACGGAAACGCTCTTTAAAAATTACCCCTCCTGCACCATGCACGTCATTAAATTGATATCAAAATCAAGAGATCTCTAACATAGGGGAAACCTATTACTAACTGTGAACTTGATACATGCTCGCGTCGTTAGATATGGCGTGGAACTAATCCGGTCCAAGCGTCACACACACACACCACACACACACACACACACACACACACACACACACGCACACACACACACCACACACAGACAGACATGACGGCATAGCTTCCGTTTTGGCTTTCGCAAGAAATGAAAAAGAGAAAGATCTTTACGAAATATTGACCTGGAAAGCACCCTTTTATTTGAGCCAGGGAAACATAGTACATTCAATTGTCCCGCTCGATTCGAACCAAGCTTGTAATGTGTCGCCGAATTCCGACCAATTTAATCTTACTTACTGAAAAATTAAGTAGGCCTACAGTTAACGAAGACTCTAACCTGATGCTCTATGACATTAACTTAGGTAAAATGTTTTCATCATCAACATCTCATTCCCCGAAATTGATATGAACTTCCTTTGGTCCCTAGCAGTTCCAACCTCTTTCCCTTAATTAGTATCTCGAGGGCAATATTTCGGTAATCTTCCGAAATGACCAATAGTGCTCACTGTGCGTATGTAGCAGGTTAGACACTGTCTTGAGGGAAAGCATCTCCATCCGTGTTCCTCCGAAGCATATTCACCGAGCACCCGCTATTCGTCCGATAGGATTTGAACTCCAGTCCGAGCCAATGCCATAGTACGTCAAAAGGTACATGTTGCCTTCCATATTCGGCGCCCTGCACGAGAATTGTGGCTAATTTGGCCCCTTGAGGAATTCTAGTACGACCACCTGTTTAGCGCTGTCCATTTCTCCCCTTATTGTTTGGTGTACGCCGTATCGGGTATCCTCTCATCAGGGTAGTATTCTTGAGCCCGTCCTGATCACTTCGCGGAAAGGCGCTATATAACATTATGTCATTAATTTTTTATAACCATTGGGCTGCCGCTTCTTCTCTAATTGTTTGGATTTTTGTAAATATTTTTACTTGTAAGGTGTTAGCGCTGCTTATTACACGGTCCCCTGCTTTGACGATAAGGTTCCTAACAAATTCCTAATGCTCCACACGATCTCATCTTACTAGGCTTATTTTTCAAACTCCACTTCATTGTTTCGAACTGACGGTTTCGTTTTCTTCTTCTTTCGCGCCGCCGCGCTCTGCTTTTGTCGGCCGAGGACGCTCCACTATTATCTTCCACGTGTGCTGTTATTTTTTCTTTCTTTTACTTTTTGCTGCATTTGGTTCTGCTCCTTCAAATAAAAATGTAATGAACATTGTTTGGATTTCGTTATTTTAGTGATCGACATGATTGGGTCTTTCCATGATCAGGAAAGCAAAGTGTGGCATGTCTATTTGAGGCCTCAAATGAAACCACACACACACACCCGCGCACACAACACACACATTCATGTAAACAGATTTAATAGTTCACTGAACAGTCCCTGTTCTTTTAATGCTTGGTACGTGTGTTCCTCCTAACAAACAATTGTGAGGTAAGCACATTAGAATACCAAATCTGCAAAGAACCAATCGGAGACGTTCCCGGTTGCACAGTGAGAAGTCACATCCAGGTCCATTTACACACGCACAACCTCCGCGCCACACACCTATATCAGTTGTGTTCGGCGAACTTCATGGGTACATACTGGCATAGTACATTGGGGATGATAGATTACAATATCTCATACTAATACAGGTATTTTGGGGTTGAGGTCGCCACCGAATTCGGCACTCAAAGGAATTCCGCCTATTTATAGCTCACACGCCCTAATTGGCTGAAAAAATGCAGTTTATGGCCCGAGACAACGCTGCTGCGAAGTCGATGTAAACACGCTGTAAACGTCCATTGAACATTAAGGAATGTGTTTTTTTACATATTGTCAAGTGGTTCTACCACTGACCCCTCACCCCCCCCTCCCAACCCCAGAAGCCCCGGACTAGAAATGATCGATCGATACGAACTGTTTTCGTTTCATTCCGGCGGTGTCTCGAGCAAGGCACTTCCTCTCCCTGGCTCGCCCCGGCCCATCCGTTTCTAATTGGGACATGAAAGGAACCTGACACCTCCGCCAAATTGGCACAGCAATTCACCCTCCGGGATTGTCGCCGTGCGTACTTGATTTCCATAGTCATGGTGAGTCTGGGGTTCCCTTGTTTGCTTATGGCGTGACCATACACGTACACCTTGATGTGAAAATTCGCGAATTTACGTCATGCTGGGAAGAGTTTGTGTCTCATATGTCTTATTTGTTTGCAAAGATGAACATCGGTTCCATAGAGGTAAAACGAATCCTGAATGTGAGCAGACCAACACTAAATAGGAAAAACAGCAGATGACCCAAATGTGACTGTGTAGGAAGACATGACGCTGGAGCAGACAAGCCAAAATACGGACTGGTTCTCCCGCTCAACATTGCCGCTTGCCGCACACCACTCACTATTCGTTGACTTCATTTCTCTCTATGCCATCGGCCGCGTTTTACTGACCCCAAACTGACTGGAGCATAGCCGCCAATGACACTGCCGAGGTGAAAAAAAAACCCATCAACGTTCCCGCAGCCCCTGGACAGACCCAACAGCACTGTCCAAGCTTCACGGAAAGGAGTGATCTTGATCCATGACACTTAGGTTTTGATAATTGGGGGGTGGTAGAAATTATGTTTTGGCGGACGGACTGGCAATGGTGACTGTTACGGGGGAGGGGGGGGGGGGGTTACGGGGGAGGGGTACTTATTCTGTGCCCAAAGCGTTTTGTTTCTTGCCAGAATTTTTTATCTCAAAAAACTGGGGGGGGGGGGCTGCCCTCTATATCTCGCCTTGTATTCTAGCATGCTCAGTTTCGCATTATTTCCCGCCTGAAACCGACTGCTTATTTTTCACGTTCTTGAAATTCTTTCTTAATGTTTGGCCAGTCAAAATGGCTTGAAAAAATGTAGCCTATTTTATCTCTTGAATATAGACCAGAACAAAAACTGTCAAAGAATTGTCAAACTCATGGAAAATAAAATATCAAACGCTAACGCCTTTATTTCCCCTCTTGCCGAATCGCCGACAGACACGGTCAGTTACCCCGACGGCGACGGGCCGTACTTATCTAATTTTTGCCGACGTGCCATTCTCTTGGGAGATATCAGGTTGTAGCAAGACGGGTTGGCAATAACAACTGGCTACTACACGGGAACAGCCTCAAGTGTACGATTTTATTCTGTGACTATGTTAAGAGGGGTCGTATTTACGCTAAGTAACTCAAACCAATTTATCAAACGACAAGCACCTAACAGCACACATTTGCACTGTTTTGTTGTGTGTAACGGGTCTGACTTCATTCCTGCACTTTCCTTTCAGTAATAGTTTACAGCTGATAGGCTGGTGCCATTAGTAATCTCAGTCCGATGAAGCGAACCACCAGAACCCTAGCCTATACCTCAAATAAATTGTGTGTCTAGTCCAAGGAGGCCATTGGCACAGTGGGACAAATTCGCTCTATGTCCACATGTGTTCGATAAGAGCTTGTCATCAGTAACTATATAAGAGACTGTTGTTCGGGTTTGTAATATCTATTAGGATGATAGTTTGAATTACATGACCTGTAACCCTATCGGCCCATAACCACCAGGTACAAACTATGGTTCCTCCTCGATTTGTCGGGTCAAGTAAACGTGCCCGCAGCTTACTTGGCATAAGCGTGTTTTCATCTGCACCGGCGCTCCTCTGTCAGTGCCGGGCAGGGAATGCTCCCGGTGACGGTTGACCCTCGACTCACCCGATTCTCTCCTCGACCCCCACTTGTATCCACACGTCCGACCAATTCTTGACCCATGCGCTCCATGGCACCAACTGGTAACACTGCAATTAACTTTAGAGAATGGAATAATATAAAAGACAACCATCTGGGTATTATGGCAAAGAGGTAGATTTTAAAAACAAAAAGTAACATGTTTGGTTCAAAATGAAACGGAAGGAACATTATTTGGCTCGGAATGGTAGGTCCAGGCCTCTGGTGGGTCGGATTGAGTTTCGCAGTCTATTAAGCAATGTGGACCCCCCCCCCCCCCGTAGATGTCCTCTTGGCCGCCCCCCTGTCGAGCTGTCATGACGTCCCTGTCGGTCGAGTACTGACTTCTTGAGCCCCTTCGAAGTTATACCTGCCATGCTGAATCAATCCAGTGTAAAGTTACAGTTCGTCATTTTTGTCGTCTCCGTTACGATTGGCGAAGAGAATACTCTACAATCTAAAGTGATAACCGCGTCTTCTTTACACTGGCAAGAATTTTGATAATTCTCTGGCAATCCCCACTGGGAACGCTTATTGGCAAGCGAGAAGTCGTACCGGGCGCGAGGTCACACTGTTATGCAACTGCATACATAGGTTCATTTGGGAATAAACTCCAGGAAATTATATCAACTGAGAATACTACATTAAGCCACCATCTCGCTAGTTTTGCCGATGCTTATAGCGCAGTCACACACAACGATAAACATAAACACTGCAAATACACAAACCTAGTAGCGTCGATTCGACAGGAAACGACAACGAATAACGATATAATAAAGACCGCGAACCCTTGAAGCGATTACCACCCGATACACTTGAACGATAATATTGTTGTCAATCATGGAAAAAAATGTTGCTTTCCACATCATTGCTTATTCCGCGCCCATCCGTCCCGACCGCTGTTATCGGGTCGATGGAGCCCGCCATCAGCAGCTGGGCTATCACTTTGTTTCCTCTCTATATTGTGCTGCTCCATTCTCGATATCGTCATAGTTGATAGCCGGTCACACTACAACGATATCGTGTCGCCCAATGATCCGCCCAACGATCCTAATATTATTGTTTTAGGCCCATTGGTAAATTACGGCTGAAACACCCTGTCACATTGGTGAATTACTTGAGTCGCTTTTTGCCCCACCATTCTGTTGTGAAATAGCCCTTCCTTACGTTTTAAATAATACATATTTCCTTTTATGCGTTGAGCTGACGATTTGTCTACGACGTCATTGAGGAATTGTGTTCACAAACTAACCGATTTGAGAAGATATCGTGATGGTATACTGGTATTCATGACATATATTACCACACAGACCCTCTTCTTCCTGGTTCAACCTGAAATTTAAAATATCGTGTCGCAGAACGATACAAAAAATCGTCATAGTGTGAAAGGCTCTTTATCGTTGTCGTTACAAGCGGTGACTCGGGCTTCTGTTCAGACAACCTGACAAACAAGTTTCCATGTTACGGTTGAAAGCCATATGCGGGACAACTTTAATAGATTAGTGTGTTCACCCGATCGTAAAACGAGGGTTGAAATTTCCGTTGAACCGTATCAACAGCTCACTTACGACTAGTGCTATAGTCAGATTATTCAGCCATATAGCCAATTCAATACCTTTACTTCACGTGTCTAGTAAGCTCGGCTCCGTACTCCATTCGGCGGAACCGTCAGGACCGGCAGAGACCCTCGGAAGAAAAGTGAAGGCGGGCTCCCATAAGGCCAGTGGTATTATCGAAGCAACCCGCGAACAATTCGCGTCACTCTACAGGTCCTTTTAAAAAATACAACAGTTTCGTTATTGGATTTGTATAAGACTCTGATGTCCAGTACAGCCAGGACAGTGCAGTTTATGGCTGCTCGTATTGCACAGACTTGAGACTATATGTTCATTGTCATAGAGGCAGAGCTTACACATAGATTTGTCATGGGGTGGAGGGGGGGGGGGAGAGGTCGAAACCCAAGGGAAGTGCGCCCTCATAAATGCCTCACTCTCCTTAAGCAAAAATACAATATTTACTTAAATAACGCTGTAAAACTACCGAATTTTCGTGTTGACAATTATTGATCCCTTTGTGGGGTGGGGGGGGGGGGTTCTGACCCCCAAACTTTCCCCCGTTCGTTGCGTAGGGCCACAGGTTATAGTTTTGACCCAAATAATTTCAATCAATTCATATCGATTTGGTCCATAACAAATGAGCGATACGTGTAGAACAGGGCATTAGAAAATCGGATGATCGGCTTATCGCCAAGTGACCAATTATCTTCGCGTTGAGACGATTTATTTTACCCCTCTTGATGCCTGGAAAAAATTTGTCCTTTACCTGTCCCTATACAAAAAAAATATGCAGCCCGACTGACTACCTAATACCAAGGACTCGAGAGTACGAGTACTTGTGATGGCGCAACTACTAAATCGGAATAGCAAGTATCAACGTCTTGACCAAAAAAATAGTGACCAATAACAACAGAACTAAGAAGTGGAACTCAGGGGAATTCACTGGAATTAAGGATATAGATATAAGTGGCCTACATATACAAAGTGCATGGAAATAATTGTACAGGACCCTACCTGCGCGAGGAGACAGCATCACTTCCAACAAGTGCATGGCATAAAATAAAAATACTAAAATAATAATATAATAATAATAATAATAATATAATAATATAATAATAATAATAATAATAATAATAATAATATACTAATAATAATAATAATAATAATAATAATAATCATATAATAAAAATATTATATAATGAGCTTCCATCCAATATTCACGAACAAAAGGTGACTAGGCCCCTTTCTTTTTTTTTTTTTTTTTTTCCAAGTTTTATTGCAATCAGACACGGTTCCTCTTTTTAACCACTTGGATACCCCAAATGACCTCTTCATAGTATTTGATAGCATGAATTGTATCTATTACCAAGCCTTCAATTCGAATCGAAAACTGTTCCCACGGTTTCCCTATTTTTTAACCCTCAAATGACCGCAAACCCAGAAATTGACGTCCAAATCGGACTGTGTTGCCATATGACCATACAATGCCCTCGAATGACCCCCAAACGACGATCAAATATTCCAAACCTGACGTTTTTTCGGGCTATACCAAGCTCCATTAAAATAAACAACTGTTCCTAATCAGAACTCAGATTGCTCAGACTCAAATTACCTCCAATTGACCATGACAAATAGCGCTCATATATATTGCTAAAACCTCAACTTCAACCTCATACAATGCTGGTGTGAAACATATGAACATTTAGGTAATTCGACCCCACATGACCCTAATGGTCGTCAAATTTTCTCCCACCGAAACGTTCAACCTCATAGCATCTACGATTCGAATGATATGAAACATTTTTTTTTCAGAAATTACCGGGCTCAAAGGACCTTGGAATGACTGCCTAATGACCTTCGAGAATTTCACTAATATATGCTGACTACATAAACCATCTTTCAAGATCATCATACCCTACCCTTTGAATGATATTAACCTCTGGCAACTCCAACTCATTCCAATACAAATGTGTAACTATGTGGAAACACTCAAACAGTCAGTTGAGTTCTATTATCAGAAGACGTCATTACTCGTACGGCTATGCTCTGCCCACAGTAGGTCCGCTAGCTCAGCTGGCAGCTGACAGATAGGATAATCTTTTCCCACTGCTACAAGCTGCCTGCCCGGCATATCTATGGTAGTTGGCAATACATGTAAAAACAACCTTCTAGCACAGTGCTTCAATGGGAATGGGACTGTGGGGACAGACTTATTGGGGTAAATTTATAGGACATAATGAAATCCTGAATCACAACACGGCAAACGAAAACGCGCCCTGGCCAGCAGCGAGTTACACCCATCGGTCATGTTTCTAACTAATTACATGTATAGTTAAAAGAGTTATGAACGTATTTGACGCACAGACTGAAAAACGTGATTACTTATATATCTGCTAAGCCGCAGTTGAAAAGTATAGGGAAGGACCGCAAAAAATCAACTTACGTGAACACCTGTAGTAACCGTTGCTGCTTCTGTCGTGTAATAAGAACACCCTGTTGTACACGCATCGTACATAACCCGTCTGCTTCATACCGCCTGGTCCGGTAGAACAAGAAGTAGTAGTGTGGTTTACAAACAAAGCACCCATTGTACTTTGAGCAGGTACTGCAACCTTGAGGACAAGCCTGTTAGCAATAATGTTGAGTCAATTAGTTTGTATTAAACAATTAGTGAAAATCAAGATTGAAGGTAGGACTTTAACATATCAAAAGCAACATACTTAAACGACCAGACCACTTCCAATGTGCTATTGTTTTATGATTTAACCACTCGACCATTAAATTTTTTTTTTTTTTTTTTTTCATTATATTACTGAGGTTTGAAACTTGATAGGATTGAAAGACCCTGTCGAGCTGCAATAAACACACCACCATGAATATTTGAAGCATGCGCACCATGTCCACCACCATGTCCCGGAACATTTGGGCAATACAAACCTCGACAACCCGTCCGGGCACTCCTTGGCGACCAAATAGACAGGAACCTAAAAAGCCAATCGTCAACCCCTTGTAGCCCTCAAACTCCTGTGATTGGATCTTTCTTGCACTAGTTACATGTAATAATGATTCATGCATACATGCTGACCAGTCTAATAAAAATATATATTAAGACGAGTATCAATACTAGTGGAAAAAAAATGTAACATTCTAGTCGCCTTCTGTGATTTAACGATGAGAAGACTTCTTCAAAGGACTGCTCCAAATTGAAACTTGTTATGGCCGGCCATGCACCAAAGAAACAGTGGCGTTATAAGGCAAGATGCGTGACCGTTAACAAACCATTTGACCGACCAGCCTATTATGGCTCAGGGGGAAGCTGTAATATTAGTTCAGCTGCGCTTCTGACACTGTTTTAGGAATTAAACACTTAACGTTAAAAGGGTGAACACAGTAAATTTAGGATTTGAAATCATTGAATGCGTTCGCAAAGTGATGTTTTATTATTGTATACAAATCGAATGTTTACATTCATAAGCTACTGTTATAGTGTGGGAGAGATGAGTGAGCCCTATGAACCGACTTATCCACAATTAGTGAATTATGTCATGGATGCATACCTCTGTAACGAAGTCCGGAACAATGAATCTTCCTTCTTCGCTTATAACGAATAAGTTTTTAATTCTGTTCCTGGAACATCCAACATTGGCGGCCTGGGAACAATTAACTGAATGTCCAACAAAATCTAGCCCAGTACTGTATCGAAGAATGCAACTGTGCACCCTTCTTCCCGCCTCCTCTCACCTGCCGGTCTGAATTAACCCTCCCCCCCCCCCCCCACACACACACAAACATTGAGGTAACACCAAAAAGGCATTGCACCCTATTCGCTTTTCCTGATGATAATTCCGCAGCTTACGATGGGGCATTACCTGGATCTGCATCCGTGCTTGGCCTTGAATAGGCTCACTGAGACCCACACCTGAAGCTTCCACTGATACGTCGGACAGTTGCTTAGCAGTCCTGAAGAGATGAGGATAGACCAGTTGGGGAAACCGAGAAAATATGGGGGACATCTATGAAGAATTTATGAATTCAACTGTGCCAGCCACTTATATCGAGGGGTTGGTACAGTTGGTAGAGCGTGTCGGGGGCCTCCCACATACCACACATCGGTTATCACCAACGAGGCATTCCTTTTCCGTGTCCTTGGTGAGGGATTCGCAGCTGCCAAAGGGCAGTATCCATGTCTGCCACGTTTGCTCGGCCTCGAATGGGCTCGTCTCTGCTCGACAGTATGCCAGGACCAATGAAGGTAAATACGGACAGTCTCTGGGCTTGCCCGGTGATAACCATATACTGCTTTCTACTGCCACATTGTTACCGGAATCGTCGAGATCGCCGGACAAGAATGTCGGAGAAAGGGAGACCGCGTAAACAAGGTAAGGTTCGACTGTGAAATATCGGGGTCCGTGGTATGCCTCGATTCCGTTCCTTCCTTCAAATCTGAGCAGCTGGTATTCAGGTGTCTTTTTCTTGTGTTTTTGTTTTGCCTGTGGCTCCAACAACCAAACGAAGCCCTGACTAGTTTGCCATTTCATGGCAATACTTGGGACAACGACCGCGAGACTGTGAAATGTGGTCCTTGATCACTGGACTCACGGAGAATGTCTCATCGTAGCCACGTATGTTGAACACACATGCGTGCGAAAGAACACCTGTGATCAGGCAAACGATTTCCTCTCTCTGTTTGAACATGTTAGTAAATCAAAATGCAATTTCCTGACTCCTCCAGGAAAGTACAACAGGCCCCTCTCACGCTCCGGTGAACCTATCATTCTAGTTCAGTGAACGAGTAAATGTTCTGCCACGTAAGGTCATTGGTAAGGTATACAGACAGTTTCGAACTACGCAATGAGCTATCCTATATGGACATTCACGAATATAGGCCTAATACGAGAAAATGGTCAAACCTTAGATTAACTGATAGTGTGTCCGTTAACATCGAAACCCATCCTATATTGACCTCTTAGTTCATTGTCTGCGTAGCCCAATAACGTCAGGTGTAATGCATTTCACTCTGTGCCCGAAGGCTGGTCAGGGGAATACAAAACAACAGCGGTTGCAACAACTACTTGACCAGTCTAACCAGTTAGGGCTATGAGGCTGTGATTATAACCATAAACCAGATGCACAGTCCCCAGTTAGGGATGGAAGTCGTTCATAACATAAACCATAACAGTATTTACCCTCAGATACTGCTTCTAGTCTGTCCAGTAATATGCTACGAAACCGTGTGGGAGGTCCCAATAAAATAAAGGTTAACCGTCTTTCCGTAAAGAAAAGGCACCAATTTTGTCATGAAGGGTCACACTTGGAAATGGCACCTGATGCTTCTCCTCCCCGGACGCTCAGCACAAGAGACTGGGCCAGGGCGTAACTGCGGTTAGGTAGCATGGTTCGTCGTCTCACATTCACCACAGGTGTGGGGATCCCCCCTCCCCCTCTGCAGCTAGGCCTCCAGCTTATCGATTTGATAGTTTTATTGCGAAATTTATAAAGAGGCTAACTTAATAAACGGGCGAACCGAGTGTCCTACTGGTGTTGACTTTTGCAGGAATTTGTTTTCATTGGTAAGAGGAAGAAGCATCATGAATAATGATCGTAATAACCATTGTTAACATCACGAGTGAAAACAAACTAGAGGGTTTTCAATTTTTATTATATTATAAGCCGAAAACAAAATGTATAGAACGCAAACCCTCGGTTCGAATAAATGTCACACAGCTCTTGTTTTCTTCAATTCAGTTGTACACTGGAGGGTCTGGTGGCCATATGGGCCTATGTGTGCAATTCATTATATTCTGCAAACTCAACTTATGTTCCCTCATGCCACTCCAAATTGTTAAGAGATGTGATATTCTGATTCAATGAGAATTTTTGGGGCGCTTGCAGTCAGTAGTCACACATTTCGTCGTTCGCCCCCCATGAATTGATGAATGATAAAGCATATCAAGTGACGCATTTTCGCCAACAATGCGTGTTTTGGTCAAAAGATATCCAAGTAAGCCTAGAATACACATACTGTAGATGCGGCGGCACATTGGTTGACTAGGCTCAACGAGACAATTAATCTCCAGTTTGAAGTGCCTTTGCTATTTCGACTGTGGATAATACTAATAATAATAATAATAATAATAATAATATAATAATAATATAATTATAATAATAATAATAATAATAATAATAATAATAATTCTGACGTCGACGTGACAAAGGGAACAAATACCTTGGTATCCTACAGGGCATGGATAACCTCCAAGAGCAAGTGAAGCCAATGCACAAAGCTACGCCAAGTGGAAGATGTTACCCCACCAATAAGGCCTACATGTGCTGTCCTGCACAGGCCTGAAAATCGAGACAGAGGCGCTTATCACAGCGGCACAAGACCCGCTCTGATACGAAAGAACCACCACGCATGAAGTGTCCGACTTGACAGCAAGAGCAGGTTGTGCAAAGTGGCGGATAAGACAGGAAACCACCTTCTATCGGCTTGTCAAATCTAGCCGGGACAGAAGGGCACAACCTCGTACATCAAGCTCTACGCTGGTCCAAATGCAATCACTACAGTATCCAGCTTCTACACCCCATGGCTACACAGACCATACGCAGTACTGAGCGAAACAACCAAAATACTCTGGCACTTCGAGGTGAGGACAGATAGGATCAATCACATCAAGAAGACCCTGACACTCAGCGGGTATAAGCACGCAGAGAGAAGAGCAACAGTAATAGATGTGGCGATCCCCGCTGACAAACCCGAACATCGCGAGTAAAGAACAAGAGAAACCAGGCAGTCAAACTGAGTTGGAGATTCAAAGGCTGGTGGATGTGGGATGTGTGTGGTGGGTTTCCAGTAGTGTCTGACTCGGGCGTGACCGCCACAAGGATGATACCTGCTAAAATTCCAGGAAAGTCCAAACTTACGCCGTGGCAGAACAAGCTATCCTCCGAAGTGCCCACATCATCAGGAGAGCCTGAGACCTCCCAGAATCCGGGTAGGATCCGAGGTACGACATTTGTATATATGTACACACATTCCAACAATGCAAAGTTGTGATAAGGTAAAAAGATATAATAGTAATAATAGTAATAATAATAATAATAATAATAATACTAATAATCATAATAATAATAATAATAATAATACTAATAATAATAATAATAATAATAATACTAATAATAATAATAATATAATAATAATAATAAATGTAAAGCATCATCATAATATTCATAATAGGCCTATGATATTTCTAACATTGACTGCGAATATTGATGGCCAACCCAACCAATGAGTATTGAGGGATGAATTTGTTTGCCCTCGCTGTGAAAGAAGAAACGGTTCTCAAAGAAGCTTCTTTACAGATACGCCTCGAATGTCATACCAATGAACTTAAAGAAGTTCAAATTAGACAGAAACGTGCCCGTCGTTCAACATCATACCCACAGAGGTTAAACCGCTGGAATTAACACTCGAAAAAGATATGATTTGCGTCTGCCAATAACAGCTATCACTTATGCTTCTTCAATCGAAATAGGACCAATGTGCCAAGTTCAATATCATTTTCAACACGTTTTTTACATTTAGGAGGATTTACAGAGAAATGGCATTAGTTAGCGTGGCAGTATTCAGTTAACTTGCTCCTCGGACCACCGGTAGGTCTATTGGAAACCCCAGGTGTTCGCTTATGAACATTAACGTTTATGGAGGCCACCATCAAGGGTTAAGGGAGTCGTTCATTCTGAATCAATCATGCCACAAATCATTCGAGTATTGGAGGAGAGATTTCCGAGCTTCCCTGCCACGTAGCTCACTTCCCAGGAGGGTCTGCATCTAAAGTTTCTAGAAGATTTCAAAATTTTACCATCGTTTGTTCACAAAAACTGTAAAATGGGTACTAGCGAAAAACTAAAAAACTAGTCCTTCCCATACGTGGATCACTACACACGAAGGCAGCAGATTTCACATTTTAACGGAAATTATCCCCGATCGAGGGGCGTTCATTGCGCGTAGCATTAACAAAGTACACAAAACAAAATTTCGATTATGTTGTCTCTTCTTGTGTTGTTTTTAATTCAGGTCAACTACTGAACATTTCACCTTGTTAACACATCATATATCTTATATAGTGAATGTCGCCCTTTCCTACCCCAATAAGAAAGAAGAAAAGTAAAGGTTTGTATGTATCAATGAAGAACCTCATGAATTTCAACGGAAATCTAAACCCCCGATCGAGGGGCGTTCATTGCGCGTAGCATTAACAAAGTACACAATACAAAATTTTGATTACGTTGTCTTGTTGCGTTGTTTCAATTTAGGCAACTACCGAAGCATTACCACATTGTGAACAACCATATATTTCATAGTGAGTGTCGGCCCATTCCTACTCTTCCTACTCCAAGACAGACGAAAAAAAAAGACAGACGAAGGTGCATTGTAGCAATAAACGTTAAACAGTAGTGGAACCTATAGCATGCAATTCACAAGAAGTGAGCTTACATGATTGCCCGACTTTTCTTTGATATACTAGATGAATGAGTACACTAACCTTTTGTCGGTTTGGTTTGCTTGGCATCAGTGAGACATTAACCAGAATGGTGAGCATTATAGTCCCAAGTAACAAGACATCTGCAACGATCATCTTGCGTGAATTGTATGCTGTCACAAGGCTGGGCTGCCGACCGTTTGAAGTCTCAGTCAAAATGGGAGACTTAGTATAGTTTGCTCACGAACTCTCAAGAGGTCCGTCAGGTCCTTTACTCTCAATTCATCGATGTACCACCCCTGGACAATGCCTGTACTCTCCTATTACCGGATTACATTGTCTTGGATTTTCGGGTCTGCCCTATGGTCAATTTCCCTGTGGAATAAAAAAAAAGAAGGAATTGCTCTGTGAGCAAAGAATCGCCTCCATCTACGTTAAAGGTCGATTGTCTTCCCCCGTGCAAATGCCGTCTTCGTTTGCATGACGTCACGTAGTGGATACGCGTTCGGTTGGGTAGTTTCACAATAAGTATATGATTAATACTAATCAGAGCAGACAGGGAAATAAATACGGTTTTACAAGTCCGATGGGATATGTAGCGACATTGGCTAGTAGCGTACCGAGAGATTGCAAGGAGGAGGGGGGACCCAAGGGACGTGCGCCCTTATTATAGCCTCACCTTCCATATGGCAAATAAATGCAAACTTATCCCTGCAAACAATCTTCGATTTCTATTGAAATTCACACATTATTTTTACTTCGAAAAACATTTAGTCTATAGAAGAGGATTGTTGTAGGGGGTAGATAGTGTTGATGGTTACTCTTGGTGGGAGAAAGACAGCATAACTCCTGCTAAATGTTATCTTATTCAACAAAATGAACAATGGAATACATGACATAACTTCCGGGTTGTCAAGTGTGACGTCTTGCGTTGTTTGCGGCAATTGGGATTCTCCCCCAATTTCTGTGCATAAAGGACCGAACTCTGAAGGCAATAACTTCCACATAGGGGTGTATTGAATGGGGTTTGGAACTATAGATACAGTGTTCCATTCTCCACGATACAACCTCTGTTGTTTCCTAGCCAGTCGGTTGCCCTTCAAATTAACAGTGATTGTATGCTTAAGCTGGTAATTTAAAACACGTTCCAATGTTTCCTTACAGACAGTGGAGTGTAATATACAGTACGGTTATTGGAAATCATGGCTGCTGATTTTTCCGGTGAAAATAAGACTTTATACAGAGGGTACATACCGTTGACACATGGACAATTGCCAGATACTCTTCTGTTTGAGGTTGTGTTAGTTCTCAAGGCGATCGCCCAACGTTGGCAACAGCGAGCTAAGTATTCAGTCATCAATGGATCCAGACATTTTTTTATCCCCGTGTATCGCTGGATTAAATCATATTAGTAACTTCAGTTTCTAGGCGTTGGCTAGAGGATGCTGATGAATTGTTGCAGAGAGACCGGCGAGTACATTGAAACTCACACGGCCATATGTGGCGTATCCATTCATAGTTGGTTGAATCTCTGTGAGGGAAGTCAAATTACTCGGTGATTCCTTGAATATAGAATGCAGAGAAGAAAGACCATGGCCAGCAGGATGATCATGGTCGTGAGCCTAGCGGACTTGTAACCCGTCAAAACCTATTAAATTTAGTTGAATCCGGCCATTCGTCGGGCAATGACAAGTCTGGGCGATTCTCCTATTCTCGAGAAACAATTGTCCTTGATTAGGAAAATCTGAATTTTTCATCATGAGACTTGCCATATTGCATTTCCCCCTTCCCCACAATGCCACATTCACCCAAATGGATTTACATAAGAGACTTCGTGTTTCACCCCTCTGAAATTCGTCCAGTCTTCTACAATTGCTATTATTGCATATTCAGGGAAAAAAAACAAAACCCTTGTTTGCCCAACTACTCCAAACCCTAAGAAAACTTGGTTTCGATTGGTAGTTGTCAATGTGGATTCCGAGACAGTTTTGAATAAGAAAATAACCACTTCCGTAGGCAGCTTTTGGAATAAATTTGTCACAAAAATCGTTTCCGACAGCAGTTCGTTGTTGTAAATATTTAGTGTAAGTACCGAACTTGCAACAACGCCAGAACAGTAGCACATGCTATAGAAACATACGTACCTGTAATTCATAGTCCTATCGTTTGATCACTCTGAACAACGTAAGTTTTGTATCTAATAGCCTGCAGGCAATGTTTATTCATATATGTGAAAACCGGTGTTTCCCTACGGTAGTCATGACGTCTTATTTCAGCATTGACATACCACACCGTTCTCGAGATAAGTCCTTCATTTACTACACTGTCGATATGAAGGTCTCGATGTGTCCGAGCAGAATCCGATTAAAACCCGAGACCGAAGCTGATCCCTGGAGACCCGTCCTCACATAACACGGTCACATAGTAAAAACTCTTTTTACCGGCGTGTACCAACTGTTATATTCAGACATATTGGACAAAGAGGCAACGTCGTTTGGCAGTTATGGAAAAAACAACGCGTCTTTTCATGACGTTAGTGACTTCAACGGCCGAACAAATTTCAATGCAATTCGATTAAACTGACTATGCGAAACTCGTTGATGATCTATCCGATACAATGTCATTCTCGATATATATTGACCGATATGGAATTGTACTGGACGTGGTGCTCAAACGACACCGTCGCCGTGATTGTTCGTCGGGGTGCTGCACTCGATGCCCGCTCGATATACCATAAGCTTAGACTATAATATCTCTAAAGTTCCATTCAGCCTTTGGAATATTCGAGAAAATAAACGTCAATGATATTGAAAATAGATGCCATCGTTCGATACCTCATCTACAAAGAACTTCCGTCAAAATTGCCGCACTCAGATAATTTCTATCCTGGGAGAAAATAGTGATAAGTCCTCGAATTCTCCAGAAAGCCGTCCTGCTGCAACAATGTATATTTTCCGCACATAGGAATCCTTCCACGCAATACGATTTTGACCGAATACTACCGTTTCAACCGATTTTCAATAGATTACTACAGTATGGGTAGCTTCTGTGGTTTCTGAAAGAATTTATAAATGAAACTGAATGGAACTTTTTAAGTATGATTTTTGCGAGAGCTCAGAACCAACTCAGTAGATTTTAACCCTCATTTGTTACCGGTTACCGACATTAGTCGATATCCAGAAAAAGAAGAATGGACCATACTTCAATCATTTCCAGTGATCACGATTCAAGTGGTAAATACCTCGTCACTCAATCCGGCCTAACTGCCTAATGAATCGATTAACAGGCTCAACGAGCAATTTCCGGGAGATGTGTCACTCGGAATTTCCTTAACACTTGTATAAGAGAGTGGCTATTAACGGTCTGCTAAACAGATGATGATTAAAAGGGGAAAAAGAAGAAAGAAAGAAAGGAAGAACATGTCCGTGACTGTTCAGTAGAAAGTATATATTAAATTTATATATATTTTGATACTAAACAAGAGGGAAGGACGAAGCCCCATGACCTGAGTAATTTTATGCCCAATTCCTGTGCACACTCTAACCACGTAATAACTTTAGTAATTTTCATTCCCATCAGTTTACTGAGTGATCACTCTGCCGACATATTCAGGCGAAATCCACTCCATTAGAGAGATTCTTCGCCCATTATAAGAGTGATATTTTACTCTATTGGAGGGAAATTCCACTTTGAATTCAGAGTATGCTGTGTGATTACTGCAATGGAGTGAAATTCATTCTATTGTTTTCTTTGAAGAACATCCGCAATGGAGTAGAGGGACGATCCAGTACCACATTATTGAAAAAGAGTGTGAATAATCCGACTTGAGTTTGTGTGAAGTGTCATCCCTTGACCAATGTCTGAACTTGAGGATCTCTTTGGTTTTCGATATCCTCTCATTGATTTCCAATATGGCGGATAATAATAATAATATAATAATAATAATATAATAATAATAATAATACTAATAATAATAATAATATAATAATAATAATATGGCGCAATAGAAAAAACAAAGTAACAATGCGCTTCACAGATTGGAGTCCTAAAGAACTATAGAAGAAAAGTGAAAGACGAACGAAAACGCCCTACGTAATGATGGGTTTTTGACCTTGAATGAAAACCTCACACTATCCGCTGACCTTATAGAAAAAGGGATTCCATGAATAAATGAGCAGCAGCATGAGTAAAAGATATTTGACCACAGCCGGCGAGTGTCACAGGAGGTACACGCAGTAGAAGTTGGGTAGAGGAACGGGAGAACGGCCAGGGACATACTTCTGGTTCTACGATATACATGCATGCCCTTGTATATAGCAATTCAAATCCATGAACGCCCTTTTCCTCTTTGTGTTATGGAGAGACAGGCTGGGGTCCTATTTTCACGTCTCTCCATGTCAGAATAGTCACGTGTGGCATAAGTGATCGGATTAGCTTCCTATCGGTAGAGCTCCGTTTAGCTGATCAAAGAGTTGTGGATTCGAATCCCGTAAGAGATTCACTAACCTTTTCTTTGCTCCCTTGGTCAAGGCGCTTCATCTCCTTCCGCCTCATGGCCATGTGTCAATTGAGGACCTGCGAGGAACCCGAGTTTAATCGGCGCTCTTTTAGTTGCAGCTACTACTCCCCGGGAATATCGGAACACGTTCCATTTCCTATGATCAAGTAAAATCTGCGTGAGCGCCCGAGCACGTCAAAGACGTGGAAAAGCGAATATTGAAACAACTTCGTTATTATACGCACGGAGTGTATATAACCCCTGACTATTTCCAGTGTTTTTCCCTTCATTCGCTATTCCAAACCAGCCGGCGGTTTATTTGATGGCGCGAACTGCTAATTTGCTAATAGTGCGCGAGATAACTATTCACCGAAATACCATAGCGGTATAATGAGTGCGAATTAACCTCTAGCGATTAGTTGCCGTTGCTTCCCGTCAGTCTCTTTCCTGGGTTATTCGATGTGATTCATCCCAGCGGGGTTGCATTTATGGAAGGATGTTGAGAGGGCTGTCTGAAGACCGCAGTTGGAATTATTGCGACAATTGCTGAGAGCAAACTCGACCGGGCGCTTTGTTGCAGATACTTGTCTGGCAGTTCACACATTTAGACCTGAAGACATCCTCAGCAGCGGTTTCGTGATTGCGCCGGAATTGGCGCGAGGATATGGAAACCAAAGTTGGGTGCGTGGGTATTGACATGTCCTCTTCACCATGTGCTAGTTTGACAAAATCGGTTGATCGTTGGATTTTATTCTGTCGCAATGAACGATCCTCTAACAACTTTGAAAAATAACTGGTGATCAGTTAGGTATCTCGAAAGCCCTACTTTTGTAGAGTTTTCATATTACCAGTGTGGTGACAATGTAATTTTGCAATAGTGTTTCCCGGGTATTATTTGTGGAATAGTCTAATATTAAACGCAAACCACCAATGCACACGGGTTAAGGGTTCGTTACGATTGAGCTACTGTTCTTCCACCACCATATATTACAAAATTCTTACCAATTGTTGGTAACATTATACTACTCCAGCAATGTGTTTGTGATGATGTGCGTTTTAATATCAACAATGCATGTACAGTTTTTTGTTTTTTTTATAATTACGTCCATCCACTGACTATATTTGAATCTTTGTTTAAAATCATCCGACATTTTATCGTTGAGACGTATTAACCGACGAATGATATCAGTTACAGTTAAAATAGCTTTCTCAACAACAGGTTGGCAGTTTTACCAATGACGTTTTTATCCATGGTTTTTACCGGTAAACGTCCCGGTAAAACAGGTTTTCACCACTGAAATGGAAAAAACGGTAAAAACCTATTTTAATAAATCAGAACTATAAATGCATCTTTTTTTGGCAATCACAACGCACTATTTTTCAACCTTATCCCCAATTGTCGTTCCTCTCCAAAGTTTGGCCTCTCCAGGGGTTTCTAAATGTGCACAGGTAACGATACCTTTTTCTCTTTTTCTCTTTTTCCTCCTGTCACTGCTATGGTCTAAACCCGTTATGTTTAATATTTACTCATTCAAGGAACGATACCTGACAAGAAATTCAAGTTATTAACACAGATGAGTCAAATTTACAGCCTCATTGCTAATTTTTGTAACAACATCATGCCTGTCAGCTTGTCTCATCATATTCATTGACTTAATTCCCAATCAGTGCGTAGGCTAACTTTTGAATTGGAGGGAACTGAACATGTCTAAAAATAAAACATTTTGTTTTGATTCCCTAAGCAAACACTTCAGTCACAAACTTTTGCATGTCTTATTCTTCTTTGTACAGTCTATTTTGTGCCTCAATAATGACAATTGTCTTAATTTGTTTCTCAATGATAAACAGACCCTAAGCCAGGTCTTGTACTGAATTTGACTGAACAATGATCCTATTTGCGTTCTTCCCTATCCGACTGATTAAACGCATATAGGTTTTCACCACCTTTTATACAGTTTTTACCGGGTACTTAAACCTTCCGTTTTCACCAGGTTTTTACCAGTTTTAAAAATTAACCGTCTTCTGGGTGAAAACAGGTTTTTGTTACTGGTGAAAAACCCAACCCCGATTCACAATGAGACCAACTAAGGGGCATCTCCAACAAACTGATCGAATGTAGAGGGCTAGGTTATGGTTCACGTAAAAAGATCCCTTCAAAAATAGAACAGGCAAAAACCCCACACCCAAATAGGAAGGTTCTGGCTGCAGCATCCTGCATGCTGTGAGTTAGTTCACATTAATATCCAAGGAATGAAAGGCATTCTATGACACACGGGGGGGAACGAGTAAAGCTGTCATAGGGGATCTACACACTTGAATGTTTTTTTGTTTTGTTTTTTCGGTGGCATGATAACAACAAACACAAAAAAAGGTAATCAAATGAGAAATGAATGAGTCATTCCTCCAATAATATTCGAACAGAGGTTGTGAGTTTTCAATTCGGACCCTTTGAGTTTTTAGTCTTTTGTTATAGTTTCCAAAAGTACATGCTTCACAATGTCTACGTATACGGGGTCCCGTGGTGCCCCGTGATGTCCAAGGCGAATATATATAATATATATAGAATATCTATATATATTTATAATAATTATATTATATATATATAGATATATATATATATATATATATATATATATATATATATATATAGATATACGGTTCTAGTGAACACCAATTATCCAACCGCGTCCTGGCACGAAAATTGAAGCAGTTTTTAATTTTTGCCTTGTCGTTGGTACCATTGACTTTGGGTGGGATTTATTTATGTGTTTGTTCATATTCGAGTTACATATATAGTGTTGGAATTACCATTGACATGATGTACAATCGCCACCGTGGGCGCAAACAATTCGTACTCAGTGTCATGTCGCAAACGTTTCTGATGCAAACAAGTCCTGTGAGTAATACAGGCCCAGTTCATGTCAAAATTTTTATTGAAGGAGGGGCCACTCTTTTTTGGTGGCAGGTAAACATACCGTTTTATGTGTTATTTATGGGTCTCGCGCGTTTGTCCACCAAGATTGTTATTTCGTCTCACCTTATCGGAAAAGTCGATTCATAATCTTTTTACACATAGTTTCTCGCCCGGTGCTAAGCGATTCTGCAGCCGGATTTTCGTGACCCAAGATTCGATACGTGTTTATCAGTTCCCCGATGCTTTGAACCGACTTTGTCGAATTATAGGAAATTAATTATTTCTGAGTCACGTAATTCGATACGAATGACCTGATTCACCTTTCTTCAATCCACCTTCTCTCTCTCCGATTACAGTCAGTCACAGAGATCACTGTACTTTAGTGAACTATGAGGAACAAAATATTATTTGAATTGCTGGGATGTTGCTACCGTTGTGCATATAATAAACGGTGTTAGCGCTGGTGCTGAAGTTTTGGGGTTCGGACATGCAATTTTATCATATGATCGACGAACACCTGTTCCTTCCTTTTTTAGGAAAAATGCGAACTTTCAAAAATTCAAATTTGGACCTTCTTATGCAAACGAGACAAATGTTTAGAAGCCTCACTGCTGTGAGAAACGGCATCTGGCCCTAAGACCCCTCGTTGTAGTGCAAAACTTGATATATCACTATGAATAAAAGTTTGTATAAAAAATCTTCGCAAGACCCTTGATAATTGTATTTTTAAATCATTGGTGATGCTTTTAATACTCACAAAATGCCCCGTGTTAACAATTCATCTGGAACCATTTAGATATTCCGATCTTCGCTCCAATAAGCCCCCCCCCCCTCATCCCTCCCCATTGATCAACATGGTGAAACAATCCCCCAATCTCAGAAAAATCTGGCTCGTGAAGCTCATCTTATTATACAATCCCCTTTCAGTACTTCCAACTCAAACTAGTTCGCTCTCCACTCCACGTATAAGGTAACTAGCTCGAACCAGACGACCCAGTAGCTTCTAGTTAATGAGGATATATGAATAGGAGATCGGCTCATGAAATTGAGTACGCGTGATTTTGAAGGAATTTAATAGCAGTCTGACCTAAAAATCAGTGTTGAAGAGAAGAAAAGAAAAGGAAGCAACACAAATCCCCCTCTGGTTCCAGGGCACTGTATCAACAAGGTCCTTCTTCCCTTGATCAGTTCCTTCCTTGCTGTCATCAACTTGACACGATTTATTGTTCAGGATTCATAACGTGGGTTACCTTTTGGGTAGAAGTGTTGGTTGTCGTCTTAAGTGCCATTAGGGACGTCACACAGCTAAGTCGTCTTCTGTTCACGTTACCGTCCGACAAGCCGTAGATCGATATTGTTCGGCATCCGAAACGGTATAATCGTCACTATGATGAGTCGATGCAAACTTCATTCCCCCAACATACGGCTGGACGATTGTTTATTTGCTAATGAACCCGTCCCATCTTCGCCCGATGACAATGTCGCTTTTTCACATAAATATAACAAATGTACCGAACCCGAGAACATCCGCGATTTGGAGAGTCAAAGAAAAGTCAGTTCTTATGAACGTTGGAAGAGCCTCAGCGATGATGTCGCCGAAACAGCAAGCTTCGGGTATATTCGACGAGGCTTCAGGAGAGATTTCCCCCATCTTTCAATTACATTCAGAAGATTCTAGAGAGCTGAGAATAATAGAATCATGGGATTTCACTCTCACTCGGTCACAATAATATTTTTAGACTTTGTCAGCTTGTTCGCTATCTTTCATGCCTTCCAACTCCCCCCAGTGTTGTTTCCTCTTCTATTGAATTAGACGCACCCAGGATGTAATTTCCGATAATTCTCCCTCCGGTTTTCCTCGTTAGATGGCATAAGAATGTTTTCTTTGGGAGTCCCTTTGTATTATCCAATATATTGAAAATGTTCTTTGGCTATAACGTTCATTCAACCTCTGGCGGAACCTATTTTATGTTGCCTGTGCCTTGTATTAATTATGAACGAAATGAGACGCCACCACCTGTTGGGTCATAGCGTGCAGATTTCCTTTCATTTTTTTTTTTATATAACGGAATGAGGTTCACACGCACAGTGACTACGTTTCAAAGTTCGAGCATTCACTTCGCGTCTAAGCAACAAGGTTTCCAAAAAAATACGAAAGATTTAAATTCAGTTGAAAGAAAGCCTATTTCATGTCCCGTTCCCTATAACTCGTTCAATGCCGTGCTGGTGCTATTATCATGGAATCATGATAAACTGTGGGCAATAGCATACAGATGTGCTCAATTTTGTTTTCAGCCTCCCGTTAGTGCATGTATGTGCTATGTGTAGCATGTGTTTAGCACCCTCCCTCTGGCCCGGTGACTGCGAAGCGAAGCAAAGGCTTCGAACCTCAGGTTTATATGTTGTCTATATACGAGCATATGCCCGATTTTGTAAATTGGGATGCCGGTGATTTCCTTAATCATTGGGTAGATTCCCGTGGAAAAACAAGGACTGCAGTGTATTAGACAAGACTACAGTCTTTCATCTGTCTCTCTCTCGGGCGTCGAAAAGGTTTTCATTTCACTCTATGATAAAAAACAGCGGAACCGTACAACACAATGCAAGGATCACCCACATCGATCGTATCGCATGATATCCACAGATGAATAAACAAGTTATTACTTCCTCGTTGTCCAGACCGAGTGACTCTGGAGTCGCTTTCTTCACATGTCCCTCGGCGTTAAAGGCTACGTCGAATGTTTGTAATTTGGATTGGCCCTATATAACAGTTTTGTTTCTCTCTACAGGAGTTGATAGTAACGAGTAGGCCCATATTTAGGATGGCCGAGGTCATCAAAATAAAAAAGGGAATGGAATGCAATGACATATTATAGGTGACATGAGCCGCCTGGTGATGTCATTTCATTGACACGAAATAAACTAATTTAAAATCACGTAGTGAGCGTGATCTGACGTGATTAGTGGTTACGATGTTGAGTTCACGCCGGATGCTCTGAGGCTAGGATTCCATAGAGCGTATGAGTATGTGAATACTCGCCAATTTACGTGAACTGAGCGTTTGGCTTCTGTGGACACAAGATCTATTTTTGCAAACTAATAGAAAATATTCAAACACTAGCCCCCGCTCAGTTCACGGATTCCATAGATGCGTATGCGTATGTGAAAATCGCCAATTTACGTGAACTGAGCGGGGGCTAGTGTTTGAATATGTTCTATTTAGCTTGCAGAGATAGATATTGTTCCAAGAAGCCAACAAATCATAAATGAAGGCAAACCAAATATGAATAGGAGAAATAAGCACATTTATCAATGCGAATGCGGATGCGTATCACCGCGAATGAATATATGGAATATCTTCCTTAAAAAGGCAAGCAACGACAATTGCCATGGGCTGCTGCCTTTTTATGGTCTTTTCGCATACGCTTATATTGTTTTCTCTTCTGAAACAAACGTTCGTTTTTCGTTTACGTAAATATGTTGATTTTCACATCCAGCCCGGTCACCAGCCCGGATGCGCATACGCATCTCTGGAATCCAGCCTGAGGCGGATTCCTTAGATGCGTATGTGAAAAATCGTCAATTTACGTGAACTGAGCGGGGGCAGTGTTTGAATATGTTCCATTTAGTTTACAAAAATAGAAAATGGTTCCACAGAAGCCAAAAATTCAGAAATGAAGGCAAACCAACGCTGAAAATGCGAAATAAGCACATTTATCAATGCGAATGCGGATGCGTATCACCGCGAATGAATTATGTGGAATATCTTCCTCGACAGCCAAACAACGACAATATCATGGGCTGCTGCCTTTTTATGGTCTTTTCGCACACACTTATAGTGTTTTACTTCTGAAACGAACATTCGTTTTCGTAATATGTGATTTTCCTCATCGAGCCCTGATACACATACGCATCTATGGAATCCCGGCCTTATAAGTGTGTGCGAAAAGACCTAAAGGCAGCGCCATCATATTGTCGTTGTTTGGCGTTTTGAATTTTTGGCTTCTGTGGAACCATTTTTTATCTTTGCAAACTAAATGGAACATATCAAACACTAGCCCCCCGCCAGTTTCCTACGTGACGATTTTTCACATACGCATACGCATCTATGGAATCCCAGCCTAAGGCGCCCAGGTAAATGAATGATAAACGTAGTGACGCAGGAGTTATGATAGAACAGGCATACACAAATGAGCCCAACTTGCTGAAAGTATTTTTGCCCCTACGAACTACGTTACTGCAATAAGTGATTGACCCTTTCTTGTGGGCTGAGCTCAACACAGAATAATAACGGAATACACCCACCCGCACATAATTTCGTTTGCGGAACATGCTCACTTTGCCCCATTTGACGAAAGTGTTTGGTCCTCAAAATCGTAATGGGGGGCTCACAGATACGACTGAAGGACATATTTGTGTAGTACAGCATTCTTGATGGTGCTAGAAGAATTCATTTCGGAAATATACGGGTATTGGGTGGGTGGATGGGTGGGTGGATGGTGGGCGTGGATGTGACCGACGGAGCGCTCACACAACAAAAGTTGTCACTCTAAGAATAAATAGTCGCCTCTGGGGTTATTGAACTAACCCACGCTTACTCTCGGACGATTAATAGTTGTTTGTAGGGACCCGTAGGAAAATGATCACCCGGCCCCATCTAAGACTGAATCGCTGGGATCCAATAATCTGTTTAGGCAATTATTATCTTGTTGTGATATGGTTTCCTGGGCGCCGTCACCTTTACCATGACCCTATAACATGTAAGTTGCCTTGTTCAGTAACAGTCAATAGAATTAACGATCTCATCCAGGGCTACTAATAATACTAAGAAAATCGATAACACTAATGATAAATACTACTGATACTAATAATAGTACTATAAAACACTACTAATTGTACTACTACTACTACTAGTTCTACAATACTATTAACACTTATAATAATATTACTATTGCGATCTACGCCAACCGCTGAACCTTGTGATATTCGCCCTCCAGGTTTCAACACATGCAGAAACCCTCTGTGGTGGCGGTTTTCAACCGAAGAACAACTTGAAACAAAATGGTAACTCGAACTGTATGAAACTAAAAGAGTTCAATGCTGCATGCCTCCCTCATCCAATCACATTAAAAAGGAATCAACCTAATTGAAAAAGAAGAAAAAAAAAGAAAAGAAATTCTCAGAAACTTGTTGGCTTGAGATTATTTACAAGTTTCGAAATCCCGGTGCCGTTACAATTACATCAGTTCCATCTCAAGTCATAAGAATGCGGAATAATGCGGAGCATTTAAAGGGCAACTGCAGGCTTGGATACAAGAGGTTCTATTGGAGAGATGGTGAAACCGTAAGTAAGGTCCAAAACCCCATTTCAATACGATGTCCTATGTGGTTATTGGCCATTCAAGTTTGGGCATAGGCAAGAAATTGGGGAGGAATCCCAATTTGAGCCAATAACGAATGGACGGAACACATGTACAAGAGGCACAGGTATTTATGTATGTATTTGATTGTTCATGTTGTTGAATAATCAACATTTAGCAGCAGTTTCTGTTGTCCTTTCCCTCACCAAAGTAACCTCAACACTACCAAGCCCAATAAAGTAATCCTTCCCCGTAGACTAAATGCTTGAGAAAGTGAAATTGATGGTTGAATTTCAATAGAAACAAAGAATATTTGCGGGGTTGGTAGTATGCATCATTATTATTGCATGATGGGAGCATTTCGATCTTGCGCAATACACATGTTCACAATAACAAATTTCAAATGACTATAACTCAGTAACGGAAAGTCCTATGAACTCCGGTTTGGGATGACGCATTCAGTTTTATCTCCAGCTATTAAAATAGCTCTGTAAGATCATCTGCAGTTGTTCTTCAAAGAAACATCTTGTCTGAAACCGGCCCAGAGGTTGACTTCCTAAGAACTATAATGAGAGTAAATGAAGTATCGGTCTATAGTTTCACCGAAGTTCTTGATAGTCTCTACCGAGATGTTGACATTATTGTGTACTAGAGGATATATCTAGGAGTCCGAGATAATAAGGAATAGCACTTGAAATGGAATACAATGCTCATATATGGGGGACGTGATCCCGCCTCTGTTGCGTCATTTTAGTGACAAGTAATAAATCACTGCGAGCGCGGATGACGATATAGGGGGCGATGTTCGTTTACGCCGGACCCTGTATATGTCTCTGAGATAATAAACCGTAGTACGCAGTGACGCAAGAGTTGGGATACAAGACTCAGACACATGAACACGGCATCGATTACCGGTAGTTTGGTGTGGAATGGAATCAACGAGGATGTCGTGTCAAGAGGGGTAGTAGGGCCTTCGCAGTGGGTCTTTCTCCTCCCCTCTTGTGCTATGGTTTTTTGAGTCCGCCAATTTCCTTGCCTGTCAGGGTCTCTCGTATAGTAACGGAATCAATCTAGTTTCACACCATCATAAACCCAAACACCCACCGCGTGTGAGCAGAACGAAAGCAGTCAGTCCCATGTGTATGGTTTAGTGTTGTGGGACCAGAACGTGAGGGATGGCAAACAAATTAATTTGAGGAACATGATTTATGAAGGCCTTCCTACTAATTATTTCAATAATATACGAGAATGTGACCATACAGAGGAATTGGAATTGGATATGCCTAATGCTTGAAATTGGATTGAAATTCGCCGCTTCGTGTTTACGTGTCCTATTTTAGGTATTAAACACACTACGACATTTGTTCCTTTACTGACTGCTGACCGAAGGGATCTGTGTGCATATCTGGACAGATGACGCGTATGTGTCCTGTGATTAGCATATTGTGGTATACTTTAAGCGAAAATCCACCATTCTATAGAGCAAAATTACTGTCACGTGTAGAAAATTTATCAACACTCTTTAAATAATATTCTGTGGGTCGGAAAAAGGAGAAATGTAATTGCTAATTTTTCCGAACTATGGGGACAAGAACAAAAAATCAACAGCACCAAATACCCGCTAACGCTATACTTATTTGAATGTGAGATCAATTTTAGTACACCTGAAGAAGTTTGTCAAAATATTCAAAAAAAATTCAGTCATTACCTCAACACATGCCATCTAGTAAACATTTGTTTGTAAACTACTCCTCCCATACACTAAGTCCGAAATCTTGCCATTCTAGAAGTGTGTTAAAAATAGGCCGAGTTTTTTTTTTCTTTCTTTCTTTTGAAATCAAAAGCAGTTCCGAATGATAGCGAATGGATATGATAATCATTTACAATTCACTACTGATCCATCATTTTGATTCTGTAGCTTAATTGGCAATTATTGTTTAAAAAATTCATTTGCACATCGGTAGAGTCCAATAAAAAATGACACCTATTGAATGTCGATAAAATGATTAACACAATAAGTCTTTTACCTGATTCCCTCATTCGTTGGCGACATTTCTGCGATTGTTAAATGTCGACAATAAGCACAAACCCTTCCTGCATCAGAAAACTGCCTCCGATGTTCAATGAAATTTCCGATCCGAGTTATATTTTCTAAGAATATTGCCCGCAATAGCTCGTATTGAAGACACCTCAATTCAAACAATCCAAACTAGCTCACCTTCACCGTGACCGACATATATAATCACCAGTTTATTTATAACGACCCCTCGATCCGAATTACCTCACCCGAGCAGACCCTCTCTTCTTTAAATACGCGCCGTGCAGCTACACTTACTGACTCCAGGGTTATTTAGCTATTAATCGGCGGAGATCCGCACAATTCGCCGCTCAGGCAATTATAACCTTCGTTCTGATATGTGTTTTCCCCCTCTGTTGGCAGAACGTCCTTTCCGCCAAACACGTCCATACAATACGTAATCGTTTTTTTAAGCCTTTCAAATCGAGTTAGTCCAATCACGAATCACAATCCAGAGCTGCTGGGTTCCGTGTGAGAGGTTCCTGAACTCTGCACATGTAAGTGGCTACACAATTCGTTCTGCTGTTTTGATTGTGAGGTTGTCCGTTGTGAAAAGAATTGAAAAAAAAAAGAGTTTTCTGGGAGAATAGGATCTGAAGGTTTTTTTTTTTTTTTTTTTTTTTATTTCCTCTCTCATGATGAATATTATATATATATATATATATATATATATTAGATCTATATATATATTACTATATATATATATAGATATATATATATATAGTATAATAATATAAGTATAATATATATATAATATATATATATATATAACAATTGTAAATGTCTCATTATCAGGCAAATATTTGTTTCCGATATACCGATTTGTGCTGCACATTACGATATTTTTTCGGACCATGCAAAATTCGCCGTCGCCAGTTCGCTGGCACGCTTAGCAGACGACAATCCATCTTAAAAATATAACGAATGAAATAATACATATATAATAGTATAATATATATTATATATATTAGTATTATATTAATAAGAAATGAAAAATAAGAGAAAGGCTTGAGAAATTTAGATTTATTTTGTTAAAGCTCGCTAAGAAAAACAGTTACAAACCGGGAAGCGCGTCCGTATGAAACGACTTCTAGGTGCAGCTAATGACAGTATAAGCTGGTACGGACAGGGCAGAATGTGTAACTCGGGAGACCGTCCTAGGTGCTACGGCGTGTGCGCGATCGATCGTTGCATGCTAGTGGAGACCTACTGCTGACTGAAGCTATAAATTGAACTATTTAAAGATGATTGTCGTCTGCTACGTCCAGCGCACTGGCGACGGCGATTTTTGCTGACGTCACGCAAAATATCGTACTGTGCAGCACAACTCGGTATATCGGAATCACTATTTGCAATATAAAAGTCCGCCATGCATGTATGCACACCGTATAGTGGACAAAGCCCAAATAAACTTCGTCAGCCTTCTGATTGACGACAATCCATCGTATATAACATTCTCGGTTCCTCTACCTCCAACAAACCCCTGATCATTTTCGAATAACTTGTAGTACATCATTATTGGCTATATTGGCACCCCAGCGTGCAAGGGTCATCTTGGTTGGCTCGTATTAGATAACGCCCAAAAAAATTGGGGCATCGGGTGCCGAAGAATATGTTCGGCTATTCGGCGTATGTTAGCTCAGTTTAATGAGGAAGGGCCCCATGAACGTATCTGATACGCCCGCCCCCCCCCCCCCCCCCCGAGCACGCACTATTCTATACTACGATGCTGAGTGTTCGTAGTTTAGCATAACACCCAATGGCCTCGGCTTACCGAGAAATATTTCGCTACTGATGACGTTACCTTAGTTTGATGATGAGGGTCAGGACGGATTGAGACCTGATTAACGACCCTGCCCCCCCCCCCTCCTCTCGTCTGTCATCACTCAGCAGGTGTTGTAACAGATCTACCGGTGTCGTAAATGTGAGAGTATTTACAGCCTCTTTTCTTTAGCTTCGTTCCAGCCAATCATGCCAGACCGAATCTATTCCCTTTGTTTCCTATTCTCTCATCCGTCACTTCTCCTCTTTCCCTGCCTTTCCGTTCTTACTCCCTTTTTGTTATCTTCAGCAACCTTCCCGATATTCTCAGACTATTGTTCCTCGCGGAGCTTGTCATGGGAACCTCCGGGGTATCCCTGACCCCCTACGTTTAAGCCCGCGCATTGGAGGTATCGATATTGAAGGCTATCCTATTCTATGAACACTCTTCGCTAATGTCTAGTAATCTGCGCTCCGCTATGAAGCTTGGGCGACAACTTGTATTAACATTGGATAATTCAACAAGTATCCGAATGAAGAGCATCGGATACCTGAATTAAATCACCCCAATCGCTTCAGTTCCGAAGTAGCAACCCATTTATCGACATGCTAAGATCCCAAAATTGACATTGTTACCCGCGCATATTTAGTGCCGACGATGACTATGCCTTCGCATACCTTCAGAGGGTCTACGAACGAGATAACAGACTCACGGTATCCCGGACGGACAAGTCAAGAGACACGCTGCTTGAAGAGTGTTCGTGTGAGAGATTAGAGAGATTCCGCCCAGTACCCTTTTTACCTTTGTTTCCAACTGACTCAGCCATTTACCCCACTCCTAGTAATCGTAGCCATGGGCTCACAGTTGGGGGACGGGAGGGACAGTCCCCCCCCCATTTCAAAAGTGTGAGAAGGGATTTCTATCGTTTGCCCCCCCCCCCCCCCCCCCCCCGCTTCCGTACCGCAATTAAAAATAATAGGCACATGCCCGTTTTTTTGTATCACTCTAACTGATTCAATTTTGTCTTAACCAAACAATATGGGTTGGGAATTGTGTTAAGTCCACTAATTCCAGGTGCGGACCCGTGATATCTGTACCGACTAGGGCCGAAGGGAAGGAATTACCCATGTTTCATACCGAGTTCCTCGATTTAAAAATCGCATAGCCAAAAGTGCATAATTTTTCGCGCCGTAGTTTCCATGACTGACTGGGGGGGTGTAAAATTCGAGTCCAAATTTTCTGCTCTCAAATTGGAAGTGGTCCCGTACGCCTATGTCTTTTTCCCTTCGATCCCACAGAGACCTGTTCAGTAGACCCTGGTCCCTGCAAACACAGCCAGAGGAGGAAAGGTAATAAAAAATACCATGTGTCGATATTCGTTAATCATTTCAGTATGCACAATGAAAACTGATTGGCTGTCTTTCACTCAAATCCAACATGCAGATGGTTGCTATTGATCCTGGCAAATGCCGCTTCCGTCGATCTCGAGGGGATGAAAATCTGAATTTTCTTTTCCTCCGCTTCGCGCCAACCCGATGGTGGCGCTCCCGCTTAGATGGACATTTCCATGTGTCCCCCCCCCCCACTTTTCATTCACTTTTTTTTTTTTAATTCTACTTCTGCATATAAAACCATACCGTATACATAATAAATTTAACAAGACACTAGATAAAACATATTTTTATCAAAGCTAGTGACCTAAACATATCTACAACTAAACATATATACTGAACAAAACTTTTCAAAACGGGGCCCCTGTCGATAGCTATACTAATTGATCGCCTTTCCGCTCCCGAGGCCTCTGTTCGACACTTCCACTGTCAGTTCCGCCATAACAGGATATGTGAATTGTAAAGACGGCGGACGTTTGCTTGATATCGACACTTCGTCACTTGTGGATCGCAAAGAGTGCGTGGTACAACATAAACCTGAACAAAGGCGGGAACAAAGAATTATTGCGTGTCGTGAAACGAATATGCGATTAATCTTTCATTCAGCTCTCCGCCAAATTTTGACTCTGGGTGAAGTTTGAACAAAGGCGTATTTGTGGAATACGAAGAATAAATTTGGTTGAATGACGTATTTGCGCACCTGAATCACTTCTGTGAAGGTCATGTCCAGGTTCTCACTTGTTATCCAGTCAGTGCTCTAGCATCAAGAAACTAGCTGAGTAATTATCATCAGTTGGAAACCACTTCACGAGTTCCACGGGATGATAACAGAATAAACCGTGAATTGGTTGTGCTATGTTTACCCATCTAGTCGTCAACGCGTATTCCATATATGTCATTGGCAAATAATTTTGACAATCGCGTTTCCAACCCAAATGTAACTCTTCTAGTATAGTGGCTATACGGCTCCAATCACTCTATGCATTAGCAGGAATTAGGCATACGTTTTCCGTCGTGTCGAACCGAAAAAGAAAAGGCGAGACGTTTTATAGATCGTTGTATAAAATACACCCGATCCGGTATCCAAACCTCACTCTGAGGAAATGGAATATAAACCGGCAATTACCTGTCTAATTACCTGGATGAGGTTTCTAATTAAATTCATTTGAGATAACAGGACCTTTTTGAGAATCCGACCAAACGGGCTTCATCAAGCATGTCAAGTCCGCCACACGCCAGGAAAATGATGTTCGGCCAGTTGGTATTGCGCCATCAAAAACTATTGAGGGGCGTATGGCTTTCTCAGATGACGGGGAATTATGTCAAATCCTGGGAATTTTTCCTTTAAAATGATGTGTATCAGCATTTTATTACCATTATAAACCATAGGGAAATGAGGTTAAAATATCTTACCCTCAAAAACTGGTTGGAGTGAACGACCAAGTTTCTAATCTGGGTATTTTTTTTTTTCATCAGTTTCCAGAGTCATATAGCTCGTGTGAAAAAATACCAGTCATGTGGCATACGTATACCGGTGACATACAAACTTGAATGTAGACATGAGTCGAACAATGTAAACCAGCTACCATCTGGATTCCCGCGTACAATATGACGACTATGCCTGCATATATGTAGGTACGTGTGTGTGAATCTGACCATTCTTGTAAACTCGATTTCTCATGCTTGAAGTGTTCCTTACGAGGTATATATGGTCTCTATTGTTCTGAGACCCAGTCAGTGCTATATGAGTCCCAATAAAGTCAAGGTCTGAAAATCTCGTGAACACGCGATCTTGATTCAAACAAGCTGAAATTTGTGTAATATAATTTCTATGCCCGGAGGAAGATCGAGTTCATTCTCAGTGTACAAAATAGTAAATGTGTGAACATGTGATTTTTGGCTTCTTTGACAATGAATCGGCCAAAACTGGATCTGAATTCAGGAGGATGGGTACATTTGCTTTTTGTTTTTGGTTCCAGGTCAGGTCAAAGTCAATGTGATGTCAACAAATGTCAAGGTCTGTAAACTTGTAAACACGATGAGATTACGTGTACCGCGGGATCAGGAATAAGTCGGGTCGGCGATTCCAGACATTCACTCATATGATGAGCACGATATCCGTCGTGGACACCATCGACACAGCATATAATCATCTGGGGTGAACAAAACTGGCTCACTCTTCTTGAGGCTCGCGACCACACAATTTGGCGGGAGAACTTCCACGTAGGAAACATTTATTCGTTGGAATCGGAATCAGTCACATCGCATTATTCAATGTTAGGTCCGGCGCAGTGCAGGGGGCCTCACAATCCCAAGGTCAGTAAAACATATCTCAGCAAATGGATGTGTCTATTCAATCATCCGTACATTGGTATTTCGTTGCGCCGTAGTCCTCCGATTCTGCAGGATCTCGCATGCAGTCGTGCTAAAATAAACGAGACAGGAATCGGATGCCAGGATTACTCCAAAGGCATCACGACTGCAGAAAGAAGGCCTAAACAAACTCGCAAATCACATACACGTCAATCAAACGCTATCTCAATGACCGAGCTGAGGACATGGCGACTTGAATCATTTTTCTCGTCATGCCTTCCTCTAGGATAGTACCACATAGTATAACGAGTGTTAGTTAAAGTCTGGTGTACAAGCAAAATGTATCCGTCCGTTATTGAGTTACACACGCCTGATTTTTTGTTTTATTCCTGCTGCAATGTCGTCTCGTAGCTCTCCACCTGGAATGCAACAATAGTAATGTCTCATCACAACGAGCAGTACTATAACGAAAACCTGAGTTTGACAATTAGGACATCAACGATCAAAATCCGGTAGGAAAGGTGGGAAAAAAAGTAGTAAAAAAAAACTTTTCTTCGAATGTCAATATAGTGGGTAAGCATTTCGCGAGAAGAAACTCCAGTAATATTTTGTAAAATGAGGGCAGAACACAATTTTTAGCCCACGCACCGGAAATGAAATGAAACGGGAGGTCTCCGTGTGTCATGTAAGAGAACCATGTCTAGTCGAGGTTTGGCGAAGTTAGCCAGATACTCTGTGGAAACTGGCCCGGCGGAAAACAAGATTCACATTCAGGGCACAGGCTTGCTGAGGGGAGCTTTGTTGGTCATCTAACAGGGTAAAAAACTCATCATCCTCGGCTGAGTGCATTCTTAGGAGACGGATAGCACGACAAACAACGCCGTTCATGCGGCAACATAGCCGTGAGACGTTATGCGTTGGTGGAAGGAAGGATAGTGTAAAACCCGCCCACACCTTTTTTCTTTCCTTTTGGAATCCGTGCAGGTCAGGCATAACGCGTGTCAAAAGGTAGTCAACAATTTGTCGTCGCGTCGAGACATCCGGAGACTGAAGGTATGACATAACGCAGATCGCATAGACTGGTGTTTCATTACAGAACTCGCCCCTGAACCGAGTGACATAGCTAATGACCCTCCTTGACGACAGGTGCCTCATTCTTGTGGTTTTTACCTGCGGACTGGGAAGTTATTTTATCAAAATGAAATGATTGAATTATTCGCATTCTCTCATTTTCATTGTCGAATTCGGATCGCTGGCACAATAGTGGACTGAAATAAACGTTTCACTGATCAAAATCTGTTCAATTTCGACTGAAAACGACAGACTCAAAGTTATATGAAATCCGTTCAAAGTTTGAAAAGTGGATCGTTGAAATAGTTTGGTTGTCGGCCGATGCTCCGTATTTTACGTTTCCTGGGATGTTTTCAGAGAAAAAAAATATGTATCCCATACTATTTCCTCCAGACAATGTCATTTTTGTCAAGTATTAGCCTCTCCACCGTCGCTGTTTTCGAGTTTCACGTTCAAAAATCCGTTCCCAGTACAATTGAAACCACTTCAAGGTCAAATACCAACTGGTCCAAGGAGATTGCTCCCTTGGGGAGAAGCGGCTTGATTTTTATGTCCGTGAACCGGCCGATCGGCCAGTTCACTTGTCCACCGTTCAAGGGGCTGGAAATTCTAATGTTGAGGTTGAACAATGGACAAATACATGTTTCTATATGGCTCGGATTCCATACAAGCGCGTGCGTTGTGCGGTATGAATGTAAAAAAACGCAATTTTTCGAGGGAATGAATTAAAGTGTATGATCTCAGACTGGTAAAAAGGCCATCAAGATGTCAAGCAAGTAATGTGTAGTTACGTTAAATTGCTTCTTGAGTAAGATACTGTAATGCTGTGTTACTAACTGCCGCTTTTTCGGACACGCTCCATGAATACTCGCTGGAATCCGCTAATATGGGCGTCATTGCTGCAACCCGAATGATAGCCTAATGCACAACACGCCGAGTGAGTGCTGAGTTCTCATAAATGGAATAGTAGTCTGAAGGCCATCGACATACTCAGCTTCAGAGAAGAGTTCTGGTGGATTCCGTCTGTCAGAAAATCAGGAGAGTTATGATGTAGTGCTACGTCTGCATTATTCCGCTGACTCACACGGGGGGGGGGGGGTGGTAGAAGTTGAGATCACAAAAACGGTCCTACTTAGGAAAAAAAACGAACAAAAATGATCAATATTGACCATCCCATCAGTTAACTATGCACCGAAGCATAGATGGTCAAAGTTTGACAGAACCATGTTAAAAAGTTACTAAACATGTCACTTCCGACCATATTCGGTCCACATTTGACCACTTTTAGTTTGTTGCATAGTTAACCTATTTGATGGTCAATATGTACCATTCTTTGTAAACAATTTATTATAGAATTGATAGTAAATTACTGGCAGCAGAGTTGAATTTTTCAATGCACTACTGTGAATCACAGGAATGATATCACTGTATTGTACTGTTATTACAGTATTGTGTTACAGTGTACCTTGGTTACCGGGCCGGAAAAGAGTCTCCCGACTGTGGCAGCCACATATCTGATCAATCTTGATTATTGTATACGGAAAGCAAATGAGCATGCAGGGAAACAACCTAGTCCCCGTAGCAACTAGGCGAACTAGGCAGCTGGAAATTCTGGCGTAGTTTGCATATAAATTCGACCTAAATCCTTTCAAATTGGCGGACTGATGTTTTGAGTGATCAATGTCTGTTAATACTGCGATTTTTCTAACCTGGATGCATCATAGGTTGAACACCGGGGGACGGTAGGAATGTTCTGCCCTGATAGATAGACGGTTGCAGAATCATCAATAAAATATTTTAGTTGGGATGATGGAGTTGGTTCCGCCATCCTCGTTATTGCTCACACGTGCTGCTGTCGCCTGGTATGAATGTCATGACATGGAGTAATTGACATATACCAGGAAGAAAATATTTGTCATGCTATTACGGTGGAGATTGACAGTATGAAAATAATTCTATATAATTATAGAAATTCTATTTGGAATGATGGTTCGTTATAAACGTGACTTGATAGGAATTATATAATGTTGTATTACGATTACGTGACACCACTAGTCCATCGCTGTTCGTGACGATACATCAATGTCGTAGTTACTAAGTTACTTGCGGATCATGGTTACGGTGTGTACCCATTACACGCGTTGCCCCCGGCAACAGGTACATTCACCAACGTGAAATCGTTTGGGAACTTACGTGAATGTGATTCGCTGCGGAGGAACTTCAGCCTGTGACATATCAGCTAACGCACCAGTGGACGAATGATATGCTGCATTTAAACCAGTGTTTTCAAAGCTAAACCCGCACAAATGTGCTGTGGTTCCTTGAACCGATAATTACAGGGTTCAGCCATTCTCTCCTCAGTGCACCCAGTCACATACATACTGTACCTCGTGTATCCGGTCCCGCACGCCTTTTGTTCCGGCATGACCTATGCATAACTGATGTGGTTGTTTAATGAGGCTCTCTCAAGTGATAATAATTGTTCTCATAAAAATACCGGCAGCTTCTTTCGTTTTTTTTTTTTTCATTCTCTTTATTTATCATTACATAACATTTATATAGATATAGATTTTATATAGATATAGATGTTATTATGTGGCATCTGCTACTGATTTTGTGATTTTCTGAAACAAAATGTGTCATTATCTAGATTACACTCCAACAGGCGCGCACCGAGAGACTTGTCTGGGGAGGAGGGGGGGGGGGGTAGTGCGCTCATCTAAAGCCTCACCCTCCCTATTCGCAAATAAGTACAATTTATGGGCCCCTAGACACATGCTGCTGCGATATTTGCTAATACCAGGCTGCAAAACCTCTATTGAATTGCGCCAAAAAAAAAAGAAGAAGAAAAAAAAAACGTTTTTGAGTTCAAAATGTATTGGTCATTTGGGTCATGGTGGTTCTGACCCCCCTCCCCGTGGGTACGCCGCTGCACTCCAATGAGTCCCGAATTATCTTCACGGGTCCTAAATTTTGACACGAACGAAGCTTTGTAGCGAGGTTTCCCTATTGAATTGTGGAGGTTCAATGCATGGTTTTATCTTTCGCCCTCTAATGACCCCACGCATGCTGGCATGTGCGCAACTACGAGTGGAGAGAGTGACGTAATCCCTAACCTGTGTGTGTGTGTGTGATTCCATACGTAACTTATCCCTGGGGAACACGAACAAATGCTCATTACGGCTTCGGACCCCATCCCACCCACGAAAAACATGTTTCTGATTAGTTCGTAGATGCTGGAGGAAGGCATATATTTCACACCTTATGAACGACGGACTGATGAAGACCACGGTGTGCGGGGGGGGGGGGGGGCGGGGGGCGTGAAAATCTTCCCAGCTTCAACTAGCAATTTGTGCTAATTCAGATTGCAAAGATCCATCCTTTCCGTGTAACAAGACGAGGTCGGTGAATTTTCTAGCGTGCTCGTTGGGAGGGGTACTTACCAGACGTGGTCAGCACCCATGCCCCATCTAGCCTACCATTGACGTAACAAATAAGTCACTCCAGAGAATATTCTTCGCTCGCCAGTATCCTCGGAAGTGAGTCCCGTCGTTTGGATCTCTGACAGCATCGTAATTTTGCGGCAGTTTGAAAACAAGTAACGTGCTAATGAATTAATTCGATTGACTGGTGGATAGGTTTACCCACCTTCCGGGCATCCGTCACTCAGAGATACCGAAGAAAAGTTTCACGGGTATCTTTCGCGCGGAATCTAAGTATCCTCGTATGATAAGGGGCCATCAATTTACTGTTTAGCGATAACATGTTGACGGGCTCTTCTCCCGGTGGTCAGCCCGAGATGTCAGTGCGAGGAATGTGAAATGTTGTTGATTCATTGGCGGAAAACCGGGAAGCTTACAGAAGAAAGTCAACATTCAACAAGTTCAAATTTGGGATGTAGGTTGTATATATCGAGTAGATATATAACTCCTGTTTCTGGTACCAATCAGGTCGACAGAAGTGTTGCTAGTGCAATGCTTGGAGTATGCAATCTTCTACAAGTTCCGTTATCAAGTTTTAACGGCAATGTTCTTCGGGTCCGTTTATGTTCAGTTAAGGTCATTTTAGATAGTCAAAGCCAGTTGGTTTAGGTGTCACATAGTGGGTGTCACACGATTCAGTCTGAACATATTATCGTATTAGATGCAGCAAAAAATCACTAGACGTCGTTTTGTGTGTGTGTGTATGTTTTTCGAAAACGATTATAGAAATTGCAGACTCATTGTATTGTAATATATAGGGTGATGAATACGCGAGTTGTTGGTGCAAGTACAACGATACTCATGATATGGCGACTGCACATAAATGCTGATCGTTCCCGATTCAGAATGTTTCCATTTTACGGTTCTTCGCGGTCACACAGTCAGCTCTCCCAGCGGGTTCCAATTAGTGAGGACTCACTCAGTCAATCAAACACGCACTCTCCTTGTACGCACTGAGTAGCTCAGCCCAGCCGCGTGGTAGGATTGTACGACAGTTGGTTCTCTAGAGAGTGAGGTTGAAGATCAGGATTTTATGTGTCGTATTCATGTCATGTTAAACAGGATACTGGGTTGATGTTAATACAGGGTTCGTAATAATGAACATTCTCTATCAGTTAATTAATAGACCCATGAAAAACCGACTAGTACAGAATCAAGTATGAAGACAGTTGCACTACATCAGAATATAGCGTAGTCGAATACTGCGAAACCGATTTCCGAGAAATCTGTTTCCAGTGTTGTAATCCTGTGTATCACCCATAATGTCTGAACATTCCAAACAGGCAGTAACAGCCCGGCTGTCATTTGTACAATCACCATTTTTCGAGGAGATGGGGGGGGGGGGGGCGTGAATTAAAGTTTGGGTGCTGGATTTAGGTTGTGGTGTTTAAATTGTGATATCATTGCAATGAAGTGCAATCGGGCTGTTATCATCTTTGCAACATAGTATGAATACACTTTAAAGGTTAATGGTGGGAGGTGATGTAGGCCTACGAACCGTTTTTTATCACTCCACCGACAGTTATTATGGTTTATTCTAAGCATACACGAAAGGGTGGTAATGCTCGTCTTTTTACTTCTTTTACTTACTTCGCAAAAAGGAAATAAAAGGCGGGCACAATGGACCACCAACCCCTAGGATATAATCGCCGTCAGGTGAAAAGCCTTTTTTCTTTCTCTTTCTGAGTCCAAAGTACCTAAGGAAAAGAAATTGAAAACGCAGAACGGCGATTTCACCCTTTGAGTTGCAACTGTTTTTATCCTCTCTGACAGGAACAACTGCTCATTTGTTTCTTTTCCGGTCGTTCGTATTCTGTTACAAAGATTGTTGGGTATTTCGTTCTTTTTATTGGCTGACAAATCTGACTCAACTCAGCCGGTGGTCACGGTTCGCGTGCAGCTGCAGCAATCCTATTCGTAAACCCACTGATGGCTGCGAACACAGGCGCTGTATCAGAGAGGTTTTACGGCACATCACGGGCTCGTAATCAAGGGGTCAGAGCGTTCGAACGAGCCACCTTCCACAATTGTTGGCCTAGGGCCTGCATCAGTACATGTCTGCTGCAATATGGTCTTTCATGTGTTATAATACGGTTTAGGTCGGTTGGACAACATTGATTATTTCTGGAACGGGAATAAAGTAACAAGTGTCACTGCACTTAACCCCTGCAGCGACCTCGAATGACCCTTCAGCCTAACAACCTATAGAGTTACTACTTTATGACCTCAAGGAGTGAAATCGTTCAACTTGATATCATAGTATTTCTGAGGCTACCAGTGGTTTATCATAGTCAAGATATGCGGTAATCGATGACGAATGACGCTGGATCTCTGTTTGTCAGTATTGCCAGAAGTTATATTTCCGTGCTATGCTTTTCCGTTTTATGTAAACTATTTTCCGTTCTCACCTCAAAGTTGAATCACTCACTTACGACGGTAATTTATTCTGAAAACGAGACCCAGCATTAACTGTTGATGAATTCAATAGTGAAATGACCATTTTTCGCACAATTCCGGGTTAATAAATGCCGTTTCATTTCCTATAACATAGTTTCAATTGCGACTAGAACTCTGGCCTACCCTTGAACATATTTACAATAGGACTCGGAATTTGTAAATTCGATATTCCTGTGTGGATAGGAAGTCTAATGTGCGAAATAAGTGAATATATACCCATGTCTGGTCAGAAGACGGATAATTCTGCGAGTCATGGCAATAAGAGAGATAGCAGTAAATCACCTTTCACTCATTTTTTTTTTCTTTTACGGTTTATACCCCATTATATCTCAATCTAGAGAAGCCAGAACATGCTGACCGGCAGTGGCCAGTTGGCTAAAGGACTTTTGTTCCCTCAAGATTACCCGCCCACATTCTTTTCTAGGTTGCGAGTCGTTAGGACTCAATCCATCATTGGCCATTTATTGTGAGCCGATAACTTCTTCTACTACTTCTTCTGAAGTTAGCATCTAAAAGGCCCAACCACTTTTGCTGTCAATACTAGTGTCGAAATCAGACATGGTTCCAAACTGCATGTCGTTCTCAGCCTACATTATGGCACATCCCCGGGCAAGGTTGCAACAACTTATGAAAGCAAAACCTGATCAGAATAACTTCTGTTCATGCCTAATAAATTGTCACGTGCAATCTTGCCTGCACCAGAATCCTAACAAAATATGAACCCACCAAGGGTTAGAATGGAAAGTAATAGGGATATAACTGTCGGCACCTGGGTCTATGTTTACGTGACCATGGTCTTACGGCATATAAAGTACTTTACACCAATCGGAACACAAGTATTCCAGGATGTTCGCGTGACCTCCAAAGCTGTTTATGCGATTTAATCAACGACTCAATACAAAATGAAGTACGACACGTGAATAACTCATTCCTGGTATTGAAGGTCAGTGGAAGTGCAGAACATGCCTTGGAAGATCATGATTCCTTCTGATTAGTGTAAGAAGAAAATACAATTAAAAATGAGTCAAACGTACTATTACGCAATGTCTAAAAAATAAATAAAACCTGCTCACAATGCAATGGTTTGAGAGAGTGGATGCTCACCGTGCAATTCTCAAGAATATATGGAGGTTATTGACTTCAAAGAAAGAAAGAAGCTTGCACTTTTCACTCGTGCAGGAGTGAAAAATCAGCGATTAGGCCTACTATGTAAACTCATGACATAGTTCCCCCGTGACGTCATTGGACCCAAACAATTAGTAGCGATAACATAAGGACCGAAGGAGTTTGGAATTGTAAAATTGCGACTTGGAAGGTTAGCTTTCATTGACCTCAAAGAAAAAAAGTTTGCCTTTTTTACTCATGCAGGAGGGAAAATCAGCAATAACTGTGTAAACTCATGACATAGTTCCCCCGTGACGTCATTGGACCCAAGCAATTAGTATCGATAACACGAAAACTAAAGGAGTTTTGAACTGCACAATCGCGATATGGGGTTATCCGTCTATGCTATTGAAGCAATCCGATGCAATCTAAAAAAGTGAGATTTCACTTCCACTGACCTTTGAAGAAATATGTCCTCTCAATGCTAAACTCGGTCATGACTTAGATAGTTTAGTGTAGTTTAGTTTAGTTCATTTTAGTTTTAGTTTAGTTAGTTTAGTTTAGTTTAGTTAGTTTAGTTTAGTTTAGTTAGTTTAGTTTAGTTTAGTTTAGTTTAGTTTAGGTAAGTTAAGTTTAATACTGCAGTACGTACAATAAGTACACCAGCCACAGCAACGTTGAACTGCATCACAATGAAAAATCCACTAAGGAACCCTTCGATATCACAGTAGCTAGATCGTCCTATATATCAATGTGGACTTGATCCGGTGTATACCGCAAGGAGATATTTTAATGATGTCATCAAAACGACGCCGGCCAATAATAATATTAAAATAAATAATAATATTGAATAATAATAATAATAATAATAATAAATATAATAATAATAATAATAATAATAATAATAATAATAAATAATAATAATAATCATAATAATAATAATAAATAATACGAAGACGTGTACTCAACCTCCCAGAATCCGGTAGGATTCCGAGGTATAGAGAGGAACAAGGAGAGGTTCACAAGCCAACTGAGAGAGTTGTGAGGAGAGAAGATAATAATAATAATAATAATAATAATAATAATGAATAATAATAATAATAATAATTAATAATAATAATAATAATAATAATTAATAATAATAATAATCTATGCTGGCCAGCGTTATTTTACATTATTTACATTTTTTCCCCAATCCTCTGTCAGATCGCATGAAAATTAACAGAATGTAACCTACTCTACCGAATAGCAAGTCATCATATTCAAAGTTGGCCAGCTTCTGTGTATATACTAGTTTGCGTGGAGCCCTTGTCTGGTGTTTCACCCTCTTACCCCTTTATGTGACTGTGTGACAATCATGAATACCGTAACCTTGGTTTCACACCGATTTGCAATAACTCCACCAGTCCACGGTCTTGTGGCGTTCTAATCCCTTTCACGGCAGCAGGGTAACCAGACAAAACACAATTTCTATATACGCGAAAAACTCACAATCTATGTAAAATACTCACATGCTGTTATTATTATATTTTTACTGACTGGCAAATATTTAGACCCCTTACCGACGTACCGATGAGATCATGTCTGCATTAGGGCTTTCGGGGATATATCTCGATTAAAGGCCCAGTGGGAGAGATCAACTTCGTCACTTGAATAGATGTCAGGACATTCTATCAACAATCCTGTCCTGACAGATGAGAAAAGAAAGGAAGGAAAAAAAAAAAAAAAAAAACCCACTGCAGGGAGTGGCGCAATCAGCTGTTGATATTCATCATTAATGCTCTTAAACAACCACGAAGTGAATTTAAAATGTACCAGTACTTTGCCAATTAAAACAGCGATAGCTACTGGAATGTGATTTACTATCGTTTAAAATTAATTTCTTGGACGCCATTACTGTTTCGCGACACTTGGGGAATATTGCACGGTTCCGTTTACATGACCCCACGGCGATATCGTCCCGCAAAAAATATCACGACTAATCACTATATCGACATATCACTGCGGTACCGGTACCGTATCGATATCGAATGCACTGAGAAGATGTTTTCAGAGTGGCGTAGTGCAAACGTCGCCGTCACTCTCCGCCAGTCGCTACCTGACTACAGTGCCTCTGGAATCAATCAAGAGTTGGCGATACCTGGCCTTTAAACTGACTCACCAGGTTCACAGTAAATAGCTATACTATATGGTTTCGCGTGTTAATAACAGTGAGTTAGCGGGTCACCTACTTGGCGCCTATAACAAACGTTATCTGGAACAAGTATGTGTGAATGCCAAAATTTTTTTTTTAATTTTTTTAAAGAGTGGGCGAATAGAACTAGGACAGGCCCTCGACGCGACCGCGGTGGGTATTGGATGCCAGCCACGGATGAGTAAACCATTTAGTTTATTCATTGAAGGTGGCAACTTTACTTGATTGAGATTGTTCCCTTCAAATGTAACAGAGTGGTCCTCGCCTGTCACAGCAGGCAATTCAAGGTCGTCAGAACTCATAAAAGACATTACACAACTCGCATGTCGTTGATCCTGAATCTGACCGGTTACAGCCCGCGAGACAGAAGGTCTACGAGACCGAAGGTTCGCGAGACCGAAAACAGAAAAGGGTTCACGAGACCGGAGGTTCGCAATACCGAAACTGGAATAGGGTCCACGAGACCGAAGGCCCATGAGACCGAGAATGAAAAAAGGTCCACGAGACCGAAGGCCCATGAGACCGAAAATGGAATGGTCCACGAGACCGGAGGTTCGCGAGACCGAATATAAAGAAAAAGTCGTAAGACCGAGCGTAGTTCTATGAATAAAATTAAATTGCGGAGACCATTTGCCGTTTGCCTCTTCGAAGTTCAAACTTAGCCTACACTCGAGATTGCAGCCTATTGCTTTAATCGAAGCTCACAATTTATTGAATGAGCGTATTACATAACCCTACTTCTAGAGATCTAGAGATCCAAACTCACTTCGTTGCTGCAATTATATCTATTTACAATAAACGGGCATTATCTCGCAGCCAGTGGCGTCGTGCCCATTGGGGCCCGGGGGGGGGGGGCAAATTTCGTCAGAGGTGTCATAAATGTTGTCATCATTTAAATTGAAAAGGTTTTCTCGAAACCGAAAAGTAGACTGCATAGTCAATTGACATTCTTTGATATTCGTTGCGGATTCCCCCCCCCCCCCCCCCCATAAACCTCAACTTGAACATATATCGAGAGTAGTAATGCCATTGCCTCCGAATAATGTATGTCCTTACTCGCACTTGATATTTGATATCAAATATACATAGCGCCCCAACTGACCACCTGAGTCATTGCAGCCCAAGACTTCTACGAGAAAATGCGAGCCAGTGCATTAAAATTTGCGTAAATAACACGCTGGTTCTCAGATATTGTAAGTTTTTTTTGTTCTATTCATGGAAATATGGCAAAGCATACAGACACAGCCTCTCCGGGGTTCCAAAATGGCGGTTCGCGGGCCAAAATCGGCCTGCCAGATTATGCAACCCGGCACACCATAAATACCAAGTTAGGATAAGAAATATGTTGAGGTTTTTTTCAGACAAGAACAGGTAGGAATTATTAACGAACGTCCATAAACGCTTGAAAACATCGATGCATGTTATAAAATGTCACTACCAGTGAAATATCAAAATCACTTTTAGTAAATAATATTGTGATTATATACTATGTATTTGGGATAGGCGATAGGAATATTCTTATATATTAATGCTCATCTGGAAATAATTCTTGCGACCCACGAATATCCCTTCAATTTTGCGCTACGCTGTTTGACAAATCATTGTGCCACTTGCCCACTTCACTTAATCTATTAAAATTTCCATTTGTGAAGTTGGCATCTGTAGAGACCTTACTTTAATAGCTTTCGCTACGCTGCGTGGAGACCAATTATGCCGCTGCGCAAGTATAGGCCCAAATTCGCATGAACATAGAGAGACTAAGGTGAAATTCATTCTAATTTGTAAAGTTAACTTCAATTTATTTTTGAAAAGGACCATCTGGAATACACCATTGGCATTTAATAATGATTATTTGAAAAAAATACAACGTTGCGCGGCAACAAATAGTGCCGCTTCGCTTGGATAGCGTTGAAATCGCAAGAACACGGAGTTGCTAAGGTGAAATTCATACTAATGCTCCAAGTTCACTTTTGAATTATCACATGAAAATAGCCATCTAGAAATGCCCCTTTTGGCCTCCGAGAAACCTGAAAATTGCGCTGCGCTGCGTGGCAACCAATGGTGCCGCTCAAGTGTTACTTTAATTTTCTCGCGTGGGTGGTCCTTTAATCTGTCGAAAATGTGTATGTATGTTGTGCGCCAACCCGTGGTGGCGCTCGGCTTGAATAGGCATCACCTACTGATGGGCTCCCTGAAATCTCTCTGCACGACCCCCCCTGATTGGAATTAGGGATTTCCACTCGGTAAAAAACTGCCGGCAGATACAGATTATTATAGAGAGTTACCTAAAGTCGGGAGGAGACATCGTATCTGTCGGCGGCCCCCCCCAATTCGAATGGTTATATTACAAGAATATTTAGATGAAGGTTTAACCTATAGGCAGGAAACCTCAGGGCCCGGTGTATGGTCGGCCGTCAGATCAGTTGATCTTTACGATGCTTTACCTCCGGGCTCCATGGCGGGGTTTCTCAAAGTTCATTAGCTGAAACGATCATGGACCGAGTGCAACGGCAGCTATTCGTGTACAACAACTCAGTGTGGGTATCCCGATACCGGTGTTGACACTACGGCAGTATCACATGAAAATCTGGAGATCACCATTTGGTATTTGAGAAGACCTAATTTCGAAAATGTTTGCTACGCTGCGCGGCAACTAAGGGTGCCGAGGTGTTGCTATACTTCATAAGGCATGGGAATGTCTTTGCCTGCTATCTGACGAACATTGTATTTATGTATGTTGCGCGTCAACCCGTGGTGGCGCTCGGCTTGAATAGGCATCACCTACTGATGGCCCCCCCCCCCCCCCAGAATTTATTTTTGCACGACGCCCGGCTCGTCAGACCGGCAAATAATAAGCCATTTACGTGGTGGTACGTTCACAATAAATGACGAAACCGTCTCTTGGTATATCGAGACTAATTTTACGTGGGAACTCCTCGTGACTATATAACGTAAGAATTGCGTTGAACTGAATCGCCATCGTCTCGTCCATACAAATGTACTAATTAGCTATTAGAGTCAAGGCAGCAGTGGTCTCAACAAGGTAGGTAGAGAAGGAGCAGCCTCTACACATCCCGAAGGCAACAAACATAGGTAACAGGATTTTTCCTGATGACAAATCATCAATAAAGTAAAAAAGGTCTCGTGGACCTCCGGTTTCGTGGGTTTTCCCCCGTCTGACCACCGAGGAGGTTGGGCAGGGGAGATGTGTTTTCCACTACTGGGCTGACTACGCTGACACATTCGAGATATGTTGTGGTCTTTGGAAGAACAATTCCCCGGCTTGTTTCTGATCCTTGTTCTGGCAGAAAGTGTGTTCTATTAATTTACGATTCCGTTGCATTCTTTCGTGCAATTGTTGTTAGGCATCCCCTCTGGTGCTGTTTCGCGTGTCAACTTATTCCATTGGGTTCACAATGTAAAGCTCAGTAGGATTTAACAAAATTCCAAAATTGCAGCTCGGGGGGGAATCCGATGATGGATATGGTCTGTTTCAGGCATTTCCAATCACAGATCTCACGAGAGGCCGGATCTTAGGTTAGTTTACCTAACGTCTTCTCGGGAATAATGTGGCATATTCCAGATATCTTCACAAACGTCATTGTTGCTGCCATTTGATTACAGAGAGCATACTGGTTACATTGTGATTCGTTTTCACCTGTGCCCCTTCCATGGCAATTCGCTTGCGAAGTCGGCAAAGCTGGCAGAATTGAATAATATGTCGGAAAAATTCAGGCGAATGAGTCACCCCCACCCCCCCCTAAACAACAAAACAATAACAAAACACACCATTAGTTCCGTCCGGTTCAGTTCATTTATTTCAACAAACAAGTGAAGCAATTACCTGTTACAATGTACAGTAATCTAACGTTATGAGGTCTATGACAAAGCAAAGTGTGTACATGTAGACCCTCCTAATATACTGCAAATAATGACTGCAATCATATATGAATAACTACTCCTCTCTCCCTCCCTCAAACGCCAATTGACAAAAACAACCGCATGCAGCAATTACCTCGTTGAGAACATGCTGGAAAAAGTATGCTCAGACAGAAATAACGTGTAGTTCATATGCCCTGATAAAGCTAGAAATGGAAGGTTTAGTCTTCAGTGAATTAGGTATTCATTCCAACACTTCGCTCCACAGTACCAGTACCTTATAGACCTTTGACAATTACTACTATTCGACTGCGGTATTAACATGTCTTACACCGCTGGTTAATATGGGGTTATGTAACACAAACAACAAACGAAAAGTATGAGGAAGAATTGAATGAGCCACTTTAATAATAAAAATACCAAGCTGTAAGTCGTAAATTTAATTGATTTTGAGAATTTTTGGACGATCAATAGAACAGAATACTGTCATAAAACTCCGCTCCAGTTATAATTCGAAATGCCCTCTTCTGTAAACGATCAATTCGTTCAAGATGAGAAGAGTTGGGCTACTGCGTACACCGTTGTCCATAATTATTAATATATAATTTGGGCTACTTTCTTTCCGTCTTTACATTCTTTCTTCTTCCCCGCCACGGCTAATCATCACTTCAAGTCAATCACTATTAGTCCATGAGCTAGGAGGACCCACCACCGTGCACCCCCCCCCCCCCCCCCCTCCTACACTCTCCGTGAGTGGTATCATTTTGTCCGAGGGACCCGTCCGAACAATAGTTTACATGTTACCATCGAAAATGTTTGGGATAACTCTGCACAGCCGCCATTTTGTTTGTTTCCCAATTGTGCATATTTTGTATGTATTCCCCTCCTTTATGTAATTTTATACATTCTGTCTCCATTTTGGTGCCATTCTAGCCGCCATCTTGGATTTTTGAAAATGTCAGCAGTCCTACCTAACCTGTTAGGAATAACTTCTAATAATCACTAGGAATAAAAAACCACATTTGATTGTTGCCCAATTTTATAATTTTGTATGTTTTTCCGGGGCCTTTTTTTCCTGCATATTATGTAATTTTATATACATTTTGTGCCATTCAATCAGCCGCCATCCTGGACTTTCTTAAATGTTAACAGTGCTAACCTGTTAGGAATAACTTCTAATAATCACTAGGAATAAAAAACCACATTTGATTGTTGCCCAATTGTGCCTATGTTTTTTCTGCATATTTGTATTTTTTATACATTCTTGCGGCCATTTTAGTCGCCATCTTGGATTGTTGAAAATGTTCACAGTGCTAACCTTTAGTAAATAACTTCTATATTCCACTAGCATAAAAAAAAACACATTGATTGTTTGCCCAATTGTGCAATTTTGTATTATTTCCTGCATACTATGTAATTTCATTCGTTCTGGGCGGCCATTTTGGTGGCCATTTTGGCGGCCATTTTGGATTTCAAAGGTGGGTTTACAGCATCACAAATTGCAATTTAGTCTTAATGGTTACTGGGACCCAGACATCAAACTAACCAACAACTGCGAGATCGGCGTTCATCGTGTCGGCCCTTGATTAACAGAGAAGCGAAGAGTAGGTTGTTTGAGAACTCGAAGACTTTGACGGCACAGTGAGCAGTAACACAGATGTTTACATACCGTCCAGACTTGACGTTCAAACAGCGACCTGGAGGACCAAAGCTGAGACATGAAATGAAAGCAAGGATCGAGCGTGGTGAAAAAACGTACCGATAGGAGAGGTCGCCTCATACAAATAGTGGAGGTGGGCCAACACATGCGAAAAGACAGGAGAGATGTGTAGAAACGATAGGCGTAGTAATAGTGTAATAATATTGTTAAGGGATTCGTGAACAAAAGATATTGTCATCTTAAGTGTTTATATGTTAATGCCATTGATTCTAGTCGCAGAAAATGGATCTGTTGAATGCTTACGTTGTGGTTAACCAGCCAGATATAATTTATGGTGACAGACACATGGTTTAACACCAACATCACAGCGGGGGCATCAGAGTTTCGCGGGCTTCCAATGCTACAGATTTGACAGACGAAACAACATCGGGTGGAGGGGTAAGCTATAACATTCGGGACAGTTGACTGTGGTGGAATTAAATAAGAAAGCCATACGAGGACAGTTGTGGTGTAAGATAAGGTAACAGGATGAATGTATTACTCTTGGAGTGATCTATCGGAAACCAAATCTCAACGTGAAGAAGAGGACGTATTTATGGATAACATGCAAAGAGGGGAAGAATCAATACGGCCATCAGGAAGATGGTGTTAGTTGGAGATTTCAGCTATCCAGACATAGACTGGGACAGCCTGACCAGTGAACTATCCAGTCAGCAGTTTTTTGCACGGGTGCAGGATAAAATTCTGGCAGCCAGCATATACTATAACCAACGGGATAACATGTTCTGGACTAATTTTGACACTGAAGAGGAAATGATTAACAGCGTGGAAGTAGGGGAGCACATAGGAGCAGCGATTCACAATTGTTGTACATTGAAAACTATTCGAAACCAGGATTATCAGAGACAATACAACAGCGAAATTCATATGAGTGGAAAAAAGCCAACTGGACAAGATGAAGAGTACTTCAGAGAGTGCCCTGGCCACGATATTTTACGGAAATCAGCGCAAATGATGTGGGATACTTCCAAGGAATTGTATAATCGACAATAGAGATACGTGCGCTCAGAAGAAAGAGACGAAATTTTCCCGAATGGATGACAAAAGAGGTCAAGAAGTCGTGAGAAAGAAGAGGAATGCGTGGAATACATACAATACAAGTGGAACACCTATCCAGTTGGAACTATGACAAGGAATGCAGAGAGAGGTACACTGTATATTAACCCAGCAAAGAAAGGTGTTGAAAGAAGACGGGCAAACACGATAGGGAAATCAACTCTTTCTACTCCTATGTGAGGTCGAAGCAAAAGGTAAAGACAAAGGTTGTACCAATTAGATGATGAAGAATATCAATGTCGAAAAAGAAAACAGCGGAGGCATTGAATGACTTTTTCATCAATTGGTACAGATGAAAGCCCCATCCCACAACAGCTTTTGCACACCACCTTGTCAAAAACTACGATGTGGAGAGACAGAGGATTATGGTGAACGAAAAACTCAATGATTAGAGAACGGTAAAAGCCCAGGACCCGATGGATGTGCAGAGTTTTTAAGACTTGCAGACCGAAGTTGTGAAACCACTTTGTTTGATATATTGAAGGGAAAAAAAAAAAAATCACTAGAGGACACGGTCTCCCGGAAGACTGGAAAGCTGCAAATATCACACCATTGTTCAAAAGCGAGCGTACGTATCTTTCCAACACAGACCAGTGATTTGACCTCAGTTTCCGGGAAAGATCATGGAAAAAATACTAGAGATGCATTGTGGAAATTTGGGAGAGCAATCCGAGATACTTGAAACGCAGCACGGATTCAGAGAGGGAAGTCATGTGTAACAAACTGTTGCATACTGGGCAAAATTTCGAATTGTTGTAACAGGCGTATTCCAATGGATGTTGTGTATTTGGACTTGAGAAAGGCATTCGATACTGAACACATAATAGACTATTACAAGGTTAGAGCGCATGGTATCGAGGGACCAATCTTGAACTGTATGGCAGAATGGCTTAAACAGAGACAGAGATTGATTCTTGAAGGAGTGGAATCTGCTGGAAGAAATGTGAAAGTTCGTTTGTGCATGATCAATACTTGGACCAATATGCTTCCCAAAATTTTATGACTGATAATGGATCTGGATTGAATTCAGACATGGCATTTTGCGGATGTTTTTTTTTTTTTTTTTTTTTTTTTTTTACCAGCGATTTGCCTGACCAAGCGACCCTACCTATACGAGCCCCGGCAAGGGTGCGGACTGGATTATCGCACGATTTGTCACGGCGAACTTCACCAGGTACACGGAACAAGGCGATGCCTATTTTGCGTCCTTAATGTGCAGGAGGGGTTTACTTACACGCCGACGAACTAATCACAGATGCCTACCCCCATTTTTGCCCTGTTCCTATCCCTCATGCTGAAGCACCAAGCGAGAATGCACAGTCCCATTTTTGCGTCTTATGTATGACCCTACCGTTATCGAACCCGCCTAGTCCGGTGGCCATCGTACGCTCTACCTGTGCTAACCACTCGGATGACACCAAAGTTATACGACCAATTGAAGGTGTAGAATCGGGCAAGAGGACATTAACAAATTGATGAAATGAACATGGCAATGGCAATGTCGTTCACTACGGATAAGTGCCTCTTGCATTTTGGACACAACAACCCACATTATGCATACTACATGAATGGATACTGAATTGAGCACTAAGGAGTGGAGAAGGACTTGGGATTCATATTAGCACATCTATGAAATTCAGCAAGCAGTGTGCGGAAGCGCCAAAAAAACACACCGAGGGGTAGGCATGATCAAGAGGAACTTCATCAATTGGACAAAGATTGTGGTGAAGCTATATAAGTCATTGGTGAACCCCATTTAGACTACTGTATTCCAATATGGAGGCCATATCTGGCAAAAGACATTAAACTGTTATAAGATGTCCAAGAATGAGACAAACCTGTTGCCAAGTATTCCGACACTAACAGCTTGCTGAGAGATTGGAAGGAACTGAAATACCCAACCTTAGAGCAAAGGCTACACGGCAAAGACCCATACACTGTACAACATAATAAACGGAAAGTCAAACTGGGGGATGTACAGATAGCATCGACTTTGTGCAGGGAAATATCACCGGGAACAGCAAGAAAATCCGACCAAATTCAGTAGACTAGAAGCAAGAAAGCACTCATATTCATCTTATATGGAAGCATGGAACGAATTGCCCGAAGAAGTAGTCACTGCCCCACACTGAACATCGTTAAAGAGCCACTAGAGAACAGCAGGATCTTCAGGGTGAAAAACTACTCTCCTTTGGCCATCCTCGACGAGGGATGGCCTTCCAGGTACATTCCAGGTTAAATAACCAATTACCCAATTTGCAGAATTTCTTTTGTGTTTCCTGCATATTTTGTGATTTTTCCACTTTGGCGGCAGTTTGGCGGCCCATTTGAATTTTAAAATTGGCCGTCGCACACAGTGGTAATTTTGTTGTTCTGACTGATTCCTTGACCCAGAAATATGGGTATACCGACCCGACTTATAACAATATAAGCCTTATGACATGATATGGGTGAAACAGTCCCAAACCGGCCATTTTGGAAAATGGCGGCTGTGCCGAGTTTCATCCAACATTTTCGATGGTAACACGTATAATATGATATGGTTCAGACGGGTCCCCCGGTCAAAATGATACCACTCCCGGAGAGTCTGTGGAGGGGGTGCACAGTGGGTCCTCCTAGCTCATGGCTATATTCTTTTTGGCCCAGTTTCGCGGAATCTGTATGGATTATTCCAACCTGTGCAATTCACCATGACCTACATGGACGAGAACGAGAGGGCATACTATTAGATTTTCTGTATGCCCGACACTATAACGAAGACTAGTAAAGTTGTAGACGCAGTGCAAGATCGTGACGATTGGCGCTTGCGTGTAAACCAGGTTCGTTAGGGGTTTAGGTATATTATTGCCATTAAATAACCACGCTAACCTTTTACCTTCTTCGAATATATAGGCAATCAGGCAATTTGGTTCCGATATATTGTGGGAATTCTGATTCACGAACCTGTAACTGAATCAATTTGGAAGACGCGCGAGCTGTGGTATCAGGCCCCGTCCGTCGCTAAAAATGCGTGATGTAACCGATCTTCCATTGCTGTGTTTTTTGAATGCGCCATTCGCGGAGTTCGGTTATGAAGACGGTAACACACTGACGCAGCCTGCTAGAGGGCTGTTCACACTTTGTGCGATCACGATCGTACGATCGATACGATTACGATACGATACGATAAATTCTTCGGACGTCGAGTTAAAAATTTATTTTCATAGGAGTGTTCACACCTGTGCGATCCGATACGATACATACGATACGATACGAATAATTTTATCGGACGTCGAGTTGAAAATTAGTTCAACTTTATCGAACGCTAAATTTATCGGATGCGATAATTGCGCAATGCAGTCGTGAACTTGCGCAATTCTGCAAAGAGTTGAACGCATCCGCTATTAGGGGAAGTTTAGCGTGAACAGTGGGTTTTAGTGTCAAATCGGGGGTTTGATGAATGTATTCGGCAGTGACGTATCCGGGACCAGACATTTGCCTCTGAATGAGCTTCTCGGCCGTATTTGCCGCCATGCACGAACCTACGAACCATTATTTCAGTTCGACTCCATGAAGGGTCATGTTGCGTCGGCTCCAACCATATCATGTGGCATGCAAAGGCAGGAGATATGTCGGTTGGTATGAGTGGCTGGGGAGGTGGTTGTTTGTGGTTGTTTGAGAGAGCAGGGTAGGAGGGTTATTTCGCAGAGGGGCCGATCCCCAGCCTGACGTCTTGACGGAACTTCACCCTTACCCCCATGTGAAAAAAGCGGCGGGAATAGACACGGAAGAAAAAGGCAACGGAATAAGCTGTGGGGGAGGGGGTATAATGTTCGAATTTAACGCCAAGTTAATTATGTCTGTAGATCAGTGAGGAAAGATAAGTACACAATTTTTACATGTATTCTGAAGCCGAACCTAATCCAACTCACATTTTCGCTCAATTTGGCTGACTTGACTGATTGACTGAATCTTTCTTGCTACCTCCTCCGCGTATTATTGGATAACGATGCGTATTAGACTGGGTGTCTAACGAATGGGTAGGCGGGATTGTGAGTTCAGTGTCTATTCGTGATCGTCAATTGCGCTTCTCCACGCCTCCTACAAGTAACTGAGAAAGACACCAGGCTTCGAATTGCATTGAAATTACAATTCTTGGTACTCACAAACTCTGCGACAGGCCTATTCCACCGCCTGAAGCGCAAGGGAAACTTGGGTGCTTCTCTCAACTAAAATCCCACTACTAACAGGGCTGTTCACACTTGTGCGATACGATACGAAATCGATACGATACATACGATAAATTTATCGGAGTTCGAGTTAAAAAGTGTTATTTTCAATAGAGTGTTTCACACCGTTCGATAAACATACGATACGATACGATCCGATAAATTTATCGGACTTCGATTGAAAATATTCAACTTTTTATTCGTACGATAAATTTTATCGATCGATAAATTGCGCAATGCAGTGATAAACTTTGCGCATACGCAAGAGTATTGAACGCCAAATAGGCTATTGGGGGAAGTTTTGCTGACAAGTGGGTTTTTAGTGCATAAAGTCCAGGGGTTTTGATGAATGTTTTGGAGTGACGTATCCGAGAAGACATTGGCCTCTGAAGGAGGCTTCTCGAACCCTATTTGCCGCCATGCAACGAACCACGAAACCATTATTTCAGTTCGAATCCATGAAAGCCCTCCCCCTATGTTAATGCATAGTAGCGTGACCAGTGGGTAATTGGGAGGGTATGTTGCGCCGTCGCTCAGAAGTAATAATGTGACAGCAAAGGAGGAGATATACGGATGGTAGTGAGTGCCGGAGGAGAGGTGTTGTTGGCTGTTTGAGAGGAGCAGGTAGGAGGGGTTTTCAGAGGGCCTCGATCCACATCCTTACTATTGACGGTAACTTCAACCTTACCCCTCATGGTGAAGAAAGAGCGGGAATAAAAACGGAAAAGGCAACGGACATAAGCTAGGGGTGGGGTGTGGGGTATAATGTCGACTTTAACCGCCGATTAATTATGTCATTGTAGATCAGGAGGAAGTAGTATCAGGTACACAGGTGGAGGAGCCGTGGGCATTATTTTTAACATGAATGCTCGGAGCAGATAACCAAGCATCAATTTTCAGCTCAATGGCGGTTGACCCAATTGACGGAATGCTTTCTTGGCTACCACCACACCTCGCCGATTATTGGATACCGTTGCTAAAAGACTGGCTGTCTAAGGAAAGGCTAGGCAGGGATGGTGAGGTCACCTGTCTGATTCGTGATCGCCCATTGCGCTTCCGCCACGCCTCCTACAAGTACTGAGTAAAGACCCAGCTTCGAATTGGCTTGAAATTACAATTCTGGTACTCAAAAACTCTGCCCCCGACCAGGCTGTTCCCCCGCCTGAAGCGACAAAAGGGGAAAACTAGTGCTTCTCTCCAACTAAAATCCACTCTACTGCTCCGTTATGTTAGGCGCCGAGACGTCCGATAAAATTATCGTACGACTTTTTATCGCACAAATTGTGAACACTCCTCCGCTAAATTTATCCTATCGACGATATCGTACGGTATCGTATCGCACAAGTGTGAACAGCGCTTTACTCCGTTATGTTGCGCCGAGACTTCCATAAAATTTATCGTACGACCTTTTTATCGCACAAGTGTTACACTCCAGCGATAAATTTATCGTAATCGTATCGTATCGTATCGACAATGTGAACATCGCTTAAGAGGTGAAAGTCAGCCGCCTGCTTCAAATAGGCTACCAAACTAGAACGTTGCAAATATGTGTCTCCGTCTTTTGAGTAAGGGCCCACACTCAACTAGTTGAGCGGAGTTGTCAGAAGTCTTATTCGTAATGCTATGTGAGATGTTTCCCCTCGAGGACGTCCCATTTCGTTTTTTTTCTTCTATAACCCAAAACTTGGCAGCTACCGTTATGGAAGGGCAAGCCCATTTAAATAGCGAACACCATTAGCCAGGGAAATTACAAAAATTGTGGACACATTCTATAGCAACTGTTTTCACCGATATGCTCTTCCGCAGTGCCCTCCGACACAATCATATCAAGTTGGTTATTACAACTGGTCGGATTAAACGATGGCGCAAAATATATAATTAACCATAATCGAAGGAATATGTTCCAGGTCGCCATAAGACGTATAACGATCATTCACATTATAACAATAGTATATAAATAGGTCAGTGTGCATTCACCGAATTGATAATAGACGCTTTTAAAAATGGCGACGAAACTATCATTGTTGAGGATCGATCTCAGACTATCATCGAGGTGTTGGTTGGTTGACCTATATTAATCGAATTCATATGATGACTTATGCAGACATGAACATAACTACATGTGTTAGGCTAAACAGAAATCGCGCACCGAAACAGGTTGGCGGTAAAAACGAAACATAAATCACTTCAAACATGACAGAAGTCAGCGAATGAATAACCCAGAACAATTGGATGGCACCACTTTCATTTCCGCAGAATTGCCATACTTCAGTGGGCTATCGGAGCTTTGCGAACAAGGGACGTATTCACCTATTCAGGTGGACCCTGGTTGACATTTCTCTGGGGATCCTTGACAAAGAGTGACTCGAAGCTTGAGAGGCATGTTGGGTTCTTAGTTTGATATAGTTGATTCGTAAACAGCAATTTAGGAAGGATTTTGTCTAGAATGAACTATGTGTACTTTCGTTTATCTGGTGTTCTTTTAGTTATACTTCTTGTGAACAATGAAGAACTGAATAGTTCCCTACTACAATATGTAGTTTGTGAATGAGGTAAACCGCCTTCTGTGGGATTCTCGTTTACTCGAAGGCACTAGTTTGAAAATAAGAATGAAGAATAGATTGATGGGTGCATGGATGTATATGGGTGTATGAATAAATGGATTGATTGGACGGATGGATGGATGCTGGTTGGATGGATAGATGAATAGGAGGATGGATGGATGATAGGGTGGATAATGGACGGACGCCTGACCGACCACAGACAATGTACAGGTGAATGGATCCCCTGCAGGAGTCAGACGTCACTCCTAGACGTCACTCATTAGCTAGCGGTTTCCTACGGAAAGTCGGAAAATACAGTGGATATAATCACTCGAGGTCAGGGGTGCATTACCTCCATGACTCACGAAAGACAAAAGAGAGAGAGAGACAATAAAAAACATGCGGGGGCGATTACTGCATGATTTCGCAGGACAAGAACCGCCCCCCAAGAAGAATCACATTGAGTTGCGACCTCCCCCATTTTTCATGGCAGTGACATTTCCGTAGTTTGAATTACCGTTTCTAGGAAGTTACCGTTATCTGTGTCATTAACAGGGAATCGCTGTGAGTTGCACAATGAAAGCACAACTATTGATATTTTCACTAGTGCTGGATTATACACACTAATCTAAGTTTGAATACTTTCGATAGCTCGATAGCTACAGTATCCGCTATGTTTTGAGTACGTATTCGATTGATATTCGAGAGAGCCTCCACTGTTTATTAGCGAATCGAGGCAGAGTTTCCGTACCCTTATCACATGCACACCGTTGGATGAAACAACAGTGCGTAGCACCCCAGCACCGGATGAGAGAAAATGCGAATTATATATCCAATAGGATAGCACCAGCCCCATCTTTTTCAGACTGTAAAATGCGTTTGTTATCAACCCCAACGTTGAGTTGTTATCAGTGGCGTCGCCGGACATATGCTGGGGGGACAGAGGGGGCACATACATTTTTTCATTGGGCACAAGGATACTATCTAAGCGGAGCGCCACCTTAGGTAGGCGCAGAGCGTAAAAGAAAAAAAAAAAATCGGTGTTGGCAAGCCCCCCCCCCCCTCCCCAAGATTGCCGGTAATGACCTTCCCCGGGCGTTTCCCCAGGTTGCGTATACCAAGCTTCAAACTGGGTTTTGTGATCACAATTTTTTGTAATCGTGTAAAATTTTGTTAGACTTGGTCTTAATCGCTGCCGCTGCACCGACCTTTTGTGTTTTTGGCCAAACATTTTGGCCAAAATTTAAACAATTGCAGTGCTCCATACTTTGTCAACCAGGGCGCGCGAAGCGCGCATAATTTTCCGGGTTTTCCGGCACATTTGAAAAAATGAATAAAACAGGATCTCACCTAAAATTGGAGCATTCAGCTTAGCTTCAGCTCTAATGTCCCAACCATGATATGACTTCATTCCCGAGAGAGCAGGAACTTCCGAGTAGCAGTTACCTGCAGAAAATATGCGTGAAAATCCAGCAGTCCCTGATGCCTAGGCTACTGCAGTTCAAACGCGTGTGGTCGAGGAGGATGAAACGCCGGAGGGTGAAGGTTTAGTAATCAAAAAGAGTTTAATTGTAGTTTTCGAAGTCAATGAACTGTTGTTTGTATAATTTTACCTCTCGGGTACAGCTAGGGGGCCAATGAGGCAGAAATTCGGAAAATTTCGGGAGGGAAACGGACGAAATCCACCACGAGTGCACGCACGAAGCGACGAAATTTGTTCACTTTTTCGCGCATTCGAGGCGAATTTGGTCCTTTTACTGGCTTTCTTGTGATAATTTTTTTTGTTTCGCCAGATCTATATCGAAGTGTAGTTGAATACTGACGACAGAATTTTTTTCTGAAAATCCCAAATCTCATTTGAGGAGGGATGGGGGGCGGCGAAACGAAGGTTTTCGAGGGGGGCGGGCACGTGCCCCCCCCCCCCCCGCTTGGTCACGCCACTGTGTTTATCGAGCGCTCGCAACAAACGCGGTTCCATATATTGTACTTGGAAATTCTAATAATACACCGATGTGTTGTTCAACATTACCCATGAATCTGCCCTGCGTAACCTACTCTACGACTAATTGCGCTGTATACCAGTAACCAATAGGTCTACGATTGATGGGACCAGCCTGTAATCGGCAAATTTCTTCTTTTTTTCGCCGTAGGACTCGTAGGACCCGTCGAGAGAGTCAATGTAGAGGAGTACATATGAAAGATCTTCGCTGAACAGAAAGCGCGCATCAGAACAAATTGGCTGCCATAGCGGAAACCGTTAATAATCCGAGCATGGCAGAATCAGCAATGATTTAACCTACAAAATTTACAACACCATAATGTCATTTCACAGGATGACCTGTTCTGTATTTATACATGTACACGTTCAAGGTGTTTTATGCGGACCCGTATACAGGTATAGATGAACCCGTGTTGAGTAATTCCGGGAGAATCTTGCCAGACCGTGGCTGGAAGCCTCGATAGGCACAGCAAGTAACTCGCCCGCTAGTTTGGTTCTAACAGATGGTCATGTATCTTCTTTGCATTGCAGCATGAACCAATGTTTTCGTCCAGCATCGTCCAAATTATAGACTTCGTGTCGTTGTGGCGGGGAATATGTCAATGTTCCCGAGGTTCGTGTGTTCCCAATTGTTCGATTTCCCCCCCGTTTTCTCCTTATATTTTTATCATTACCTAAATTCATAGGCTCGATATCCTCGACCTCGGGACATCGACTTGGAACATCGACCTCGGTAACATCGGACTCCGGGAACATCGGACCCTGGCAACATCGACCTCGTAAATTCGGGTGTCATTAAAACATACACGGAAACGGGGAACACCGAACCCCGGACATCGACCTCGGGAACCTTGCCCCCCGGAACTCGGACCCCGGAAAATTTCGTCGGGCAGACCCCGTTGTGGCCTACAAATTATTAAATTATCCTTCCCCTTCCGTCCATCTTTCTGCTATGAAGGTACACTCTAAATTAATGATGGGTGCGAATATCACTTAAGTCCTGAGTGATCTTCTACCCATTTTGAGAAATGTTGTTTTCCCCAGGTTGGGTAAAACAAATTGCCCATGGTATTTGTACCGAATATTCTTTAAGTGTACTGCTTTGTGCGAGTCTATCCCCCTTTTTCCTGTCCGCAGTAACATCATCAATCGAGGTGAAAATCCTTCAAGTATTGAAGGTGGCAGGATATAATTAACAAATGGGAGAACAATAAACCGAAACCAATTGAGTTCAATTATTTGATAATGACCTCTTTCCTGCCCCTGTGCCTTCAAGTCTAAATGTCATCCGTTACTCAAACAGTGTATCCGGGTATATCGGCTGATTTGTCGAGCCGCAACCCATCTCCTAGGGACATCATACCTTCAAAATAGTTTGACCAATGAGTCTTTTATCATCCTATTTCGCAACGTTGCATCGTGAATAGTACATTTGAAAAGCAGATAATCCAAAAGTGAACGTATGTGATATGTTCGGCATTTCTGGTGTGTCAATCGATTTTTCGTTACTCTTTCGTTTACTTCCGTTCTCTGCGCACTTCAAGTTTCATGATCAATATTCCAGAACATTCAAATGCTGTGCGGCTATTTAGGACTGAACTATATCCAATAGGTGGCGCTATTCGAGACGTCGAAATCCTATCTACCACACGGACGTTACATAATATATAACATCTATGATTGTATTCATTGTAACGTTGTGGGATTGTTTCGGGCATTGCCTATCGACGAATCATATTTTGTTCACGAGTGGGAAATTACCTACCGGTATTGCTCTAAAAATCGCTATGGAAGTATTTCTATTTACAAGACAAGTGCACATGTTGAAACAAACAAACGAAGAACCTACTCATAGACCACTCTTTGGTCTTGCGTAGCCTCCGAGAAAATGACGCATACATATGGGAGTACTAGCACAAAACTCATTTTCAAAGAGTGTATACTCGTTAGTCTGATCTCCGGTCGCACTACATTATTTTTATGAAAGACATCTGAGTCTTTTTTCCTCTGGAAAAATCGAACATCCAATGTTAACGATTTATTCGATAACTGCAGAGTACATTTTTGTGATTTTATGTCGGTTCTCTCCTGCTTTTTTTCCAGGAGCTTTCGATATCTTTTACCATAGCATATTCTTCCATGAATTACATCATTGCGGTATCAGAGAGTTCCCTTCAAAGCCGCTCAGTGATTACCTCTTCTATTACCCAATCTGCCAAAATATCTAGTATACAACAATGTGTGAACGTTACACATCTTCGTGTGAGATCAGTGGGAAATGTGTAACTCGTTCGTTCGTACGTATTTTCGCGGAAACCATAAACATATTCATTTATGCAGTATTTGGATCTAAGCGTTATGACCTGACAGTGCAAGGTGTAGTTTAAAACTGATCGCTACGCTTATTCAATGGAAAATTCTGAGAACATATATTATTCTCGTCAGCGAATGATTGGAGATGGAAAAATGATTTATGAGAAACTGTTGAGGGGAAGCATACTAGTGTCGAATAAGCAACATATTGATAACTATGTTCGACAGATAAAACTCTATTGAGAGCTAACCACTTTTGTTCCTAACCTTCGTCAGCCATGAATATTATAAGGAACAGGTCATCCTTCAAGCAGTTCGCGAGTTTTTTTTAGTAGGTCTCCTTGTTGGAGCACCATTAAGCAAATGGCGCATGGAGACTTGGCGTACCCTAACGCCTAACGTATTAGTTCATCAATTACCATGTACCATGTACCTTTCAACCTATATTTGCTGCCGGTAGTAGTCTAGTTAACATTATTAGAATGGACGGAGCCGTGCCCGCTCCGTACATGTAACACATAGAAAAAACACAGTGGTACATCGGGTATACACCGATGACAATTCTAAGAGGAGATAAGATTTTGTGCGAGTTTCTAGATCTGACGTTAGCCAAAAAATGCATCACCGACATAATGTAATCGATATATGCAGCTATCAAGTCATATGTCCGTACGTTGACATATTGTGTAGTCGATATTGTGCGTACCTTTATGGAGAAATTAATATACCATATATAATACGTATAGTATAGGCTGCAAACCAAATTCCACAACGTATATTTTACAGAACTAGCCGCTAGTTTAAACCCGATTCCATACTCGTGAAGTCATTCTCAGCGAGTAGACCAAACAAGATCCACCCTATGTGTAAGCAAGGCCCGGGTAGGGTACCAGAACACCTCTGAAAACAGCCCACCTCGAAATAGCGAAAATAAAAGCGGTCAATATGAGGAGCAATAGTATGTTTTGTGGCATCGTGAACATCACAATTGAAACCTGCTATTACACTGCTCGAAGAACGTGTTGGTTGTGTAGAAAAGTTTTTATTTTGGCTTTCGAGAAGAATTAACCCCTTAAGGACACTAATAGGTCTTTAGACCTTTGCCGTCCACAGATGAGGATTCAGAGGGATTTCCCCAGATCAGCCCCGATCGATGTTGTTTGCAACATTAGTAGTTTCTAATAGTAGTTGTTAATAATTTTTAAGGAATATAGTCCCTTGGGATTCCGGGACCTGAACTGGTTGCAATCGACTTTACTTTCGCAGTCCTTTACCATGGGGGCCTGATGCAAACAATAGTTGGTGGCCTGGGTTACATTATCTATCGATCTATCTATCTATCTATCTATCTATCTATCTATCTATCTATCTATCTATCTATCTATCTATCTACTATCTATCTATCTATCTATCTATCACTCCTCATCTTCTTATCCGGGTCCCCATGCTTTCGATCACCTCTGGCTACTGCCCCGAGGTGGGGGGGGGGGGCTTGAGAAAATCCTAACGACGGCCATATCCATGGTGCTCCCTAACGAATCCTACTGGCAACACTCGGAGACACAAGCAACGGGTAGTTGTTAGTTCTTGACCACGCTGAAAATAGCGGACATTAAGCTTTAAGTCTGCTGGTAGGGCTTTTGTGAGTGCTGCAGGGCATAGAGTGTTTCCAAACTCTATTCTGTGAGGAGGAACCAGGGGGGGGGGGGGGGGGGGGGGGGGGGGGGCGTATATCCAAGAACAGTATTTTCCAGTTCCCATGTACTCGATCATACTAGAGGCAGTACGTGAGAAAGTCGACACTTGGAATGCCTCGACGAAGGTGATGGGTTTTTCGAGGGATGTGACTGATGTCTCCCCAAATCAAACGTAGCTTATGAGAAAGGAATTGCTGAAAGATATAAGGTTAATGGACAGGTTGATCGTTATAGTGAAAAGATTAGTATAAAAGTATGATGATTCAGAGGGATTTCCCCAGATCAGCCCCAATCGATGTTGTTTGCAACATTAGTAGTTTTTAATAGTAGTTAATAATTTAGAATCTAGTCCCTTGGGATTCCGGGACCTGAACCAGTGAACTGGGTTGCAATCGACTTTACTTTCGCAGTCCTTTACCATGGGGGCCTGATGCAAACAATAGTTGGTGGCCTGGGTTACATTATCTCCAACATATCGCTTATTTGGACCCTACTATATATAACAAGAACCCAAGGGCTCAGTGATTCCCTTGCCCCGCCACTGAACGACTGAAGGGATGTTTTTGGTTCATGCATTTAAATTAAAATGGGACTGTGAATTTGAGTAGACCTTCCACCTGAACAAAACGATTAGGATCATCAACTACGAATGACAACCCATCGTGCCGAGTATGAGCTTTGTTCATCATTAAGTCGCCAGTTATAATGCTCACACTTTCAGATTTTGGACCTTGTTACCTCTGGTGATCTTGGACCTCACTAAAAACAATATGACTCCTTTACCCCACATTGAAACCCTTCGTGCCAAGTATATTCTCTCTACATCATTTGGTTGCACAGTTCTCATGCTCAAGTGTTTTTTTTATATTTTGATCTATGTTGACCTTAAGTGACCTTGGACCTGGCCCAAACCAGTAGGGATAACTCTATTTCCAAATATAGCAACCCCCCTCGTGCCACATATGAATTTTCTACATCATTTTGTTACACAGTTAGGTGCTTACCAGCTTTTTAGGCTCTGACCTCTGTTGGCCGTCGGTGATCTCCAATCTCACCCAAAACACTAAGATCCTCTACATCACACGGCAACTACTCGTGCAAGGAATAATCTCTCTCCATCGTTTGGTTGAACAGTTTCCATGCTCACAATATCATCATAATGAGTTTTGAGAAAGGGGACCTTTACCAGGGTGTGGTGGCTTGATGTGGTGATCCCTGTTAGTGACACCCCCAGTTCGTACGTTAAAGAAGACCCTTGCGGGTGAGGTCGTATGTCCCGACTATTCTACCCCTGGCACAATCAACCCCACGGTCTTTTCGACTCTTCCCCTCACCGAATACATAGGTCTGTTTACACAGAATTCATCTAATCCCATCTGACATTAACTATTGTCCTACCATATGGTGATCGCCCACACACATCGTCTCCGCAAAATCTCAATCCACAGATCCAGTACCTGAATTCAAGAGTCCATTGCTGCTGCGACTGCTCATGCCCTGGGAATCGAGGCTCCTGCAAACCACTGTTTCAGCAACTTCTCTGACTTTCTGTCGAGAGTTTCCAGTCATACACGTGAAACATCTATCTATCTATCTATCTTCCTATCTACTATCTCTCTTCTTCTATCTTCTATCTATCTCTATCCTGGCCCCCATGCTCGATACTCCGGCTACTCGCCCGAGGTGGGGGGGGGGGGTGGGTAGAAAATTCTAACGCAATATCCAAGTGTGCTCCTACCGAATCTACATGGCAACACGTCGGAGACACAGCACTGGGGTAGTTGGATAGTTCTTGACAACTAGCTGAAAATAGCGGACCATAAGCTTCAAGTCTGCTGGTAGGGCTTTTGTGAGTGTTGCGGGGCAGTAGATTGTTTCTACAACTCGCTGCTGATGAGGAGTAACCACGTATATACAAGACAGTAGTTTTCCAGTTCCCATCTACTCGATCATACTAAGAGGTCCGTACGGGAGAAAAGTCGACACTTGGAATGCCTCGACGAAGGTGGATGGGTCGAGGGATGTGACTGATGTCTCCCAAATCAACGAAGCTTATGAGAAAGGAATTGCTGAAAAGACAAGTTAATGGACTGTTGATCGTTATAGTTGAAAGATTAGTATAAAAAGTATGATTAGTCTACTTCCGTTGTTGCACAGTTATCGACACTGTCGAGCTTTCCCCATACTTTGGTGACCTCTGGCTGACCTTGTTACCTCAGACCTGGTTCAAACAATTATGAGTAATCCGCTCTATAACGCTAACCACCAAGTTCGAATATGACTGATGTATTCATTTGTTGCTTATAGATATTGTTCTAGATAAGAGCATTACAAATGAACATCACGCACACACACACACCTACACACACACACCACATAGACATACAAATGCATGACTGCATACTCCTTCTACTCTTGTTCATGAATTACCATCTCGTCATCGTTTGGTTTCATACTATACCGCCTCTGGGTCCCGTTTGGTTTCCGTGACTCTAGCTGTTACCCACAGAAACCCCCGTTGCCTCAATCTGTATATATATAAACTCCCATTTCGTTAGGTCACAAGGTTTGTTTGCATCGCTCAGTAGTTTATTTTCTTTTGTCGACAAATAGGGCAATCTGATTTTTTTGACCAACTTTGAAAATGCGAAAGTTCGTTTCTGTCAAAGGGACTGCTCTTTTAATTTCATCGTACGCCGATCTTGAAAGGAAGTGGTCGACTCAATCAACCGGATATAATAATCAAAAAAAAATGATGAATTTTGCTATATTTCTGTTTATCCTTCTATCCACTATGTCTACAATCGGTATTACTCTTTACAAAGTGAAGACCAGCTTCCATTCATCAAAAAAAGTGGAAATTCCAGGTACTCCGTTACTATACATTCGCTCCATTGCAACTCTAAATCCATACCAAATTCTGAATATTTCAAGGACTGTCCTGGTTCCTTCATAATAAATGTTGTGCTGTTCTACATCGATATTAGAAAATTTTTTCATCATTTTCATCTCCAGTGAAGGGAAAACTGAATATTTTGTTCCAACTGGCAGCATTACGGGACAACATAGACTCCATTACTTTTCTAAATGCATTGGAAATCATGAAAATACTAAACGTCATTTCAAAATGTGATTTTATTTTTCCTCTTCACGAGTTCATACTTTAAAAAAATAAGAATCATTCGGTTCGACCCTTCGCGCGGCAAGTGTGTCACTAACACATCGCATTATCTATCTATCTAGTATTTGATTATATGACCACTCAAATCTGGCTGTCACGCAATATACAAGCAGGTCCCCCAGCATGGGGCGATCTGTTTTGAAAAGTGGGGGGGGGCACATCGAATGCAATTGGCGCAGCTAAGCGGCGGGCACATCGGTTGGCGCGGACGCGTGCAAAGGAACTTTAGCGTTTCATACCCTCTAGATCGCTCCGGAAACGGCACTTTCCCGCTCGATAGCACCATCTACTGTGTGATTTGAGTAGAAGCCAAACAAAAAAGTTGTCCATTGTGATTCTTTAGATGATTTAGGCATACAAATATGGTATCTTTTGTATTACCTTTTCTACTCTGGCTTCGGTTTTTGTCGCAGCAATCCCGGGTCCTACTCGAACGTCCCTGTGTGATCGGAGAGAAAGCCATAGCCGTACGGAACCATTTCCAAGTTGGGGGTTGAAAAATTTGCCTTATTTTTCAAGTCCCTCATCGGAAAGTACCAGCGCGCGCGAATTTTCAATGTTGTTTTAAAATTCAGGCATTTTCTCCACTTTACCTTTTTTCTCTTCTCAATTTTCCATGAATTTTTTGCCCGAATTTTCATCTCATGAATTGTGGGGGGGGGGGGGGGGGGGGGAGGCAGTCTCCCCAAGGCTTCTGCAAATTATTGAGTGAGCAAAATGATTTGAAACATTACATCGCATAGTCCAACGCCTGTAGAAAAGCGCCATTGCGCTCGAAACACTTGGAAATTTACCACTTTTGCTATTCGATTTGAAATTCGGGAACTCAGTAAGAAACCTGAGTAATCCTTCGCTTTGGCCCTAGTGGGGTCTAGATCTTCACCCGAGGTCCGCATCTGGAATTAGTGGACTGAAGACAATTTTCAAAACTTCTTCCATTCAGGTAGACATTTTTTGCCTAAGTGAACGACAGGAAAACAAATTGCGTGTTTTTTTCGGGCATTTGATTGACAAATTCCGGCTAGCAGCGGGACTTTTTAGCATTTCCTTCACTTTTAACTTTTTTCTCTCCCAAATTTTTCCCCCACTTTTTGTCATTTTTTGCTCAATTTCTCATCTCAAAAACTTTGCGCTCTTTAAAGGGCTACGCGAATTGGTAAGTTTGAGCCAGAAATCAAAGCATTTTGGGGATTACAATGAGTAAAATTGTGAACCAACTATGTCGCCTATTACGCTGGTCCAGGCTGGGGCGTGACTGCAAAATGATTTAACTGGTGCAGGATTTTTGCCCTGCGGAATTAGTAGGTGCCATGTGATTTCATGTTGCAGAAAGAAAGTAAAACTTAGAATCTGTCCCTGAGGTCTAGATTTATTTTTCACTCTGTCGGCAGCAGTGACGTAGAACATTTCTGACTATGCGAGAGCTAAAATTTATTAGGGCGCTGTGAGAGGGGTATCCGGGTTTACCCGGGCCTCGTTGAAAAAGTTTTTGGCTTTAGGGTTCAAATCCATGTCCTACCATGTGATTTTTTGTGCCAAAATTGCTGACCTCCAAGGATAGTAAGTTCTCTTCTTTTGGTTGGTTGGGGTCCAGGGGAAAGGCCTGGAAGTCAGACCGGTAAACCCATTCTAGACTCTAGAGAACCCAAGTTATAGATTCCAGTTTTGCCTCGTACCCGGTTTTTTCGACGGAAATTTTGGCTGAATATCACAAAGTTGTTCGAATTTTGTTGCAATCAGGAAGGTAGAACACACAATGTCGAACGGTGCTAATTTCGGACGGTTTCCTGGTATAGCCTATGATTTAAAAACTGCTTTCTACTCATCTTTGCTAGAATTACACCTTTCTTGCCTGGGTTTCGGTAACATAACATATTCACTCCTATATAGCGCATTAAAATGTAGGAAATTCCTCGACGCCTCCACATTTTTTTTAGCTGTCTCGTTTCGGACCATGGGCCACGAAGTGTTTTTGTTGGAAACGAAGTGCCAATTATATTTGTTCAAATTGGAGTGAATCGTATATCGATGCCTTCAGCTGGCTAGAGATGTCATGTCTAGGAAGCTATTCGTAAAATATAGTCCCAGAGTTACAAAATTGCACTTACGGAAATATTTTGCACGGAATCTCATAGCCATTGTGCACGGGCTCCATATAACTGACAGCGTCGAAACACTATCAGGATACCGAAACGGACGAATTTCTTGCATATTCTTGGACATCTATAAACAAAAGAAGAAGAGAGGGCTCGAAGAGACGGGAAGGTCGCTATGAAGTAGTAGACACCCCTTACTGACCCCCTGAGTTCCGCTGCTATGTCGAGACCGCTTAAGTGAATGTGGTTGGCACGGTTCCAGTGTGGATAATTTATCTGGATTGTATTTCTAATTATGTTAAAAGACTGAAGGCGTATGAATTAAGGGAGACAAATATTTTTCAGGCAGCGCATACTACAGTTATTATATTGGCCTCTGGAAATTTGGAACTTAAAAACCCCAACTCCAACTTGATGCAACTTGCATGAACGCTTCATCTCGTCAGAAATATGCCTTCAAAAAATGCATTGCTCACGACACTGCAAAAACAGAAGCATAGGTTGTCTGCGCGAGTAGCGCGCGGAAATTTTAGACAATCAGGTTCGGAATGAAGGCTACTGTGGTCTTTGTGAGGATGCTTTCTCAATATTTTCATCCCACACAGGGACACTTACCGAATACTTGTGTGGTAAACGGCTTGTATTTCGTCTTCATCGAGTATCAAAAAGTGGGGGGGGGCATTTGATATGATGTCCCCCCACTTCGAAAATTGGGGGGACGTGTCCCCCTGCCCCCCCCCCCCCCTAAATTGGGGGGACGTGTCCCCCTGCCCCCCCCCCCCCCTAATGATCGACGCCCATGCCCACCACAATATGGACGTAACACACCCATTCGTGTGATTCTCATCGCAAGACCCCAACAACCATGGTTACCTCATCAATAAATGATACTCTCACTAAAACAATCAGTGTTACCACAATATTAATTGCTATGTCATTCAACAGAGTGAATATACCCAGTAAATAGCAAGACCGAGCCGAAAAGATAATGACATTTCCGCTTTTCGCAATTGTGGATATCGCATAAAACCGATAATCGAATATGTTAGATGATAGTCGATGTATGCTTGGCTTTATTATGATGTATGTGTATGTATTTACAATTAGAATGAATCGTCACCACTGGTGACATATGGTGGTCCGTTCATAGAAAAAAAAACTGAATTGCACCTAATCATATAAGATTCGAGATGCATAACCCTGACTGCAAGCATTCTCCGAGGATCATCAAACAGCACAATGAGTGGTAATTGAAATTCAACCGGTAACTCGTGCACTCATCTCTGAGCCAGTGGGCCACCGAACGGCTTGGTGTGGTTACAGCATATTTAACCTAATGCAACATGTCTCACCATCTTCAATCCCCTGCAATGTCACAGGTATCAACTGTTTTCTTTGATATCAGTCAATATGGGGATGTCGTTTCCTGCTGACTGCAACGGATTGCAATTATTTGTTTAATGAATACCAGGACTTCCCTGTTGAGAGAAATACAACTAGATATGAGGTCGCAGTCACATTAACTGTAATGATGATTTTAATTGCATTTATCTGCAAAGTCACAGGTCGATTTGTGATAACTACAACATTATCAATCGACGTCCGTAGCATCATTCGGGTCTTATGTAGGCTTTCTTCACCTCTTGATTCTTATCGTACTCCGTATCCTGGCTGCCACTTTCTTGTTGAAGTAAACGTAGATGATAGGATCGAGTACGGAGTTGGTGTAGGCTAACCACATGATGGCAACTGGCCAGCCTTGGGGAAGCTGGACCGTGAAGAAGCAGACGTTGGTGACGGCGAACGGGGACCAACAGATCAGCGTCGTCAGGATAATGAGACGCCTAGAAGATGTGAAGAATGGAAACGTTGAGAGAACAGTCGGGCCGTCAAAGGCCGGCAGAGCTGGTCCTGAAAACTCACTGGGCCTCAGTCAACCGTGCTGAAATGCTGATGACAGTTCGGGAGTATTTTGGATTAGGATGTGACACGTCTCGATTGCCAGGCTTTGATTAGACGAATGGACTTGTTTAAGGGACAGACGACTCATCACGATTATTACCAGGTTATCGACCTCTAGATACTTTTAGGATATGGATACCTCCAGACTGTAAATCAGATACTTTACCATTATTGAATAACAAATTATTCATATATTTCCCTCGTTAGAACAAACTCTTCAATATAGTCCATATTTGTATTGCGGACTGAAGTCAAAGTAGTGGATTCATGGCCGGCGGATTATTCAAACCAGTCAGTAGCACTCTTTGCCACTTGAGGTGATAATTTTCCATCAGTTGGCACTAATCCACAAGTTGGAAAGACCCATGACACTGACTGAATATAGTAATCGCAGTATATATGAGGATAGATTATCCAACTTCCGTTATTCATATATGAATATATGAAAATAATTATTTCAGGGATGCGACATACTTTTATGTCCATTCCAAATTCTGGTTATTGTGAAACATGGCAAACGTCATAGGCCGCGGTCGCGTATATCATGACGAGATATTTAATATACTGGAACTTTCAATGTCGGACTGAAAGGGGTACTTGTTGAGTGTGGCACTTTCATTGTTTCTTTTGTTCTTTCTTGTTTGTTCTTTTCACTTCATATACTGACCTCTTCCCTAACATTGTGGTTATGATACTCACTCGGACCCGCAATTCTCTTGTCCGCAGCCAGCCTCTTGACTTTCTGCGGATCTTCCTGCGCTTTTTGGCCGACGGAAGATCCGTAATAGTTCCAGCCTCAGTCACTGTTACGCTCATCTGCATCGACATAGCCTCGCAGGAATAATGCGTCGTTGAGGAAGCAATGTCATCGGGCGTTCCTGAGTCCATGGTTTGATCGACGCCCTTTCTCTGATTGTGGGTATTTATGTTATTTTTTATTGTCGAGAGTGATTTCATTATTGAGCCGTAACAAAAAACACTGACCGGGAGGGTAACTGCGTAGACAGCCATGCACAGGTACCCGTAGATGCAAGGGTCTAGAAAATCTGGGTGGCAGTGGTGTACTGCTGGGTTGTACGACATATGCATCACCCACCACACGGCAAGGGGGACCACGCGACAGTTAGAAGACAGCACCAGATGAGGAAAATTCCGAAACGGGCACGTTGCTTGGTTAATATCTTGTGGTGCGGTTGAGAAGCGAGTAGTAGCGGTGGAAAGCAATGCTGGCCACAGTCTGAACGTTAACGGCAGGGAAAAGCGATACGAAAAACCCTTTGATCTGCAAAATTAATAAAACAAGGATACAATCAAAATGAAGAAATCCGGCATTTCTTCCCACGATAATTTTTCTCTTCAGTAATGAAGATATCCGAGAACAGACCAGAGAAACGTCCACACACATCCATCCCTTGAGATATTCGAGAAAATAAGCATCAATGATATTGAAAATGAATGCAATCGTTCAACATGGCCACAAGTACTCTCTCTTACTATGGTCCCCATCGATTTGTTAGTAACTTTTTATTCTATTTCGCTACTTCTGAAGTAATCATGAATTTCCTTAGAACCATTCAAATATTATTACCAACAGGGGCGTATCCAGGATTTTCGGTTATAGGGGGCGCCAAAAATTGACAATAATATCATTGGAGAAAGAAGATATGGAGGACAGGAGGCGCGATGCCCCCAAATCGGGGGGGGGGGTGCGCGGAATTCCCCAGATACTGAAAGGTTATTGGATTTAAACGACGTATCGATCAGTGGCTCAGCCAGATATTTTTTAGTAGGGGGTCAGGGAGTGGAGGGGGGGGGGGGGGGGGGGGGGGGGGGGGGGGGGGAGGCATATGATATTCATCATGTTGTCTATCTAAGCGGAGCGCCAAATTTCTGGTCTGAGAGACCTCCTAGATGGCCGGAACGGCATTTCTTATGTATTCGGTAGAAGAAAGCATAACCAAAAAATTCTGGAATGATTGTTTCATGGATTTTGGAGAAAACATCTGGTGGTCCATTAAGACTAGAACTTGTATTTAGCAAACTTTAACGTTAGTACTACCGACAATTTTGCAAGTAGTGATCCCAAATATACACATTTTTGTGTGCCGTTGATGGACAAAGTCTTCACAAAGGTGTTCCACTGCGCTAGTGGGAATTTGACCCATTTCATAATCGCAAATCGTGGATGAGTGAAATGAAACCAATTGGTGAGAATTGGAGGTCATCGAGTTCACGAGACGGTCTACCATTGCACACAACGAGTACAGCATCAATTGCCAAGATCAAGGCTAAATTTACGTTGTCGAGCGTTTGGAGGGGGGGGGAGGGGGGGGGGGGGTTGTGCGGGTACAAGAACTATATTGTTTTGGTGGGCGTAAATATGGGTCATTTTTGAGAAAAAAGAAGATTGTGAGAATATATTCGTCGCCAACATCGGATTAGCCCAGAAGCTTGCCCGAAAACGCCTGATCAAGCTGAAAACCTGTTTCTTACTGAGTGGATAGGATCCTGTGATGTAGAATGAGGGCAATTCTTGGAGAAAAGTTATATTTTGTCATGTTGGTGTATGTATAAATACGATAACACGATCCCACCAACATGCCATGTGCGTTGTCTCTAAACCCAGTGGAAAGTGTAAAATGATTTTGGCACCTTATGCACAATACTTTGACCAGGCATGGATACAGATTTCTTAAAGAGGGGTAGGGCGATTTTCGTGATGTGAATCGAGTACAGACAGACAGATCCCCATGTGCGCGCATGCACCTGGTAAATCAATTAGTCGTCTTCACACAGTAGCTATCTACGACCGAAGTATCCTCGTGGGACATTTACCCACGCGTGACGACGAAACAATGTAGCTACAAATCTGCCGACCGGAAATGTTTCTTCATCATAAAAGAGATGTTTGTTTTCGCCGCACAACTTTCAAAGCGCTCTAACGTGGGGAAATCACGACAATGTCGTCGCAAATCTTTATAGCCCTGGCCCCTGGACAGCGCACTCGGTCCGTAAACTAATAGTAGAGTTTGCCGTGCCTAGATACGCGATAGCTATTGAGGAGCTAAGAATACCTAACAATACAACCCATCCGCATCGTGGTGCTTCTTCTGACTGGGATAGATGGCAGATGGGGTTTGTGTCAACTTTAACTCAACGCGTACGGCTCAGGTAGGCAAAACAAAAAATCTTCTCCAGCTTTTTTTATGGTGATCCGCGCCTTACCAATGTCAAACATATTTTCTAATTAAATTAAGAAGCTTTCACCCGAGGAATCGATGTATGGTGATGAATCATGCCAATTAGTTGGGAGCATGCAAGTTATAAGCACATTACAATTATATTTGGGATATTCTACTGCTGGGAATAGAATCAATTGAAATTAGCTGACAAACGCTCAATGCTGAACATAGCTGCCACCGATTGGTACATTTGCCTTCTCTATGTGAGGTTTGAGTGCAACCCAAATACTCAGGAAATTGAAGGTCAAAATTGCAATGCAAACGTATAAATATTTTTGTCCTCAAACACGAACCCACGATCGAATATTAATGACACACGTTAACATTTAGGTGTACTCAGCTCATTTACCGATTTCAAGGTTGATATTTATACGAGTTTGACTATTCAAGAAGAGTCGCTATGCAGTTGCAACACGCCTTAAGTAACTATTTCATATTGATAGATATATAGCTAGCTGGCTCCCTTAACGACACGAATACAACATAGTTGAGTTCATCCCGGAGTTGGCCTGTGGTTCTCTTTCCAGTCGTGATCAGTTTATTATAATTTTAGAAGAGAAACTCCCCGCCTGATTCCAACCCAGAACATATTGACACAGCAATATCTTTGAACAAGTTGCAACCTTGTGGCGTACTGCAGGAATGGTGATAAACGCAATATGTGTTGGATGAATTAACTGTTGGGAAAAGGGAGGAATTCCATCGCCTCCACATACTAAAATAGCAATTACAGGTACTCTTTGAACGCGTTGCATCAGTGGAGGAACAGAAAAAAAAAATCATTGAATAAATGATAATGATGAGAAAATAGGTAGTGTATGCTCGTGAGATATTTGAAGAAACACAGCAATCTAGCAATTGTGCAAGAGGTGAAAAGATTTCATTATACAATGGTGTAGTAGTAATGTGTCATTGTCTATAAATAGAGTTTTAACTGCCTCTAAACTTGTTGAAGTCCTTACAGAAATAGAAACGAAAAAAATAAAAATAGAATGTGATGGAGTCTCCTAATGTTGGTCAGATTGTCATCGCCCACTTGTCAGTGAAGAAACGCTATAAAGTATTGCCTCTTTATGCAAAAGTGACACCAAAGTTTCGAAAATACACTGGACTGTGTGAATATGCTACCTATGACTTATCTTTATTGGAGAGAGAGTTGCCTTTTTCTGGTGTGCTGCTATATGGTCGGTAGAGGTGCAGTTTTCATTAGCCATGTGGGAGGAATGACTGGAGACCTGACTTCAACTTAGAGTCGTGGTTAAAATTTCACTGTTTTTTTAATGGCCTTTTTCACCATCAATGTATGGTTTCTCGTTCAATTTTTCCACGATTCAATCATGATGCCACCAGCAACATGCAAAGTATTTGTATCATTCAGACTCTAGGTCCCTACTAAGTGCAGTTAAGGCCCCATATATGTGGGTCTGTTCAGTTCCATTTGGGCACTTACGCGCATGTGTGAGGACTTTGAACTGCGTAACACTGGAGACGACTCACATTCTTGTCCTCACCTCAGTCACCAGCAATCGTTAATGAAAGGGTTAGAGACTCTTGCGCATTTACTTACAACTCAAATGCGTGACAGGGAAGAAGAAGAAAGCAGAAAAAACAAGAACTTGGAGGGAGTTACTGCTCGGAATGAACAGAATATAACGTGCTGCTTAAGGCAGGTTTTCGAAATATGCACAACCTTGTCATGTTAGTTAAGCAAAACCATTATCGAGAAGCGGATACACTTGAAAACTCACTTGACAGAGGACATGGTGTTTTGCAGAAGATACAGCGTTCTGCGCCAGAATCAGATCAAAGAGTGTGAAATAAGCCCATTCCTATCGTAGACATCCAGAATCAGCAACGCAGAGGTACGATGAAATAAGTGTGGATTTCATTGAGGACGTGGTCTTTATTTCAGGATCGCAACAACGACCATTAGTGTTTCATGCGATCCCGTTAAAGCATAATGAACACGAGGGACACGAGTTTCAACCCACTTCCCTGAGTTCCACCGTGCGACAATGGATCCGAGGAGGAAGACCAAGCAAAGACGTACTCCCCCAATCACATGTCGTTAATCCGATCCCGTTCAGGGCATCATCGCGCAATCCACCGTCCGGAGATAATATTCATTATTGCTGCGTGGAAAGCTATGTGAGTTCCCAACTGTTTTTTAAAGAGCTGTGTTGCTGAAATCTCGGAACAGTTTTAGAGCAGACCATCTGTGGCACACAAAAACTATAACGGCCTTATATAGCCCAGTAAGCATACTAGTTCATATTATGGCTGCGTGATCGATGAGTGCTTGTTAGGTACGAAACATATGAAAAAGGTCTATAAAGCGAGGTTAGAACATGGTTCTTCACCTATGCAGAGACGGTTGCGGTAAGAGATGGATATGCGCACATCCGATGCGCGATATACCGTCAGTTCCCCCGCTGGATTACGTATCTGTATTTCATCAGTAAGCCGCCGTTTTCTCATGCCTTCCTCAAGATGACCCACTAACGTGTTACTAGGACTCGTAAGATATAGAATTGCCAGTATCCCTAATTTATACATTCCCGGATGATGACGGCTTAATGGCTTGTTGCCGATAGCGCCTCCGACCTAAGAAAACTACTTTCAACGATATATCGAAACAATAAATGAAAACAACGTCTCTCTCGTCGAAAATACTAATACTATCATACGTGGGACTTATGCAACTGACTGTCAAGAAGGGAATGGTTCCGGGAAATCATTTCCGCAGGTTTATACAAACTTCCGAATGGGTTAGGAGCTGGAAAAGTGGGGTTCATATATGACATCTGCTTACCTTTTTTCGGGAGTACTTTTGGTTCTTTTGGGGGAGGCTCTTCAAATGGACTTCACTTTCTCTTAACAAGCTACGCTCTCTGAGTCATCATATACCGTATTCATTTCGCTAAGCGCCCACCAAACTATTTTGCAACAACGCTGAAATATAAAGGTGATATGCGCGGCGGAAACAAAAAGATGAAAAATATCGGCTAGCTTCGGCTATTCATGCCAATCGAGGCAATTGGATAGGGTTGTGGCAAGCAATATGTGTGCGAGTATTACCAAAGCCCATCATAGTTGAGCCTGTTAGTGTATAGCGCCACTCGCATAGCAATCAACTGGTTGTGTTACGATCTTTTTTTGTGAGTTTTATTCATGGGGAGGGGGGTGGGGAGGGGGGGGGGGAGGGGGGATGCACGCATGTGGAAATAGCAGACATTGTACACCAGTGTTAGTTAGTCCTGCAAAAATATACCCAAACATATGGAAAAATGTTATGACTTCTAGTAAGCGCCCATCTGTAACTTGCAAGCGCCTGGGCGCTTAGACGGAAATGAATACCGGTAATTGTTTCTTGCAGATTTGTGCCGTCGAAATCAGAACTGGGGAAATCGCACAACATTGATTGGTATAGTCACGCAGTTCGGATCCAAATTTCTCTCAAGGGGAAGTCATCTGAGACACTTTATCATTCTGGGGAGACCTTCCAAATCCAGGGGCTTCGTAAGAGTCTACACCCCTCCTCCACACCACATTTTACATCAGCCAAAAGGAAATATTACCATGTTATCAATTGATTCTAATCGACAACGGATAAGGTCCGATCAGCCATTATTCAGCGCTTCACTGCTTTACGTATCGATATCTTTTATCTAAAGACTTGAGCAGATGAGTGGGTAAACTGGTGCAATTTCGAGTCTCATACGACGGCTATAATATTCCGTGAAACACCATTGGAGGCAGCAATCTCATGTAGTTGTTGTGTGTGGTGAGCTAGCCACCCAAATCGGCACCAGTTAGTAGGCCGAAACATCCCTAGCGATAATCGGATTTTTTTTTTTTTTTGTTTTTTTTTTTAAACCCAAGAGTGACATGAGGAAAGGGCGGAACCCATAATTGCCTAAACAAAGGCAACCCCGTCTTGGAAGCACAAGAAACTAAGAGAAAGAGGAGATATCCAGCTTGTTGATATACGCGTGAACCGTGGAGGTCAAAATAGGAGGAAATACATTCCGAGGAAGCCTATCAGAGGCACGGGACGGGCGAGGAAAAAAGGAGCGAGCATAGGTTCGGTTGAGATACGGGAAGATGCAACCGAAACGGGTGGCTGGAGAAGAAGAGCGAGTATTGCGAGTAACCTCGAGTAAAGGAGAACAGCATCCCCGCGCTCAGAAGAACATTGACCATAAAAAGTAACGGTAAGGGGCAGGAGAAGAGGATACAGAATCTGCGATGGGATAGAGATTCAAGTAGGAGGGTAAGATGATCATAGTGTTATGAGCGATGAGGCCTGTCTCTGATACGATAGGACACGGAGAGAGGATGGCGAAGCCCCACCCCAAATATGGCAATCATATTCATTAGGGGCGAATTTGGGATTTGTAAAGTAGAAGCAGAGCTGTTTGGGGGGTGAAGTATCCTTTTGGGCAATAAGAAGAAGCCCAACTTCTAGAAGCAGTAGTAGCGATATTCGACTTGATATGGGAGTTCCAGGACACGTTGTTGTGATTTCCATACCAAGGATTATTAAAGAGAAGTGAATGAGGGAGGGTCTGGTCAGCCATTAAAATAGCTGGTGCATCAGATACAGAAACACGCCGCAACCAGAAATCAGCAAGTTTGAGAGTTTTTAGATTGGTTGAAGGTAACCAGTTAGCAGTGCCGCCAGGTCAAAATTAAGGAATGAAGATCATTGTTCAATGATTGGCCAATAGGAAACGGTTGTAGACAAAATCGTTCCGCTTCCGGGGGCGGAGGAAAGCAAAAAAGAGTGGTGAAGGGCTAGAATCATCAGCATGGGTGAATACATAGGAGGTGGTATGGGTAGAGCTAAGAAGATCAATGATAAAAAGAGAAAAGAGTGTAGGAGAGAAAAACTCAAACTTGAGGAACACCAGCATGATACGGAGGTCTCGGACGAGTTAGAGAGAGCACCATCAACCCTAACAGAGATTAGAGCGACGGTCAGAGAAAACTGGCAGCCAAGAGGTTTAGAAGGCGAGGGCGAAACCAAACGAAGTTTAATTTGGCAAGGAGTCCGGCGTCCCAAACACGGTCAAAGGCTTGAGATATCACGGCAATAGCCCTACCTTTCACCGAAAAACTCAATGGCTTGGGCCCATTAACTAGGTGACAAAAGATAGTAGGTCCCCATTAGATCGGCCATGCTAGAAACCATACTGGTGGTCACTGATGAGAGAGTGAAACTCAAGAAAGTCAAACATGCTTGTTTACTATAGTTCCATAACTTTGGAGGGAACCGAGGGGATGGCACTCGGCCTGTAATTGGAGGGGTTGGATTTGGTCACCCTCTTGGGGACTGGGCAGAAATGAGCATGTTCACACAGAGGGTTGGGAATAGCATCCCATAGAATATCAAAGACGGTAAAGCTTGCGAAGGATAGACGCAAGTTCGGGGGCACATTCAGGAGGACTCTAGGAGGAATCCCATCAGGACCAGATCTTTATTAATGTCTAAACTTATTGAGTGTTTGGAGCGGACATGCGAGAGTGTGAAAACAACATCCAAGATCGCACTTTCACCAAAAGGTGGCAAAGCTGGAGGAGGATGAGCGTCGCTGTGTCATAGTGGAAAGAAGAGATAGCTCGGCAAAAAGTATTAGAGTTTAGAGGTGGCAGCACTAGCCAAAGAGCATCAGTTTGACCAGCGGAGGGAATTGGAAAGTAAATGTACCGAAGAAGTTCTGGGACACAGATTCGGTCAGCGACGAAAATGAACGACTACCAGATGGGCAGGGTGAAAGTTTATTAGCCATAAGTGAAATGAAAGAATTTTTTGCCTCATCGATAGTCTGAGCAAACATTACGAGCAGACATAGGCTTGACGGGAATAGGTGAAGGAGAAGATAGCAAGATCGATAAAGTCGGTTTTTCTCCTGGAGACAGCATAGGACATTGAAATTTGTTGTGGGTTATGGTTTATGGGTGAACATGACCCCATGGTTGAACATGAAGTGATGCGAAGAGGAGCCTGATCTAAAGTTGTAGGGAATAAAAGTGTGTCATTCCTAAAAGCATAATTTCCGAAATAGCAGAAAGCCGGGAGAGGGTCATTGAGAAGGTAGTAAGTTTCATCCCAAGGGAAGACTGAAAAAATCCCGAAGACCAAACCAGTCAGCTTTGGAGTAGTTTCCAGAGTTCTGCCGTTGGTGGGGAGCTTGCTTATAGGAGTTAGATTGATGAGACAGGGGTAATGAGGCAATGGTCAAAGGAGCCAATAGGGGCAGAGACCGTTGCTGGACTGTAAATAAGGGGCTTGAGTAGTGAGGAAGAGATACAACAGTTAGCAGGTCCGAAGCCCGATTGGGATACGGGGGGGAGATTGATGAGTGGGAGACCATTGGTAATAGCAAACGACTCAGCTTCGACACCAGCTAGATCAGAGCCGGTTGAGAAAGTGTTATGAGCCATTCTGCGTTATGCACAGTGAATCACCCAGTATAGCAATTTCACCGTCGTTATATCGTTGAATTAGTAATTCAACAGCCGAGGTGAGATGCGAGAATAGGGCCTCGTGATTATTACAATGGGCGAACGGTAAACAAAACCGAACACCTTAGTCAGCGAGGAAGAGAGACTTTTGAGCCAGAGAAGTTGAACGTCGTCACAACAGAGATCAAAGTCAGAAAGCGCGGATGGACAGGGAGCTGGAGTGGACAAAGGCGCCCCTCCAGCCTTAACATGAAAACCTATGGAAGAATATAGGTGGGACGCTGGAGATGTGGTTAAAGCAAGAGGTGATTTTTTAATTCTGTGTTTCAGTTAAAAAAAAGTAGATGAGGGTGCTGAGCCATGAGGAGTTGGTGGAAATGTGAGAGTGCGGTGGAGGGACCGAGTATATTCGAGAAAGAGAAAGAAAACAAGAGAACCAGAGTCACGTGAGGGGGGCTGCAGTAGGTGTGTTGAGAACGGAAACCATGATAAGGTAGTATGAAGGGAGACAAAGGGTAGGCAAGTGGAAAACCCCCCCACCCCCAACGCATCGACAAGACCCAAACAAAGACTAATTCGGGAGGAGAGACGGACCTCGAGTGGGGCACCCACGAAACACCGCCCTAGGGTTGACACCTCAGTCGCGAACTAGCAGAGGAGGGGTCGGGATTTACGCCAGATGAACAGGCAGCCTCCCCAGGCGTTACCCCGGGGTTTGGGCCTCTGCACTATCTGACGGCCGGCCTGCAGAGCACCGACTCCACCTGTATTCTCATGCCCCAAGGAAAAAAGAACACATGGTTATCAAGGCGAAACCGGGTGGTAAACCACAGACCTTCCAGGGTCCTCAGAAGAACCGGCAGGCAACGACCCCGAGAGCTTGGGAATGATGCAAAATGTGACAGGCAAAGAGGGCCTGAAAGGCAGAACATCACTAAAGGCACCCAAAAGGGTCAGCGGTGGTACTCACGGGCGGCCAAACAAGAGTTGCCTACCACCTGGAGCTCCTAATGGAATCCACTTAGAATATCTATATAAATCTATATGACCTTAACCGAAGTGGTTGGCAACAATTTGGAGAGCATCGCCTCCCACACGGGAGACAGGGGTTCGATTCCCGGTCGATGTCATACTAAAGACTTACAACATGGAACCCGTGTCCTACCTCGAAGCATTAAGGATTGGAGCAGGGACAAAACGAGGTAGGTAGGCAATTTGCAAGCCGTCTGCGTGTGATTCACCCCAACCAATTGCATTAAGGTACCGCCAGAGGCATTGCCTTTATTTCGTGCACCTGGCGAAAGATGTCGCAGTCTAAGGTGCTGTATCCATGCGACACCTTGCTGGGCCTTGAATAGGTTCCCCTCTTGCTCGGCAAGGATACCCTGAATGAGCTTTTCGTTGAGCACGATGAGGGGGTGTCAGGAAGATATGTACCAGAGAAGCACGATCGTTTACCTGATGATGTATCTGTACATGTTCTAATAGGAGGCTATTAGACATACCTACTTCATGTACCTAATACGGCATTGGAAGGGTTAACCTGATTGCCACACAGTATGAGTAATTTCTACCATCTAATAAGTGGGATCCATACTATCCGGGTGTGAAGCGATATGCTCATGCACCTTGTAGATTGTATGGCGCAGCCCCTCTCCCCCGCGTCAGGTGAGTCGTTATCGAAGGCCGATTCATACCAATTGCGACAGTGATTACGCCCCAGTACTCAGATTGATCGACCAGTTGGCTTAGCCCTTCTAATATTCTCACATAGCCCGAGTAAGGAGACACATCTCATTGTCAGTTCGTGAATGCTCATATAGAGGGAAGAAAAGACGATAGAGTCACTGTGAAATTGACAAGACCCGCCATTTGACTGCCGACCTGCTATGGTGTTGGGGGGCTGTCGTACGGACTAACGGGTGTGTCAATGGAAAATCAGCAGGGATAGCCAGTAAACACAGTGAATGCTGCGTTTGGCGCCTCGACAAGGGTAATAAGACAAAACATGCACGTATTCAAGTTGAGAGGATAAGATTATCTTCAAGAATCGTTATGACGGTTTTAACTACATGTACATGTGTGCATCGGTTTGATATTACAAGAGAATCCCCCCCCTCCATACCACTGTCACCAATGCGGAAGTTTGCGACAACGATGGCCTATCAGGGCGCTGGGAATTTGCAGCTGAAAGACCATGGTAGCTTGTAACAAGTCTAGATTGAAGTTATTCTTTTAATTATCGGAGTGTCTTTTTATAAGTTGTATAATTCATCTATGATTGTTCGTTACTGGGTATTAAAGTACATGTTGTCCCATTGATTTGATATTGCAAGGAATCCCGCTGCCCCTCCCCCTCTCCCCCACATCACGAAGTGAAGCTAGCCACAGCGATGGTGTCCTATCGGCGCACTGAAATTGCCAGAGTGTAACAATACTCATATCTAGTCATATCTACGCGACCATTACACCCCGATGCCTTGAGCCATTTTGTCAAAGTTGCTGAGAAGTACGTAGGTAGTAACTTGAGGATCGTCTCGGTAAGGACCTTAGCAGGGGCGTAGTGTTGTTTTGAAGTGGGGGGGGGGGGTGATTATGCTAATGACTATCTAAGCGGGGGGCGACCCAATAGGTTGGCACGGAGCGTTACAGAAAATTTTGGCTTTTCAATAACCTCCCGATGCCCGGAGGAAACGGACACTTGAGGGTTTTTCAGCTGTGGTTACTCAGCCTTCAAGAATGAATAATTTATGACGCTTTGTGGATTGTTAAAGAGAATTGTTCACCTTTGAAAGCTATATAACATTTGATCAGTGAAAGACGCAAGACCCAGTGTAAATGTGTAAGACAAATAACCGTTATGTAATGAGAGCAGAACCTCACAGACAGTCAGTCACAGGGCAAAAAAATAATCCAAATAAGTGATAGGACGATTCAAGTTACATGCGCTATGGGGTGTGATGGAGCTCCGGTTTTTAAATTCGTCCAAACACATTCGTCTCGTCTCCGAGCCCGATATAAATGTTTCGCCAGTGGTAGAATGAGAGTTCCGTACCATGCCCGTACACTGCCGTATAAGGCCGCCGGGATTCCAAAAGAGCGTGATGCGTTATGTAGAACATCCGCCATGACGTGAAGAAGCGGGGGGCTAGTGGTTGAATGTGTTCTATTTAGTTTCAAAGATAAGATATTGGTTCACAAAAGCCAAAAATAATAATTAAGGGCAAAACCAACACGAAATAAGCGAAAAAAAAAACACATGTACCAATGCGTATGAGGGCGTATCACTGCGAATGAATATGTGGAATTATCTTCCTTAAAACAGCCCAGCAACACGACAATATTCATGGGCGGCTGCCTCTTTTTATGGTCTTTTGCATACAGTTATAGTGTTTTCTCTTCTGAAAAACGAACTCATTTTCCGAAATATGCGATCTTCACATCGAGCCGGTCTTACGCAATCTGCTCTATGGAATCCCGGCCTGGGCGCTAATAATATGTCCATAATTATAACGGAGGGCGAAAAGAGCAAGTACGACGTTTAAACTACGACCCCCAAACCGCGCAACATAAATACATGCGCGTGGGCGGGACCGGCCCGCGAACTTCAGTTAAGTGGGCAAGTTGCCAGCGGAACCAGGCAAACGGCCCAGCCGGGCTCGCGCTCAGGGGAAAAATCGAATCAGATAGGTAGTTTAGGACGGTCAGGTAAGGGAATTATTGGCTATTGGGTTTTCTTTTTGGGTAATGACCAGTTACTGAGCTTCAGGCAGCCTTTTCAAGTGGCGCCCTCAACTGATACAAAATATTTCGTTTTTGAATAAAAGTGAAGAATTGGTTCTCCCCAATTATGAATGAAGATTCATTGTCAAAAATAAGAATTATTACTACAAAATGGGGGGGGGGGGGAGGTTGTACAGGCCAATCCCCCTTACCTCTCCGAAAGTGTGGGGGGGGGAACATCCACCGCATCCCCCGCGCGATTACGACCCGTGGAAATTAGTATCAAGCAGCTGTGGTCAATGGGTTGATGGAGATTATTTACACATGACGCTGTCGCACTTTTGGAGTTGTTACTGGACCCGTGTCACACTCAAAAGGGTGGAACTCATCATTCTCTGAGCGAAATTTTGTGAAAAAAAAAAAAAACGTAAGCAAAAACTGATGGGCGTGCGTTAGTACCGGCTCCTAATTTGTGCACATTGCCGGAATCATGTTGCTCATTCATGATGATTTTTTTTTTTTTTGCAGAAAACCTCTTGTGGTCGCCCGAAATCGTTACATTCGTTACAAGTTCTCTGATTATACATTAAATTGCCGTTGATTCCCATCTTCTCTTTCTGGAGGATTTGTGAACTGGTTAGTGCTATATTCATTTCAATTGCATATATTATGTAAAGCAGTCCATCGATTAACGGGATGACTATTTGGGGTAGATGATGATTGTATTTTCCCCAAAGAACATATACACTCAATAATGCGAATTCTCACGACTGGGCAAGGGTAATTCCAAGTTCAGTGGTGGTTGAAATTTTCTATCCATGTTCGACAATGTCAAATGAACTTGAATGACCTCGAACACTTCTGGCAAGTTGTTTGTGAGTCAACAATAGACTCCGAAATCTCCAACCCATTCTAGTAGCCATTCCTTAGGTTGAAGTGTGCTGTTGCAGAATTACCACTAAATATGGGGATGAGAAAAAACCAGATTAAAATTATCAAAATTCCTGCTGGTTTCGAAACTTATATTGGGGTCAAGAATCCGTCGCTGATTTTATTCGCACTTTATTGAAAGGTGAAGCAAACGTCACTCTCATTAGAGGCACTTTCCCAAAGTGCACATTGCATTCTGGTATGATAGTAATGATGGTGGAAATTGGTGTATATTAGAAAAAATTTAAATAATGTGGCTTATAGTTAAAATAAAAATCGTTCAAACTAGATGATATGTCTATGCAGGCAACCAAGTTTGCAAGGAACCCAAAAGGCCAAACATTCAACTTCACTCCACATAATTAAATATTTACAAAACAAAACACTACAGTTGTTTTACTATGCTAGCTAGTTACGCCTTCAGAGTAGACTCCGAAGTAAACTTCCAAAGCAATGAGGAGTAGCATGTTCTGAGTCATTTTGAGAGGAACGCAAAACCTTTATATCATCAATAGTTATTCAGAGATTGGCAATTTAACCAGTCATAAACGGACTGAAGGTCTACATACTTGATGAACCTTTTGGCTGCAAATGAACCTTTTTCAATTCTTCTTGAGTGAAGACCACGTCTGTCAATTCTATACACCATTGAAACACACCCCATTTCAATATGCAAACAGATGATGAGATCAGATACTCCTCTCCGATAGTGGCGACTGCATAACTCCAAACCAGCCCACTCCATTCTATAATTTGAAATACGAAAAAACAACACAACAGATTCATTTTCTTCCGGTTGATTGAGAAATATCTAGCGATTGTATTGAACCAATCTTGAAATATAACAAGTTCACAGATATGGGAAAGAACATGAGTTAAAAAAGAACCAATCTTACAAAAACAATGCAACTTTACGGAATGGAACTTCAAAATCCGAGATTGTTTAACCAAGCTAGTGGCCTAAATATAGCCTGGACGTCACATATCGACTTCAACATTGCATATTTGACAAGTTGAAGAGTGGGCTCGGCCGGGGTTTTGAAGAAGAAGAAGAACGAAACTCGCAATCGACCCTCAGATTGATTTTTACACGTTGTATGTCTTGTCCACTATGGCAAAAAAGTTTCAGTGAGCAATTTAGAAACAACCACGACGGCTACTCTAAAGTGTTTTTAAAACTGATTATTAGCAAAATGGCATGCACTTTTGAGAGATTCTTTTTGTTTTCTTGAGCAATATATAACCTTACTATGAAGCATAATCTGTACTAGCTGCCTGGGGGGTGTGATCTGGGCACGTGGAAGGTCTCGTGTTTTTTACTATCAGGGTAAAAATGTTTACATGGCGCATTGAACGAATGTCATATATATAACATAACTCATATGGTTATACTAATGTTTGACATTTTGTGTCAGCAGAGGAATTACCCTATTCAAAAAAGAAAGAACAAAAAACCCGGGTTTTTTTAGTGGCTGCCAGACTTTACCTTGAAAAAAAAAAAAAAATCGGCCACAACTTCAACAAAAAGGCGGCATTGTAAAACTGTCATTCACATTCTGAAAGTCTCATTTCTTCTTGGAGATATTATGGGTATTTTATTAATTTTCGCAATTAAATTATCATCTGCTGAGGAGACAAAATGTCCCATAACAAAAATGTTTCGTGACCATTATACGAATAAATATAACAAGTACACATAGCTTGTTTCATTGCCACTTCGATTACAATTAAGACCATTAAACCCAAATATCAACATGTTTAGACAACCTGCCGCCTCATTAACTTATCAACATATTGAAGAAAAAACTCAGGTATCGAAACGAAAGAAGAGTACAACTTCGATTGTTTTTTTCGGAATATTATGTACTTTTCTAGAATATAATGACTATTTACAATAATAACACTTCAAATAGATACATCAGGTTCATTTATCAGGAATACAGTATATACATCGTTCAACATCGTGCCCGGCAATATTGTGGTAGTAGAAACCCCTGGCTAGTCCATCATTGCGAATACTATATTCTGATTGGTTTGATTACCGAGGATTTAGCCATCCGTTTCTCATGCGTTTTTTTTTAACAGCAGCTTGTGGAGAAAATCAACAATCGTTAATTGTTTTGTTACGTGAATATGATTAGAACTACTAAACGTGATGTGGCAGGCAGCTATGTGGAGAAAATCAACAATCGTTAATTGTTTCGTTACGTAGAATATGATAATACTACTAACGTTAAGGTTGCTCTGCCGACATGTGAGTGTTTAGAGAATCATGTGGAGATCATGGTATCTCTAGAAAGATTTCTTGCACATTCGATTTTTGGGGTTGGTTGGAATGGATTAAGTAAAGCGCATATAATCAGTAAGTTCGAGAAGTCAACAATCATTTGACCTCGACTGTTTTGACCACCCCGCCCTCCTGATCCCGACAGAGAGTCTCACGAATCGCACTCTTAAGTGTCCTATTTTGTTGAGTTTTGGCCATTGCTGAAATTCTGAGCGTGACCGTCAGAACAAGTTCAGTGAAATTGATATGTAAGCCACAACTGATTTATCTTCTCCCTTGGATCATGTACGTAATTTCTGTCGCACAATTCGATTATTACATATATCAAGATTTCCCCCAGTAAAACAGGCCAGAGGCTTCGGTGCTGTTCTGTATTTATGCATGGTAATGGAGCCGCACATATCACCCAACTCTTTCTTTGTTTCTTATTCCGCTTCGTTCACCTACTATACTGGTGGATATATGCACGTTACAAATTCCATTCAATATTAATCATTGTTATTATTATCATATTTCATTTGTCTATTATTATTCGTCCATTCAGACATTTTCTGCCTGATCATCTGTTTAGACTTCAGCAGACCCGTCACCTTATGCACATTCAGCCTAAAGGGATTTTGCAGTACGTGCCGTTTTGTTCCCAATCAAATTTGGCGGAGATGTATTAGCCCATCGCCTTCATTCCAACTTCTCGACCGCTGGCAAGTACCGCCGGGGAATATTTTCCAATCCTTCAGCTCACAGAAGCTAATTTCTAGGTTCCTTCTGAACCTAGCATATCCACCCGTTCGGACCAGCGGCCTTCTGCAAGTTTCAGTTCAACCTCAACCCCCCCCCCCCCCCCCCCCCCCCCTCAAGAAATAAATACGACGTCCAATTCGCATTTACTGATCACAGCATGACCAAAATGTTTGTGTAATCGATGTCGGCAATACACTTGATGTTTCGTCTCCCGCTATACTTGACACACCTTTCAAGACAGAGGAACTTAATAAAATTCCTGCGGAAGAGAACATTAGTCAGTCCATAGACGACGGGTTCATTGCAGAATTAGCCCACTGTAAGTAGAGGAGCAGTCTCCCAAACTCTATCTGAAATGCACGATTTACAGAAGACACCACGATAGCGTATATGAAGTAGGGCAAGCAACACATGCAGTATACGGTGACAAGCGCCGCTAAGGTAATAGCGGCTTTACGATAACGCCTGAAATCCGCTTTCTTCTCGCCCAGACGCTTCCTTTTCTCTTTCTCGACAGGTGCTTCCGTTTTGATTTCGATTTTGTTATCTCATCGGGCTTCTTACTGACGATGATGTCAGTTGTATTTCAGCTTTTGATTCGTGGATGGCATGGTATATTTGGATCTTTATTTTCATTGCCATGACTCGTTAGAGGTAATGATGATCGCATGCTGCACCACGTAATTTTGTCGTATTGAACGCCTCATTGGTATGGCTAGAATCAACGGTGGGTGTGGATCTTGGCTATAATATCCGTATCAGTTTCAGAAGCTGCTGAACCCTCGTATTTGCTAGTTACGAGGCCCTTGGAGCGGCTTCGCACGTTACATGAAACACCATGTAGTGCAGGAAACACGAGGGCGGTGAATGGAACCGCGAATTCACGACGATTTCAAAAATGTTGAAACCACGTTGACTGGAACGACATACAACTCGCAGTCGTTGGGTAGAACTCGACTTCGAAGGGAGGATATCTCGGGAATGACGGCAGCAATGATTGTGTACACGAGAATCGCCGCCACCCATATCACAGACAGGACGACCAGACCTGTCTGAGAGTCTGGAACTTCTGGTATGAGAGACCTTTAGTCAAGAGCCAATAGCGATCGAGGCTGATGAATCGATCGTGAAGGTTGAGACGAAAAGATACCGATAGTCCAGCACCAGCCACATCTTGCACGGAAAACCACGCAGAGATTCCACTCATCTGCGACCACCAGGCGGCGTTAATCGGAAAGATGAAGATACCGACGAGTAAATCGTGATGGAACAGACATTGAGAATAATGTATAGGCCACAGTTTGTCGAATCTTTTTGTCCCTTATGTAAGATAGTATTACCATGATGCTACCGACGCTAGTTATGAGAGACAAGACGACATTGACAAGGATGAATGACCAACACTGGAACGACCCCTTCTCCTCCGTAGAAGAGGAGTAGTAAACTCGAGAGATGAACCATCGTAGTGCTGCTTGTGACTTGTTTCTGACACTGAAGATGTCCCGGGGGCAGTTAGCAGTTAGATATGCCTTTGATCTCCTGGTTTGACAAACCAAGTTACAGTCTTCCAGTAAAGGAGGAACAACACACTTCTTAGGTTTATTACAGTGCCCTGTTCAACGATATCTCCAATCCGTATTAGTAGTCCCCAGCCTCCTCCTATTAGACTTGAATCTTCGAGAAGGTTTGTAGCGCTGTGGCGTAAGTCAGGCAATGGAAACAATATGACATTTTTTAATGACAATATATGCAACATTACAATTATAGAGGGGAATATTACGACCTCGTTATCAAACAAATAGAAATTACAGTGGCTAATTTTTGAAAACAAAACCAGAAGAAAATAATTTCATTTGTATAAGCTCGTCATATGTCAAGAACAGGGGATCAGGCCGAAGAACGAAGTACAGTTCAGGCATCTTTAACCACGATTATCGTCACCGGTATAAAACAAAAAGAACCCTGTAAAAACCTATGAGCAGAGATCACCTTACTCAGGAGAATTATTTGGTATCGTAATGAGCAGCATAATGAGCTTGAACAAACCACTTTAGATCGGAAAGGAGGACAATTATCGCATGTTGTCTCCATACCTCTTGTGGGGACCTAGGCCCGGCAAAAAAATTACAACGCTAGTCTATGCAGAGCTGACGTTGGTGTGTAAATGGCAGTACGCGCGGTTTGCATTGTCTTCAGACGCCGGCTACCTGAAAATGTATCCGAAAGAGTAACACAGACGTAGTGTTCAAACAATTTAACGCACGAAAATCTAATCCGGTTGTCAGTCTCGGTGTCCAGGGTGGAAAATTCAGCCTCAATTTGTCCAGCACTGGACATGCTGTAATGAAGCTCCATACAAAACCGAAGTCAGGGTGAAACCTGTTGGCTAACTGTGACAGCGCCCTCAATTATAGTCGTGCTATAGTGACATGTGATTCAGGCGACTTTTTGTCTTGTCTGTCTTTTTTTTTTCCTTTTTTTTGTCTTCATGGTTCGTATTGTCAGAAGATTGAATATGTTGACGGTGTGTTTGTGTTTGATCCTGGCTCCTTTTTAAGTCGAGATTGACAACATTATGAGCTCATTGTAGGTTCATATGTCCGGTGATGGACTATGTTCGACTAGGTGTTAGCTGGTGAATTTCTGCTACACGCCAGCACTGATTTTGTGTAGGCACCGAAGTATATCACATGTTGTTTCTGTGCTTAAGTAATAGATAGTCTGATCCCGCGTTCTTAAAACAGGTAACAATCAAGAAGAAGTGCAGAATCTGGCACTATGATATATAATCTTTACCATGGAGCAACGACGGTCTTTTCGGGGGGTCTCTGGTTTTCGAAGAATTGAGAGATAGAGATGTAAAACAAACCTACTGTGTGTTACGATGGTACACATATAGGGTGCCGCTCCTCACTTCGAGTTTGTGTTCTCTGACGGAAATTTGCGACCCAAGGGCACAAATACGCGCTCTAATGTCTTCTCCAGTTATATAATAGCTCCTGATATGTCCCGGTAGAGTTAGCGCATACCGCAGATTGTCAAACATTTTGACGCACATGGAGTGATCGCGTCGTCCGTCGGAGTGCGGGGACTTTTGAAATTGCTCAATATATTGCTAACGCGTTTTCCTCTCGTTAATATAATAGCCCTCATGGGTGGGGACGCGATGATAATCTTAATGTCAACGAGGTCGGACATATTGCTCGATATGAGAAAAGCTTTCGTCAATATGAGGACAGCTATATATTAAGAAAGAAAATTCATGAGAATAGTGATGTTCTCCCCAATACTGAAGAACGGGTGTGAAAACCAACGAAATAGAGAGGCTGTTGACACAATGTTATTCCTCAGAGAAAGTGTGCAGGGTTTTCCCTCGACTGCCATTTATCATCTACCATGCAAAATCCCTGCATCTATGAAGAGAGCAAGATGGATACGATCATGAGTATATAACATCATTGCTGAATTATTTTATGGTTATATCAGAATTTTTTTGTATAAAATATTGACAGTAACTATACTACAGCCAACACATATAATCACATAAGAAAAACAACGACACTAGAAATCATCAATTTGTAATGAACAACACGAAACTGGAGTGGATGAAGAATTGGAAACAGAATGAGACGAATCCTGATATTTCGGAAGTATGCTTGTAGTTTAATAAAGTGTTAGCCATGTAGCTAATACATTAGCTTCTTTACTACCATTAGGCCTCTGACAAATAATGAGAGCAAAAAAACATTATTGTACTAACATTGTCTCATGTTCCAGCTGGAATAAGGACCCTCCCCATTTACCCATTCATACTCAAACTTAGATCAATAGCATCCAGGCCTGATCGTGATGAATTAGCCAAACTAACATAATTTGGTCAGCTTGCTAAGACAACCCTCACTGACAATCAAATACACAAATATGACGTACACAGAATGGGGAACATAAACTTCAAGTTTGAACTACGTTCGAATCAGGCATCATGGGCGTCAATCGGGAAGGGGGGGGCGGGAGGGGGACGTGTCCCCCCACATTTTGAGATGCTCCCATTGATTTCCCTTTCATTTTCATTTTTTTGGCGGCAAGTTAATCCCCCCCCCTCCCCACTTTGGCCATGTCCCCCCACCTCTGAAGATGGGATTGACGCCTGTGTCAGGCATGAATAGTTTCTCAATTTTTATCCCCTACAAAGTCCCCCCCCCCCCATCATACAAGAAAGTACAGAAAGTACATGTGGCCATGGGATAATGCTAACAGTTTTATCTGAAATACGGGCTAGGCGGAGTTGGGCTCGCAATGGATTGCAGTGTCGAAGTCCCCAAGATACTATTTTCCAATTACAATCCCCCCCCCCCCCCCCCCCCCCCCCATCATACAAGAAAGTACAGTGGCCATGGGATAATGCTAACAGTTTTATATGACGGCTAGGCGAGTTGGGCTCGCAATGGATTGCAGTGTCGAAGTCCCCAAGATACTATTTTCCAATTACAATCCCCCCCCCCCCAACCTTCTCTCCACAATCAACACCGTACGTATATCGGAATTATAATACGTCCATACACTCATCATGGATAGCACACCCAACAGTACAAATTTCGCCGGGCATTTCGGAGTTACCCTCATTACACGGCGAAAGTACCCACAATACCTGGATTTTACACGCTTTCACCCTTTTCCGAAGTCGACCTCTACTCATATAGAAAACTTAATAACGTTCAGGTTCTCTCGTGGAAGCATACGTATCAAGTTCGGACGTCACCATAGAGCAGTCATGTTGGAGTAGCATGATTACAAGGTGGGCATACATACAACATACATGTGTGGTGTGGTTCTATCAAACATGAAAAGTCGTGATCCGTTGAAACTATCGCTTTTGAACTGAATTGGGTTTTCCAAACCTTGTCATGAATGGCCCAGAGCTTTATTTGCGTTCAGAACGGAACATGATACCACTTCCGATTATGCCACTTACATTCCATCGATTCCGCTTTCGCTTTTCTAGCTTATAGCTACATCAGCGGGGCTAACGTTAGGCTCATAATAGCGACTGGGTGCCATGCGCTGTGTGTAATAATGCAATAACTCACACAACAACAAATATAATAATAATAATAATAATAATAATAACATATAGTGCACACATATAAGTGTGCATTTCTGATGCCTTGTAGACAGTCGTTCCGAACACTATTACGCTTCACCTCCGATTTCCAGTTTGACTTCCACTATGAAGCAATTGAAAGTCAGTCCAAGAATATACAACATCCTATGTACACCACACGAATAATGTAGTATGAGTGTCTCTCAACCAGTCTAACACGTCACTACTGTGTACGAATGAACCTGCATTTGTGGTGGTAGCGTATGAGTCAAGGTAACCATTGTATGTCTAATCCAACAATCAACTCTCCTCATCAAAGTAGGTCCCAGCCCCGGCAGAAAACTAGAATATGTGAACATGTGATTCCGTATGTTTATGGGGGGGGTTTTTCGGAACAGAACAACTTTTGAATTGGGCTGGTATAATTCAATAAAAATGAAAATGACGGTTGTGAAACTAATCCGGGACGCGAATACGCTTGTTTTAAAATAAAACACTTGAGTGAGACCTTTCTTAGTAGATTTTTCTTCAATATTAACGGCTAGAATACAGCTTTATGTTCTTCATTGATTCGGGTTTATGTACCTCTTATACGAGGAAACACTAACACTCTAGTTGAAACTATATGTTTTTGTTCTATTCTTTTCTTAAATAATCTCAGCATACCAGATAACAATTCTTTGTAAACAGGAGACGTTTGTTTGCATATCTTCGAATAAAGATTCAACACCCTATGATTCTACCATGCTGCGATTGTACGTATACCCACCCTGGAAAAGATCATGTTATGCGCCTCTCCAAAGTCACCTCGCGACCTGTAGACTGCCCCAGTTGTTAGCCACTGTCTTTGGTTAGGTAGTCCTTAAATATAGCGAGTTAGTACTGTGTCACGAGGACACGCACGTACAAACTCTGTGTTTTGGGGGGGGGTGTAGGAGAAGCTGACGCGATACTCTGCCGGGTCATATGCCCAACTGTATAAGCGAAACTAATCCATTACTTGCACATTTAGTAGCAATATGTACAGCGAACAAGTAATAATACTCTAGGAGTGAATTCTCGTTCGTTCTTACTGAACCTTTCTGCCTCTGCGAACATTCTCATCTGACAACAATTTAGGGCTCGTATATCATCCCTTTAAATGATCTCATTTTCATGGTACTAATCTCTTCTGTGCGTCCATTGATTTTCGAAGTTAGGCATATACCAGCACTGTTGCACCACTCGATCGGTCAACGAAATAAACACAAGCACAGCTAGAACGTCTCAGGCGAGATACCGAAATCAACTACGTCGAATAGCCTGATACGTTATTCTGTTAGCAGAATGGCAATGTCCTACTTTTGCGGGTAGTGGTATCTAGAAGAGGTATGCTGCGCTATATTCAAATCCCATATATGTGAATTCAGAGACGAAAATATGTTCACAGTCAACTGTGTTGAAAACCGTTTGACATCAAAGCCAGTGTCAAAAACCAAGACCCCTGTTATTCTCCAATACTATTGAATCATATGTCCTGATCAACCAATTATTCTGCATTGACAATACAGCGATAGAAGTCAGAGTCAATAACCAGACGTCGAAGGCTTAATGAATTCGTGACTGATTTTTAGCATTCTAGACTTTTCCTGTCCACATGGTTTTCATACTTTGACCTCATTGATTGCCGTCAGATGACTTTAGACCTGACTTCAAAACGACAGGGTTTGCATAATCAGTCTGTGGAATCCATATAACAAGCTTGACTCATACATAGCGCGAGTTCCCGGGTCACACTCAAATTGACCAGATTACATCCTTCACAATGTCCAGTGTGATCCACTTTCTGAACTAAGAATGACATGGAATCTAAAACCTGTTATTCCCGACTTCTATCTACCGGGGTACGGGTACTCACATCCTTGTGGAATATACAGGGGAAGTGGTATTCGTCATCCCTAGACTGTGCCAAGACGCCGACCATTGATTAAATATCTAAATTCACCTATCACTGAAGTCATGGTAGAACCCTCGACCGCAATATCTTCCCTGTTACCCAATATGGGAATTCATCTAAACCAATCTTCCATTTACCTCAGGAAAAACTTTCCCCAAAGTAGTTGTCGAAACGTTTGCCCATGAAGCAAACTATCATTGTGGTGTACAATTAGAAACTTGAGTGACACAAATCGGCCTAGGCAGTAGATCTTTCGTCCCTCCAAATTCCTAAAAAGTTGTCCAAACTTGATTGACGTCCCGGGCATGGACTGACCTATGCGAAGGGTACGGATATCAATCATACCGACCCCTCGTATGCAGTAATGTACTCGATATGATTCACATGCCCCTGTTAAACAATGACCTACCTCGGCGTGAAGTACCATCACACCATTGCATCTTATTTTAGGTATAATAACTACGATCCCCAGTTCTGTCAGCGGATCTGATTACGACCCACGCGTGAAGACTCATCATCCCTCCCTCTTTACGAACACTACACTAATAAAATGTTCCGTTATAAAGGACACACACCTGGGTTTCCCAACAACGGGGCTTATCTTTGTACGGAAGTAATCGAAACGTATTGGAGACCCAACATGACTCGTCCCGCATTTCTCTATCAATCATTCACCTGACTACATCCACCTCACTGCAATACTGGTGGCCAGCAAGGGCGCAGACCTGGATACTATAATGACTAGTATCCTGCGTATCCTTCACCCGTTACACCCGAAGAAGGCAATGACTCCTTTGGCAGTACCGTGATGTTGGAGGGGGGGGGGGGGTGGTTCTTTCATCACACGCAGGGGGCCAACTTGATACTCTCGTTGACCCCTGTCCAACCGTTTGGGCTGAGCAACCAGCGAGAAGGCAACAGGGTTCCAACCTTTTTCATAAGTCCCTTTGGTATGACCCGATGGAATTTGAACCCAGGTCTCCCGTGTGTGGCCGACGACAAAGTTGGAACCCGTGATGATATAATTAACAGCGTTTTTTTCTTAACCACCACTCACTAATTGTCTCACACACCATCAACTAGCCGCTCCTTCACCACCCCAAATCTATAGTTTTTGGAACATGTAGCTGCATTCCTTACCAGAGATTGAATCATTGGAAAATGTCTATTAAATTCCATGGCAATGATTTAATGTTTTCAAGTCAGACAATGATTTCAACTATGCACACGTTGATATAGATTGGACTTATGAATCCAGCCTTGGACATGATTCCTGGTTTGCGTATGCGAGTCTGTACGCACCTGAAAAACATCAATTCGCGTGGGCTGAGATGGTCCATTTTGCAATACTTTAGCTTACGCAATAACAATTCCTTGTCAAATAGAAGACATTGTTTTTTGTTTTTTTTTGACATCATCGAAGTAAACTCAAAGTTTCTCAAGTGACAGCTGTGCTCGCACATTGTACATTTTTTCGATCACCACCTGGGAAACGCTACTACGCGTCTCTCGTTCATTTAACCTCCAACGGTGGTACGTTTCGCGCTCATTCCTCATCACCTCGCGCCCCCGTAGACTTGCCTTGGTTTAGAGCCAGTCCACTGATGGCGTACTCAGGCCTATGTTATCATAATAGTGATGTAATCTGTGACTCGAGGACACACACAGTACAAGCCTGTGTAGAGTAACTGACGCGATAACCTCATACCTCCTCAGCACCGTATGACACTATAAAATCTTGGCTCGCACTTGCTACATATGTTCTGAATATGGTGCGCCATGGAAAAGATGGTGCTCGTTCTCCTCCGTGTCACGCACCACCAAGGGGCAGTTCCGTTCACCCGCCTCGCGCTCTGTAGATTGGCGTCTTGGCTTAGTTGTATAGCCAGTTTCATTGTATAGTTCAGGCCCTACTTAGTCTTCTATAATGGTCGGGTTAATCTGTGACAGAACACGAGGACACAAGCCTCGAATTTGCGTAGATCACTTGCTCACCAGAGCATAACTTACTGACAATACTAAATTAACACTTACATTAAATTGCTCGCTCATGCCACAATGTGTCTAATACTTCGCTCGAACCATGAGTAACACATGCAACAGTTTGAACTGCACGTAGAGAACTGATGCACATTTGCCAAATTGGCTCACCTGGCAACATGTGAGCTTCGTATAATACCATTATATGCAGCTTATTTCCAGGTTCTAATTTCTATTCTTGAGCTGTTCTTTTTTTTATATTTTATTTTTTTTCAAGTAGGCACTGTCGTAAAAATCGGAGAATTGTGTCCCCATAATAAATCCGTTTTGAAACTTGTTATCAATTAGGAGAGGGAGGGGCGTAGTGATGGGTTTGAACCGAACTGTGTGAATAACGAAGCCAATAGCAATAACCAATTGCAATAATTAATTTTAAACTGTAGAATAATATGGGCTGATAAACTGATAAACTATAAATACTGATATTGACTTTGAGTGTAGGAGATGCTCTTCATGGCTTCCACCTGCATTTTGTTCAGCAGTTCATATAATAGAGAGGCTCTACATATTCTGTGTCATATGTCAATGTACCAGCAGGCCACACTTCGTAAATACCCTGAGTCAAAATGCTTAGATATTGTTTGACTGCTTCTGACCATTCTAGCCTTTATATTGGTCTCATAAGACCTTTGACCTGACCATGAACAAATGGTGTCTATACTCACTTGTAGAATCAACGATACCTAGGTTTGTTCCTGCAGGTATGCGCCGAGCTATCGCGCTCACAAGCCACAATTGACAGCAGATATCCATGTTGGGGCACAATGTTCCAATGGTCGCACTGAACTTACCACCCATATTATAACCGAATATGATGAATTCCGGTACTTGCCATATCAGCTTGTTGCCGCCAAGCTCCTGGATTCATCGTGTTGATGAGATTTCCGGACTTGATCTCCTGTTTGGCCTCGAAATGACCCTTAACCTGACTCTTAAACAATAAGGTCAATGTACTCAGTATGTATGAGGAAAACCCTCCTTTCTAGTAGGAGCGTTATGATTTAATTCTATATATCTATAAAACAAGTCAGGTTGCAGAAAGTTTTACAAGTGGTTGCCCAGATTCTTTCGCCATGATTAATTCGGACCTTCCAAATGGCTGAACTGAGATCAGAGGTGAACGTGACCCAAATCAAGACGCTAGGACTTCTGCAAGCCATAGGTCCGTTCGTCTGGGTGAAACGCAAGACCAGCTACACCCAGAAAAAAAAAAACAACAACAACATATTACCACCTACCCCCTATACAGTTACACGAACCCATTATGACTGCATAAACAGTACTAAATACCATATACCATGAACAAATAATCGTTGCTCTCCCAAAATGTTGCCATGTTGTTTAGCTAAATAACCCATGGCAATTGCGTCATTCCTTATTGGTTCAGCATCCGGAACCAATTCATAATTGAACTAGACATGTGGTAGACGGTTAACCGCGACGTGGTTATACCCCTCAATAATACCCTGCGTAACCATCATTTAGAGAAAGCACTTCATATCATGTCCATGTTACCCTCCGTGTACTTACTGTTGGTCAGACCAACTGTAAGTCCACAACGCTTAGAGTTGCGTTCAAATACGACAAATTTAGAACATCGCATGGATTTGTGACCGCATGGTGACTCCCAATTACCTTCACGTTATTTGAAACAAAAACAGTGCACAATCCACCAAGTTTTCGTTCACCATTTTTTGAATCCCCCGTCAAATTTGGATTAACGTCAAAATGACACTCGGCGAGTCTGGACCAATTTTTTTTTCCACCAAGTTTCGTGTGAATCAGACTAACTCTGTTTTTTCCGCGTGTAACCCTATAAATTCCATGCAGTAAGCTCACTGTCGGAACGAGATTTTCACGAGGGCGGACATGTGTACAATTTTCCGATCATCGATCGGAGCTGGAATGTTTATCGCGCTAACACCTGAGGTTTCCGGCGACATCGAACGGTGGCGGCGGAGACGACTGCGTCGGCGAAAACGAGACGACGGGAGTCTGACACCGTCCTCCAAACTATAATATTCCGAGAAGTTACAGTTTTGAGGGAATAATTACAAAAAAAATGATTTTCAACTAAACAGCTGGTGGTGCATCGGGCATCTCTACCAGATCAGGAACACTGTATACTTTAACAAAAGATGCGAGGAGGTACGTTACCGGATAACCTTTCCACTAAACGAAGATCGTTTTTTTTTTTTTTGTTTTTTTTCGGACAATTTCTCTTCAATGAGCTACGTTCAATTTTGCGGGGACCTCAGTCACATCTCTTGAACCCATCCTTCCCTGTCGCGGTATTCAAAGACTTTTAATTAGGAACTACTACTGCCGTTTTGCATGGCCATCAGCTCGGAATAATAAAAAAAACCCCATTTACTACCTACAACACCCCAACCTAAAAGACGAAGCGATAACATAAAACCCTTCCTCAGAACGAATATTTAATGTGGGAAAGTACTCTTATCCAAAACACAATTGGAAATGTTCTTCGAAACTGACAGTCTCACATACAAATAGTATATGTGGCGCGGAAAAAAAAATGTTAAATAACTGTATTGGTAAGTCGAATGAAGAACCCTAACGTTTTCTTTTTTTCTGTTTTTGGCTCTACTTTTGAATCTAAAACTCTATTCAACTCTACTTTGAAATCCACAGGGTTATGAGAACGAGCCCAAATTAAGCTAATCATACATGGGAAAGTTTAATAATCTCAACAGTTTGAAGAATGTATTCCACCTCGAATTGTTTCACAGATAACAATCACGTTCTTCAATCATGTCCGTCGGAACACCGGACACAAAAATGGTGTTTCATCAATGAAGGTCGTTCCATACTGTGAACATTTCATGTAGAATTTACGCTAATGACTGCAACCTCGCTTGCTAGTAAAAAAGGTTAAGTCTATAATTTTTTGCTGTAAATACCAAGTAGTTCACTGCAACAGAGCTTCTGCCAGTAATTTACTTTAATTCTACAATCAAACTGGTTTCACAAAATGTATTACGATTCAGCCTTTAATAATTTTCCACGTTCGGTGGCTAAGCCCTGATTGTTTTATGTGGGATATTTCAACATCCCACGTCCCCTGCGTGGGAAGATGGTCTCAATGATAGTGAACGTAGACCTCTGTTTTGTTTGTTTGTTGTTTATTTATTATTATTCGTGCTTCACTGTCCGAACAAGTGATAATACGTAGCCATAAATACGTAGCGACAGAACAAAAAACAGATCGAACAATAGCGTCACGGGAGTAACACCATTAGGCCAAAACAGATGGCCCATTTCAAATGGGGTTTCCCATAAACGATTGCACAATACAGAACACAACGGAACCATACAAAAATTACAAAAAACCTCACCAACTCTCACCCAACCCTACCCGTACCAAAACCCCAGCAAACTGCAGCCCATCAAACTCCCCAGAGTGGGTACAAGTCACTTTCCCCCAGTCAATCAAGTCGCAAGTCAACTAGTCAAGTCCAAAGTTAAGTCAACGAGATTCAATTTTAGAAATGCAAGTCAAGTCCAAGTTCCGAGTAAGGCTTCTCAGCTCAAGTCAAGTCGCAAGTCCGGAGTGCAATTCACAAGTCAATTCTCAAGTCAATTATAAGGAATGTCAAGTCAACACGTCAAGAAGCTCGGAAAGCCTCCAAGAACACATTATGGTATCAAATTCACCAACACACCGTAACAGGAAGTCATGGCTCAATTGGCTATCAAACAATGATGTCCCCCCCCCCCCCCCCCCTCCCCCGATTCAAGTCGCAAGTAAGACGGCTGCAAGTGCGATCAAGGAAAATCATTTCTTAGAAATTAGAAGTCCAGTCTCGAGTGCACGAAAAGTCCGGACTCGAGTCTGAGTCAATTGACTCGAGCCCCTCCACAAAAACCATCTCAAACCCAGGTTCGCTGAGAGCGACAGCAATCACATTCACGAGGAGTTTCCTTCAGTTTAACCTTGAAAGTATGAATAGATTTCACTTGACCTTTATCAATCAGGAATAAGAGAGTTTTCCGAACACTTACATGCAGTGGCATAAAGGTGCCCCAGTGCACTCCTTGTTCACAGAACCTGGAAATTTAGGCTCTCCGCGCGTGTGGCCATAATTTTTGAACGCAGACGTTTTAGTACAACTAATGGTTACAAAGGCGAATTAGAACCAGAAAATATTTGTTTTAGGATTTACAAAACCGAATAATTTAGCCCTGTCAGCACACCGGGACTAGCAGTCTCTTCTCCCTCTTCCCCCTGTCCCCCTGCCCAATATGAAATAACTGTGCCTTTCATTAGCATAACACGCCACATCTCGTTCTGGGTAGTTTGAGCTAATTTTGAGTAAGTTGATGTATCGCCCCTCCGCCCCCTTCAGTCGACTCAGTATCGATGGCGTGGATTCAATCTCTGTTCAGGGGAGCACTATTGTGGACAGTTATTTGGGAACGTGACGCGTCCATGACGTGGGTACTCTTGTATGGCAATAGCTCTAGAAATGTGGAGGCGACATATTCAGCATGCTTTAGGCGGTCACTATCTATATGACTGACTACGACATTTTCCCCCTCTTACGAGCTCCCCGAACCGAGTTAGGATGGCTTAGTAGCAAAGTTCAAACCCCCACCTAAATAATTTCATTCCGAAATAGTCGCACATATACATCTCACAATCTTATACCTAGCATAAACCCGCAGCCAAAATATTACTGTGTGAAACCAATGAGAAACCATTCTCAAAATGTAGAGGTTTAACAATTACTGCCGTGCCCCCGAGGTATGACAATTCGTATCGATGGCAGTTTGAAGTAGACCCCTTACCAGGCCCACCCTTCCCTCACCAACCTCTTTAAAAAAGAGACATCACCAGCAGGCGTTCTGTCAGAACTTTGCTAAGACTTTTCTTCGAACACCGGGAAGAAACAATCTTACAGTATTTGCTCCCGGGATTCCAGTGAGTTTCTAACCTCTATTGTGAATCACCAAATCCATCCAATGATGAAATTATTTTCAACCGTCACTGAGCGAACTCTCCTTGTATGAGCCTCCGAGTTGTTCACTTTGTCTCCCGTGGATTTGCTCTCTATAATTGGCAAAAGTATCTTTGTCTTTATTGAAACAATGTATTGGCGGCCTACTTCTTCACTCGTCACACGGTGAGATAGGATAGCAACACGCTCATATCACATCTACGTCGATGACTTGATTAACGAGCAGTTTAATTGAAATCAGGTGACACTCTGGCCGGGTTGCTCGGGTAGTTAATGAAAGACGATTTTGGCGCCATGAATTGTACCGTGAATCAAGAATTAATTTAGTTTTAAAATTCGAAATACTTAAAAAAGTGGGATAGGACAGAAAGGAGGTCAGTCTTTCCCCGATGTAGTGTATATAGCTTTTGGGTGGTCAGGCTTTGCGATGTAGTTTGTAGTTCAGGTATTCCAGCCTTCGCCAAAGACTGTGGTTGGGGGGGGGGGGGGCGGGTATAGGGTAAGGTGGTATTTAGCACTGCCAATAGGAGGGACAGATACTTCACAAGTCCGGTGTTTCAAAGTGTTTATTTCATCATTTGTTCCTCTTCAACAATTACTATGCCTATATTTGTTCCTGTGATATTTATAGTAGTGGCATGTTACATATGGTGGAGGATGCCACCGTTTAGCAAGTTAGATATCAAGGTTGCCTGCAGTTACCGATGCCCAATAAAAATAATTAAGTTCCGCCTGCTGTGATACAAGTCGGTCTTATTTTTGGAGAGATATGTATCTTTCCGAGGTCATACGATTTTTAGATTCTTGGCTATGTTATACTGCGGTCGTAGCAAACAGGTAGGGTTGACATTAGGTCGATAAGGGTAAAGAACATTGACCTCAACATAACACAAAAATCAATAACATGTCGTTTTCAAAGGGAATTTTTTGCAAACTGCATCTGAAGATATAAATGTAGCGCAATTTCCCTGTTGCCATGGTAACACACCCTAATTTATATATGGATGATTCCGAGAAGAAAGTTCCAAAACCGGTGACAGGGCAGTTGGAGCTGAATACAGGAATGATGTGCTGTGTGATGTGGAGGCATTTGATGGTCTGGCATTCACTGAGGTCATTGAAAATAGTTTCCTATGAGTCATTTTATGTGCTTCCCAGAAATTCGTACACTCTTCATGAAATTCAATTACTTCCTTGCGAAAAAAGTGGGACGAAGATAATATATGAAGTAATTGAAACCTGCTCGATGGTTCTCACACAATGTGTTACCCTCGTGAAGCAGTAGTAAATTTAAAGTTGAACACACGAATAGGTGCTTCGTGTGCATTTTCTGGCATATTAACAGGATCTCTTCCAAGTGTAAATATATTGAAATCAGTGGAACATCGAACTTGGATTACTTTGCAATATGATCGAGATGCACAGGTTGGGCTCATGGAATCATGTTAAGCATATACCTTCCAACCCAGGTTTGTTGTAATGTTCCAAGACGTTATTCTTTCTGTGCCTTGAAGGGGGAGAGGGGGGGGGGGTTTGTCTATTCATTTTTGATTGTTGAAATGTTCCATATTTCCTCTTTTGTGAGATTCTCCCTTCACACCGTTCCTGATGTATTAAGCCCCCTGCCTAAGCCTCATAATCCATTGGTCCTGGTAAAATTTCATGGTTTTGGAAGATTGAAATTTCCGCAGCCAAAGTACAGCCTGCGTAGTAGGGGTCATGTCTGAGATGGCGGTATTTAGTGTGAGCTGATATGAAATTGCTGGTCAACTCCACGATAGAGACCCCCAAAAGGCCTGGTTATGTACTGTGCATATAAATTCCTTGAAATAAGTATCGGTCGGAATTCGTAATTACGTGGAATAGGCCCCGCGGGCGAAACATATACATTTGTTGCAGTTCGCGAACTGATCTTAATATTGACTGAAATTATTCTTTTAGATGAGTATATATATATATATATATATAGATATATATATATATATATATATATCTATATATATATATATATATTATATATATATATATATATATATATATATATATATATATATATAATATATATATTATATTATATATATTATATATATTAGTCATAGTGACCCTCGCACCCCCTCCCAATTTTGCCTATTGTCCAATACCAAGGCGCAATTGCCTTCATTTTAGTAAATCCGTGTTTGAGGAATTACCTCCTGTCATCACTGAGGCGCAAATTGGCCTCCCCCAGGATAATCCCCAAAGGGATTATCTCCTGTCACAGCGAAACACTAATTAGCCTCACCCCACCATTGTTCCTAGGCCTATAATTTTTTACTCACATTTTTTCTAGCTCAATCTCTATTCGCATCTCATTCCGAGATCCCAGGCCTAATCATTTACGTACCATTGTTGTTTTGTCAGTTTTTGCCTCTTGTCTATATATATATATAATATATATATATATATATAATAATATATATATATATATATAATATATATTATATATATTATATATATATATATATATAATATATATATATATATATATATCTATATATATATATATATATATTATATATATATATATATAATATATATTATATATATATATATATATATATTATAATATATCCGTACACTTCAATATATGATGCGTGGGTCAACGCAGGCCTACTTTTTTATAAGATTCATCATCATCGTCGTCGGTGGAAACATGTATTTGCGTGAACGTCACGATGAAAAATCGTTACGATACAATACCGTTGCAGTATTGCTATCGGTGTCTCGTTAACAAGGATTATCGAATGTTGGCATTATTCGCGATATACCGCGATTTTTTTATGACTTCATGCGAATGATATGAGACGATAATGCCCTATGAATGCAAGCGCAGAGGAGTTGGAAGTCAGAGTTACAGATTTGAAGTCTTGAAGACGAGTAGCTTGGATTATCGCAGCTGCACGAAAGCCAACTACATCCAGCCATGACGGAAGAAAGCGGGTAGAAGCCATACTCAGGACATTTGACAGTTTGAGATGTGGAGAGATTCTTGGAGCTCGAGTGATTGAGGGCTAACATTGGTTTCAGTTAAGATGAGGTCATAGGGTTAGTTCTTCAGAAGGTACTGGTGGACTTGGTTGGGTTAGAAGAAAATCCACGGATATTACAGAAGGAGATAGTGGAATGGGAGGATGTAGGCGCCGCGTTGTCAATTGCAGAGGAATCTCGATTGGAATTGACAATTTCCATAGTTGATAGGTAGTAGTGAGATGGAATGGCTCAGCACCGATTAGAGAAGTTGGGGCCAACAGGGCAGAACGGGACACAGATTCGAGAATGCAATAGGACCTCGGAGGGGCCCAAATAGACTCGTGCAATAGGAGCGGTCTCCGACGCGACCTGCATAGTGTACAGCTTGCGATTATTCACGAGTTGATAAGGCAGCCTCCCTGGGCGCTACATAAGGTTCGGGCCTCGGTACTACCTGGCGGCGGGCCTGCAGCACACCCTTTCCACCCTGTTCTCAGTTGCTAAGTTCTAGCTCTGCTGTACACTCAATCACCCTAAATGCACTAAAACACCTGCAAGAAGAAATGGGACGAGAGCCGGAAATCTCATCCCTAGTGACTAAAACAGGGGGAACGTGGTGACATCACCAATAGTGTACTGTTATAGTGGCTGCGTCATCGATTTGTATATCCTGCGTTGCATTTGACTGGTTCAGTTCATATCTACTGTAAATGGCGCAGCGGATGGCTATTCGGTCCACCGTGCCGAAGACCATGGCCTTCGATCGCGGTGTCCCACAGGGCTCAGTTTTAGCACCACTCTCATTTAGTCTATACACGACCCCGCTTGAGTATATCCTACTTCGCAAAGGGCCGATTTTTTATGCCGCGACCCCATCAGCAAGATCGAATCTTGTATTGACGAAACACGTCTATGTATTCGTTAACAAACATGCTAGACCTGAACTACACTCCTCTCCCGAATTCGGCGCTGAGGGTTATGCTTCCGTGGTGACGTTCGAATTGGTAGTGTCGCTATTGCTCTCCTTAACAGTGTCCGTAAGCCGCAATGTCGACTCATGTTGCCAACGTTTGCAAGTCAGCCACTGCAAAATGTTACGTATTGTAACATCCTAAATAAGTATCAACAGAACAGAAATACTGATACATTCTCTTGTTACATCACGCTCGGACTAGTGAAATAGTTTATTCTTCTGTCCCCCCCCCCTTGTGTCGAGTTAAAGACCGTCTACCTAACCTGTTCAGATTGTCTGCACGTCAGTCCTGAAAGCAAACAAATGTGACATATACCGTCCAGTCTGCACAGTATATACTAGATGCCAATTCAGCAAAGCATTTAATTGAAATGAACGTCTCACATTCAAAAAACTATACTCATAATAGAGCACAGGTCTTGCCGGGCGAACTGTAATACTCGTACGATTGGGAGAACGCAAGCTCAAGTGACAAATTTATTACCGACAGTAATACTAAGAAGTGTGACAGGCAGGTGTAATATTAGCATTATCATTATTATTTGCTATGTCCGTATGACTATACTGGCGTTATATACTCATTTAGACATTTCGCTATGCATATCGACCATATGGTGTACGGTTAGTATTGGTTGCCAAAACGCTCAACCAATATATTTAAGCCTACCCCAATCTACTCTCAGTGACATGATGAATCTTTTAAACATATCTGAATTAATAATTGCCTCATAATAATGGGCCTAATAATAATAGGCCTAATAAAATGATAGGCTCATACTACTACTACTACTATGCTATACACTAATACTAATACTAATAAAAAAAACCATCATAACAATACAGAACAAAATACTATAATATAATAATAAAATAATAATAATAATAATAATATAATCATCATTCATTCATCATTCACATCATCATCATAATATATCATCATAAAATCATAATAATCATAATAATCATAATAGAATATATACATTCCTACAGTGCTCTAATCAGTCGAGGACTGCTCTATAGCGCTTTACAAAAAGGCAAACAAAAACAAACATTATTGGGCAATATTATATAAATACGTAAGATCCGATAGCGGAGAGAAATTGTGCTGTGGAAGAGGAATCCACAACTTAGCAGATCTGCACTAAAACCCCTAGCACCATAGGAATTTTGTACGACGCGCCGGGACAATGAGTTTAAATTTGCTGGCAGATCTGAGGTTAAAGATAAAGATTTTTTTGATTCTACCAATTCCGGGTGAATTGAAGACGGAGGGGAAAGCATGGCGTTTACAGCTGACATTCAATAACGCATGCTGGCACGAAGAAGGCAACAAACCTACCCGACATAGTGCGACCGATGCTTTATTTTATGCACTCATCCACCAACCCTTGAGTCGTCATCTTCGTAATATAAACATGAAAGAGCAACCAATTCAATTATATTGTGTGAATAACTAATAGAGCGCGCCAAACGAATAGTGGACATTCATCGTGGAACGTGGTTATTGGAATAATACTTGAAATAAAACACGGAAAACCCCTTTGTAATGTGAAGCACATTGCAAAGTTCTGCCCAAGATGATGTATTCAATAATATTCGAAAAACAACACAAAAAAAAAAAAAAAAAAAAAATAACACCCCCCCCAAAAAAAATAGTCCAGTTCGCATTGGACTGTGTTTATCTCCTGATTAGATGATCAAGAAGTTTTGCCCGTAAAGTTTGAGAATATCAATTCTACGAAAACATTGTGAGTGGCGCGATAAGGTTTTTCGCATTGTATTGATTTTAAATGTATGCAGTATGGATGATAATGCTGAGCAATAACTTTATTAACGAGCGTCATTGGGCAATTGCGTAAGCCTTTATCCCTAGCTGCTATGCGTATGCGGTCTTGAGGCGCATCGTCACAATAGCCAACACGGAATGAACAATTTCCATTGATTTAATGAAAAATGAAGTATATCCTGCAAAAGTGGCCAATTACAGTGAAGCACTTGGGCCGAAATGAAGGATTACTACAGGATCACTGTGAGAATTTTAAATTCAAATGGGCCTGAATACAGGCTAGCGAGTCTTTGAAAAAATGACAAATTCCTAGGTGTCCGTGACAACATGGGACCAGTATATAGATCGGAGCAGGAGTTCATGAACATCGGAATATGAGTACATTCATTAAATTTTAGAAAAAAATAGTTATTATAGCGAAGGCGCTGAATTACGGGGAGAATATATGAAACACCCCTTCACAAACTTGATTAACATGGTGTATAGGTACATTTCCGCGGAACGGTTATATCTGTTGAACTACATTCCACAGTAGGCCCACGTAAACAAGCGTGTACATGCTATGCCTGGACTTAGTCGGTAAACCCAAGCAAGTCCGACTGAGGCGGTGGGATTGGATATTGGACAAGGGAATAAATTAGTCATCTTTATCAAAATGCTATTTTCAGATCTCTGTTTTTGTCGGCTTGAATTAGGAAGACCTAAACTTGGGTAACCACTCAGTGTAGGACGGTGGGTGGTCACGGCTTCTGCTTCCTGGAGTTTCATCACAAGTTTGTGCCTAACGATGGACAGGGTTTCACAGAGCATACTGACATACGATACAATAACCAAAAGTGGTTAGTATCGTCCAAAGTTTTACTATATAATGAACTTCCCTGGCCGGATTCCATCGTTTATTATCGGTAAACTCGACAAAGCGAGTTTCGAAAATATGAAACATCAACTATTCCTTTCGTTCGCCTAACTCTAGTATAACATCGCGGCAAGAGTTACTCCATTGCTTAGTACCCTTTGGACCCAAATGTTGCCAAAATTTAAACATGAAAAGGGAGTTAGCATCGCAATATTAGGACGGAGGCATATTCCTCAATCATTTTCTAGACCCACCCATGAATGCGCGGTCTTGATTATGGTATGTGGTGTCCATCACGTCTAACCTTGTAGTCGCGGGCGGCGAATTGAATTTGAGGGGAGAATTGACCTGTAATTGTCTAACCACTCCAAGGCGCATTTGAAAACTTCCACGTTTGAATACCCAACAGTGGGAATGGACGAAATATTATAATGTTCACCGCCAGAGAGCGACTATAAGGAATAGTTTTCCTATGTCCTCAATTTGAAGAAGTGTGTATCATTACTGTAAGTTACACGCAACTGTGGTTTGTATTGACAGATCATGCGTACTCAGTCTGCAAACCCCAATTTAATTATGAAAACGGTTGAAAATATTAATTTGTAATTTAAGTAATGAATGAACGCTCCGCCGTTTAGATTTCTGGTCCACTTTCACAGCTCTCTAATTAAATTGATTGCTCATTTGAATGGCTTTAAAACCCCTAATTTCTCTCCGTAAAATTACGATGCCGTGATTGTACTGACGGCTTTTATTCGTATTCGTAACTTTTTATGGAACTATTTATGGAGATGTAACTGGAATGGCTTCGTGGCTTCGTCTTTCGAATGAATTAACTTATTTTCAATTCTCGCTGTCAAGGACGTCTCCTATCCGTTGAGCATGACATATTCTCCACTGCCCTCATGAATATTGACGTGTCTTGGTAGTCTATGGTGAGTTGCGCTAGCGTTCTATACGTGCGTGTATGTGTGTGTGTGCGCGCACAGCGCGTGTGTTGTGTGTATGTGCGTGTCGATGTGTGTACATATGAATAGTACAGAGAACAATGGTCATCTATGTCATCAGCTGTCAACAAGAAATAATGGGACAATAGGGTTGGTTCCAGCCGGAACTACATCCAAAGTTTGATACCATAGTATGGACCCCCCTTAACAGCAATCGCCAGGTAGTTAGTACGTCGTCAGATTGTGGTAACACTTTTTTTGTGGTATATTTTATTCATCACCGCTGTCTCGTACCAGAATTTGCTCCAAATTGAGTGGTAGGTAGGGGTAGTTCATCAGCGCTTTCTATCACCGTGTTCAAATTCGATTATCGAATGATGGTGTTTCGCTCTAGATCTGTGTCGTAATCTGGTGGATTGTACAAAAAAAGTCACGTGATTAGGGAACGTTTTGATATGTTTTTCCTCCTCATAATTTTGGTTGAATTTTGATCTAGAATTTCTTTGAACATGCAGTGAACTGGTATATGTACCTGAAGAGAAATGGAACTGACAGGAGCGGCGCTAGCGGGAGTCCCCCCCCCCCCGCCCCCCCCCCCCCCTCCCACACCGGGAAGCAAGTGAAATAACGTTGGGGCAAGCTCGGAAGATAAAAACAATATTAGAATATAGGGTCGAGACCAAAAATTGGTGATATTTCTCGGGTGGGAGCTGTGAGCGAAAGAGAAAAACCTAATCTCTTAGTGAACGAATAAGTTGAGCTGAGGCTTACTTACCCCACCCTTGGCGCGAAGGTGGCGATTATATCTGACATATTTTACATGTGTTCATTTTAAGATCATGTCTGACATGTTAGTGGGAAAAAGTCATGGCTTCAATAGGAACAACGAGTTTGTCAAAAAGGATTTTCGTCTCCTTCGCAAACTGTCTCTATTGGTGTGTCCCCCCCCAAGGATCGGTTCTTAGTCCTCATCTTTCTTTCGAAGTTTCAAACGATACCATTTGTCATCGTTGAGGTTGCTTCGGAAGATGATGTTGCAATTGTCCAATAGGATTATTGGATTAATTAACCAAAGGTCTTTTCGATTGGCAAATGTTTTTCAATCCGATAAAAACAAGGGTCATGCATGGGGGTTTCCACAATCGGCAACTTTGCAAGTTGAATGAGCGAGATATTCATCATGTGAATTCAGGAAGATCTCGGTGTTCATTTTTATTCTTCCTTGAAATCTCTAAGCAGTGTGCTGAAGGTGAGAAAGGCAACTGATTCTCGTCACTCAGTTCCATTGTTGACAAATTTTGGTTGTTCAGGCCTGTTCAACAGCTGGAGTATTCTGCCCAAATATGGAATCCTATTTCGCGAAAGAAAGCAGGTAATTGGAAACGTGCAGCGGAGGGCCATTGATTAAATGCCATGGCTTGAGATTAAAGCGAGTAATCGGTGCAACTTCGCTGTACCACCAAGAGGGGTCTTGCATCATGCTTTCGTGGTAAACGCTGTAGTTGGAACATTCGGCAACATTCTTTCTTTTCTCGCAGAGCGTTATCAATGAGCCGGATGAGCCTTTCTGAAGATGTTGTTTTATCTAGGATGTGAATGCATTCCAGGTCCTTCATTATTGTTTCAAGAATCGTGGGCGAAATCTTTGAGCATCTGGGTTGTCTTCTTTCGGGATTTTGTGGCTTCAGGGCGCTCATGATGATTTGTCCTTCCCTGACCCTTTTTTCATTCATTAACTAAACTTAACATAAACTAAACTATGAAAGCTGAGGAGATAACTGGCGCATAGCCGAAGAGTACACCGAATTGCCATACGTGATGCGCATGGGTGAATAATCAGACTCGGAGGACTTGCTGATAGAGAGTGGTGTATATGGTAGTACAACAGTTGGAGGGATAATGAAGGCAAAGTCGTATAACCGGTCCATTCGTGGCCACAAGCTCGTAATGGAAGCAATCACAACCAGTGCTGACAGATGATATATTGAAGGTATAACCCCCCCACTTCATACAGCTTCTTAGACCACACATATCATGGCCAACCATCAATCCTATATTTGGAGGAGAGCGCTTGATTCACAACACGATATACTTTTACCAACGAACCACGGCTGAATAGCTGAAACCTGTACAGATAACAAAGGAACAAGCGCCAAGTGCTCTACTGGTGTTATTGTTTTGCTGTTGCATAATTCAGCCAACCGACGGGGAGACTGCTCATGCGAAGTAAACAACATGGGATGTACGGAAGTCTGACAGTGCATCAATTCTGAAAGTTGCAGAACCCATTTTCATGGCGGTAAGAGTCTGACGAGTCTGAAGATGACTAGAGTGATTGCACGACAGGCAATCACTATGTGTTTTGAGAAGTGTGACAAGGATAAGGTATTCTTCCTCATGGAATATTGCATACCAGTTTAGGGTAGCAGGATCGGTCCCGTTATGGTCTTCGTCCAAGAAGTTTGCATACCTTTCCCACCCTTCCCCGAATCTGTAGCCAGTTGAAGATGGTTTTGCACCTCCTCCTTTTCATTCGCTCGCCATAGTTCCTTATCGAGATTTGCATATTGGTGTTTGTCACGGGAAAATGCTACTGACGCAGCTGCCCAACGCAATGCAGCACGCCACATGGAGGGTTCGGGGCAAAACTCTCGGGAACCCCGAGCCGGAGAAGGAGAAGGATTCGACGATTGTGGTCTCGTGATGAGCACTTTGCTGGTAGCGCCGGGGTATTATCCACCTCTCCGCACTGGTTGCCCGGCTCAATTGAGACGGGGGGGGGGGGGGGTAACACATCAGGCGAACCGACCAACAAACGTGTAATGCGATTGCGCATCACGTCTCAGTGTACCGTGATAAGCGTAAGCGATACTAGGTGAAAGGAGCGTTGTAAGCTTCGGTATGCGATGCTGTTCCCACTTCTGCATGACTCAAAGGTCATTCCGGAGGATCTGGCACCCGCGATGATAGCAGTCTTAGGCTATTTGACTTTCTAGAGTCCTTGGCCTTAGAATTGTTGGTTCTTGGTCCCAAATATTTGATGCGCTGGACTTGGTACTCCGATTATGGTTTTATCGTCAAGGAAATCGACTAGATGCGCGAATGGAGGACGGATGCTAAAAAAACTGCAGGGTCTTCAGGAGTTCCCAGTTCTTCACAACTGACCACAGGTTGCCAGTCATCACGCTCAGATCTGCTTTCAAAATCCTTAGGGAAGCTACGTCGGCCTTGGAAAGGTTTGACGTGAGCCCTGGCATCCCTGGTGGCTGAACTCCCTGTAGACTGAGACGTGCTTACTATCAACGAAACTTGAGTGGCCTTGGAGAGCCAGGGGTCGTCGGAGCGTTTTGGAAAGTGTGGGGGGGGGGGGACACATCGAATGGAAATGACCATCTAAGCGGAGCGCCACCATGGGTTGGCGCGAATCGTACAACGAAAATTTAAGATTTTTATACCCTCCAGATCGACGGAAACGGCACTTGCCAGGCTCAATAGCACCCATCTACATGTGTGATTTGAGTAAAAGACAGACAAAAAGTTGTCATTGTGCATACTAAGAAGATTTACGGAATATCACACATGGTGTTTTTCATTACCTCATTTAATCTGGCTTTGTTTGTGTGGGATCCAGGGGTCTACCGAACAGCCTCTGGTGGAATCGAAGGGAGAAGCCATAGGCGTACGAGACCACTCCAGAAAATTTGTACCCAAATTTGACGAGTCCGTCAGGGGGAACTACCGGCGAAAAAAAATGCATGTTTCCGGGCATTTTACTGAAAAAGTCTGCAACAAATTCAGGCATTATTTTTCACTTTGCCTATTTCCTTCCCAAAATTTCCACGAATTTTAGCCCGAATTTTCATCTCAGAAAATGGAGGGGGGGGGGGGGGCAGTCTGCCCCAAGGGCTTCTGAAATTAGGGAGGCGAAGTGAAGTGGAGTGAACAAAATGATTCGAAAGCAATACTCGCATATTTAGCCTACACCGCCTGGAAGGAAAACGCCATGCGCGCGAAACACTTGAAAAATTATGCACTTTTAAGCTATTCGATTCCAAATTCGAGAACTTGGTATGAAACATGAGTTATCCTTCGACTTCTGCTCTAGTCGGGTCCAGATCTTCACCTGGGGGTCGCACCTGGAATCAGTGGACTTAAGACAATTTTCGACACGATTATTGTTTGGTTAGAAAAACATTGAATCAGTTTAGAGTGATACAAAATCGGGCATGTGGCTATTATTTTTATTACGGTCCGGAAAAGTGGGGGGGGGGAAACAAACGATATGATATCCCCCCCCCCCACTTTTGAAAGTGAGGGGGAAAGCTGAAGAGCGGGAAAGCTTCTGGAGTCTGTTGTTGCAGGGCCTTTAATGCTATATTTGAAGCACTAGTGTCATTCCAACTGACTGAAAAAGGAGACTCTTATAGCTTCAATCTGGAAAGGAAAGAGTGATTATGGGGACTGCAAAAACTATGTAGGGGCCACATTCCCCTCTGTATATCCAGCTAGTTTTTGCTAGGTAAATTCTGAACAGGATCCGTTGTCATCAGCTCGCGCATCACCATTCTGAGCAGTCGTGTCTTGACTCCCGATAAGTCTACTGTGGATCGCATCCTGGCTCTCCGTGTCCTCTCTGAGCGGATGCGGTAATTCGGTAGGGGCTTTCATGAGAACTATACCGACTGTCGCAAGGCCTTCGTCTCCGGGGAGGCTCCCTAGAGCAACCTCTCGCAGCGTGTTGTGCCTGCCCCCGTCTTGTACACTTGATATCCAATATTCTCTCTGTATTCTGGAAATGAGAGTGCTGTGTAGTGTGCTGATGGAGTCTCTGACTTCTTCCTCGTTATCACGGGTGTGAGACATGGGTGTAAAATGGCTCCAACGCTCTTCAGCACATGTTTGGACTGGGTTATGGAGAGTGTTGTGGTAGTACTGACTGCAGAGTCTCAGTGGAGATTTGACAGGGATTTCGCGGATGGTGATGCTTTACTTTTGGGTTCCCTGGTTGATGCTCTTGGAACATGTGAAATGTGTAGGTTCTCCTGCAAATGTCATGGACTAAGACTAAGATTAATTCTTTTAGTAGAGTATTGGGCAGTGATAATGAGTCTGTTTACGTGTTAGGCGAGAACGTGGAAGTCACTATTCATTCGTTTGCCTTGGCTGATACATGAGGTCAGTAGACGCCTCGGACTGGCATACGGATTCATGGAGTCACTGGTATGTGGCGTTCGCGATACCTGAGCATAAAACAAGCTCCGTATTTTTGACTGGGCAAAAAACAAGCTACGTATTTTTGGCTGCATTGTGCTCCCAGTCTTTCTATATTCTAGTGAGGCTTGGCGGTCCCTTGTAGGCTGCGACAAAGTTTAGACTCTTTTCTGACTACCTCAATTCGTCGCATCCTCGGTTACAGCTGGCAGGATCGTATATCCAACGCCATGGTTCTCGTAGAGGTGGGGACGGTGAAGGTTAACTGCTTGATTCGCAATCACCAACTGCGCTTCTCTAGGCATATGGCGCGCCTCCCCGCGTACGATGCTGTCCACTGTATCCTGTGTGAACGGAATCCGGTCAGTTTGAGGCCGACCACCGGATTCCCCCGTAGCTCATGGTTGGCGCAGCTTCTATGTTCTTTCCTGGCATGTGCTCCATGAGTGAGTAAGAGTTTAGCAAACATCTTCCTAAAAACAACATATCAACATACATTCCTAATATCGGCTAAGGTTGAAGAATTTGAAACCGAATGAAACACGGACCCATTTTACTTATCACTGAACGTGGTACGTGTCTGAGCATTAGCAGCGGATATGCAATCTAGCATGTCCTGCTAAATATCCAGCTTAGTGAATTCTCCATTAGCACACAACACATGTATTTTCACATTTAAGTAATCTGGCCGTTTCATTTTATTTTGAGTTCCTAATTCTAAGAATGAATAAAAATTCAGGAACAATGCAGTGTTGGATATCATGTACTTATTTTACGATTGGAATTGTCGCCAGCAATTAACTTTTTACAACTCTTCATACATCCCCTACTGCCTTGATCACGTGCCAATTGATGAATCTCATGACCTTTGACCCCATGTCAGTGTCACGTCGGGGAAGGCCTATTTGCGGAAAGCATCCAAAACTGATCTAATATATCACCTTTTATTCATGGTTCGTTGATTCCATAATACTGAACATTAATCCAGCAACAACAGGGAAAAAAAAACTCCTGGTAAGTTACCCCTACCCCTAATTTTTTTTTTAGCATTTATGGTACAAGATAGTGCATATTTATACAGTGCTGTAGCAAAAGAGTGCTACCACAATTCCTGACTACTAACTACCTGGGTGCTCTAAGGGGTACAAGCAAACTTGTTATGCTATTGAACATTGATGTAGTTCCGGTTAAACGACCACTTTTTTCACAGGTTCATGATCCTAGTCTAATTCATATTTGAATTTACTTTCAAGACTCAATGAATCAACCATGCCTAGATCGAGCTTGCATTGATATGATGATGATGGATGAGCACGTGACCTATTCTAGCCCGAGGTTTTTTTTATTCGTTCATTCATTCGACAGGAGTTTGAAAACCAGAATTCAAAAAAATGGTTCACTTGTGCTGATGACACTAACATATTCTTTACAGACGAAAAAGCAGAGGCATAGGAAAACCTAGCCTCTAAGGAGTTCAGTAATTTAGTGACAGTTTTTAGCTAACAAACTTTGAATATTGACGAAACCAACTTCATTGTTTCCGATTCGGAGTAGACTCCATATAGGATTTAAATCTCTATAAGGGTTATTGAATTCAGTTATATTATACCTATGGATGGAATCCTCCAAGCGGCGCGCTGGCGCAACCAAAATAGAGATTGAATCCTTTGAGGGGCGCGCTGGCGCAACCCTCATAGGGATGGATTCATTCAGGGGGCGCGCTAGCGCAACCCTCATAAAGCTCTGGCGCCACCAATTGAATCCTTTGAGCTGTTGAGGGGCGCGCTGGCGCAACCTCCATAGGGATGGAATCCTCCAAGAAGCGCGCTGGCGCAACCCTCGTAGAGATTGAATCCTTTGAGGGGCGCGCTGGCGCAACCCTCGTAGAGATTGAATCCTTTGAGCTGTTGAGGGGCGCGCTGGCGCGACCCTCATAGGGATGGAATCCTTCGAGTGCGCGCTGCCGCAACCCTCATAGAGATTGAATCCTTCAAGGGCGCGCTGGCGCAACCTCCATAGGGATGGAATCCTCCAAGAAGCGCGCTGGCGCAACTCTCATAAAGATTGAATCCTTTGAGAAGCACGCTGGCGCCCCCTCATAGAGAATAAGCCCTCTGAGGGACGCGCTAGACTGGCGGGCGAGAACCCCATGAAGATTGAATCCTTCAAGGGACGCGCTGGCGCAACCCTCATAGAGATTGAATCCTTCAAGGGCGCGCTGCCGCAATAATAAAATTAATATTAATATGTAGATGCAGGTTTTACAGGTATGCAACGAAAGATCTTTCCTCACTGGAATATAAAAACTCCATTTAATGGCACGATCGTCCGGTAAATGACAATGATGCGCAACACTATCTCACACGAGTGCTGCGTAAGTGTTAGAATATTGTATTTATAAAGCGCTTAATCATCGAGACAGCACTAAGACTTTTTGCAACAGATCAATTGTTAAACAGTTTTAACTCTTCACTTTAATGTACCCAAAATAGTGTTACACAATGATGTGTTTATTGGTGATTCTTTTTCTAATACTTTATGCATTTCAATGTGAAGGAATCTTTTACAGCATTCGCCATTGGCGTCACTGTACTCAATGAACGTACTCTGTAATGGATTTCACAGGAGCTGGTGAGCATTTATTTTCTTCCTAATTGAATAGTCCTAGTCAATCAATGTATACAAACTTGAAAAAAAAAAAAAAGAAAACATGATGAGCACACCAAGTGCTTTCATGATATTAAGACAAGGTTTACCTTGGCAAATACATTATGTACATTTAAAATGATATGCCAATGCCATGATCACAGGATGCAATAATAACTGAACTTGTCGGAAAACTTTAAAACATGAATGAAACCAGGGAACACAACTATCCATGAGTCAACCTAGATTTTTGTGAATATGTCGGGAGACCACTCCCAAATCAACTAATAAATACAAGCTCATTCATAAATTCCATCTTTACGATAAATAAATACACATCTTTTCTTCCAGAAAGCATATGGGAGGAGAAAACCAAACAACACGCTGGACCAATCCAGTATATAGGATCTCGTACATGAACAACAACCCATGTAAACATTCCCTAATAATATCAGTTATTCACGCCCTCCCCACCCTCTGGCGAAACTCAGATAAGCAGTTTAAAAAAAAATGCTCGATTGCTACTAACCAATAACAAGAAGGGCACAACCTGTCCCCCATACCCCAACTAAAAATCTTGTCACGGATCAGCAGACTGGCAGAGCCCTGTATACCAGCCTCCAGTTAAAAAATTAGCAAATCACACAAAAGTGAAAGGTCAATCTTGAGAGAGAACTGCGAGGTCTCTAGAATTTCGACAAGCTACAGCATAAATATTGGTTTGTAATGTAGAGCTAAGATAATACGCCATGTAAGACGATAGCAAAAATATAAACAATCAGAGTGTGGAACCAGACTCGAGGACGAACTTCAAGTTATGGGCAGGTGAACAAAAGATTACTTGACAACACTTCCTTCACGACGAGACGTGAAAGCCGTCTCACGATCAAAGCCGGCATTTTACTCTGAACGTTGTCCTAAGCCAAGCGCCTCCTCGTCTGATATCTCGGAAACGACGGCTTCCGCTTAACGAATTCAGTCTTCTCCTTCCAAATGAAGGAAAATATATCAACACTAGGCGAAAAAAATGAACTGATAGTCTATAGTAAAACAACGGGTAATTATAAACAAGTATGTCAGTCTGATAAGTAGCATTAGTATTCTGTTATCATTTTAACCCCCCCCCCCCCCACCCCCCTCCTCCTCTCCCCTCCCAACCCACCTCCAGGAACAAGGGAGCCCTCAATATCAAACTAACCAGCAAAAGTTCGATGAACAAAACATACAAAACAGATGACAACGGGCAACCTTGTAGCCAAGATCCGACTTATTTTTCGTTTTCTTTTAAATAGGAATGAGAGAGAGAGGACACCTCTACATTTATTTCCGGTGGTATCTCGACCAATCGGCCCTACTGTCAGCCTTGGGGTGGTGAATAGAAATGAGGGCGACCGGGTTTACCCGTCACAAAGGAAACTTTTTATATATCGGCTATCACAAGTACTGCTCAATAATCACCAGATCACATAAATAGCGAAAGGTAGTGGCATAACTCCCAATGTGGATATACTGATATACCTGCCCTAATAATAAATCGAAAAGTCTTTCGTCTCTCTTTTGTGATTTCGCTTCAAATTCCCTCCCTACCTAAATCTAATTACCTAGTCGCGTCGCTGAAAGTGTATCTAATTATTCCCGACGAAAATCGAATGTGTCCAGTATGGCCCCTGACACAATTATCACAAGAAGCTGAAAGCAAAATGGACTGTTATGTATTCCAAATTTGAATCTTATTGGTATCGCATTGTGTTCTATATTTGAAACGCTCATGAGTTTTCCTCTCTCTCGTTTCCTCTGTGCTCACAGAGGAACAAACACATTAGAACATAATTTTATACAGTAATTCGACCCGAATTCTAGTCACAGACGTCCTTGAAAGTGGAATCCTGAATGGATCGGAGGCAATTCTGATGGAACTGAAGATATGATCAGATATAGTTCATGTGGAAGTAGGTAGTATTGTCCCAAGGTATGAATAATCCGCGATCAAATCGAATAACCACATGAATATTCAGGATCGTGTTATTGTATCTTTGTTAATGCATGGATGCCTGGAGCCCAGTACTGATAATGCAGCTCGGTATGATGTGTCGGAGCATCGTCTTCCGTACAATTGGCTTTCATGCGTGAAGACGTAGAGCGGTTACGCCGTCAAATCGAAACCGTAATGACATCGGAAAGGCACAAATGAATGAATGAATATCAGTCAGACTCAACACGGGGCTTTAACGTGCTTGATGTGCGAGCACCGAGGTCAGCGTTTATTTCATTATTTTTTTTCCTTTCCATACTCGATTCTTATCAGGAATGCGAAATTATTCCACGTTATATCTTCACACACTCTTGCAGACACAGAAACTTCACAAAATTCCTACGAAAGAGGAGATTCGTGGCCCCGTATACGAACGGATTCAGTGCTGAATTTGCCCATTGCAGGTAGGCGACAGTTTCCAAGCCCTGCCTGAGATACATGTCTCACAAAACGAAACCACGATAGCGTATATGAAATATGGCAGGCAACAGACGCAGTACACGGTCACCAAGGCTCCCAAGGAAATTGCCGCTTTCCGATATCTTTTGAAGTCCTTCATTTCTTCTCGGATACGCGATCGTGTTTTCTTCCCCACGCCATCGTCATCTGATTGTTTTCTCTTGTGAACTGATGGATTCGCCTCCGATTGCATGGTTTTCACGACAGTGCTGACTGACTTGGTAGCCACCTTTGATACCCGGTGGGTGTCATGTTGCTGATCCCTGGTGACTTTCTGAGTGGACATATCAGAAGGTCTTTCCTGCTCTGCTGATGATACATGAGGGACGGTAGAAGCACTGTGTTCATCGCCAACTTCCAGAGTTAATTTTAAGGCGTCGGAGGGGTTACCTTTTCCCATGTCTCTTATTATGCGAGTCCCTGTCGATGTTCGGAGTTTCTGTACCCTCATATACGGTAATTGAAAAAGTCTTGGAGAGTTCGCGAACCTTCATGAAGACCTTAAAGTTCAGAAACACTAGAGCGCAGAAAGGAATCAGAAAATTTACAATGATCTCGAAGAAGTTGAACCATGCTTCCTTAACGACATCTAATTCACAATGAAAAGAGTCGGACTCGTTCTTATATGAGGAATCTCCGGCACAGCGAAAGTTATGAATAGGTATATGGAGATGGCTGACAACCATATCATGGACAACACAATAATAACACGTCGGAAGGTCTGGAAAGTCGGGTACGAAAGACCCTTGGTCAATAGCCAATAGCGATCGAGGCTGATATAGACGACTGTGAACGGTCGACACAGAGAAGATTGTGTAGTCGAGCACGAGCCAGAGTTTGCAGGGTATTATTCCGAAGATCCACTCATCCGCGATCCACCACACGGTGTTGAAAGGGAAGATTAAGACTCCGACCAGTAAATCTGTAATGGAAAGGTTGAGTATAATGGTGTAAGCCACGCTTCGGCGTATCTGTCGGTCTCGTATGTAGGCAAGAATGACCATAACACTGCCGACAGTCGTCACTAATGACAGGATAACGTTAATGCTGATGAAAAACCATACAGGGACGGTACCATCTTCATCTCCGTTGTAGGAGGAATTGGAAACCGAGCTTGTGGTGTTCATGACTCACTTCGCCATGATCATGAGGGAAGCCACGTGGATCAATTCCAGGTTTTCATTCGTCGGGCAGGACAGACGTATTCATGAGGTTTAATGGTTGTAATATTGACTATATTTCCCGTGCGCTTATAGGGCAACTGCCTGGATTCCTTGCTCTGCATGTAGCGATTCATCATATCGCTGTACAGACCTTATCCACCTTCCAGAATGTTTCAACTTGATTTTGTTGAACAAATTCGTCAGTAGTTCGAGGTTTTCATGAGATGACACCCGTTAGGGTGTTATGTAGATCGATGAATCTTCAGTCATCGGGTAATTCCTTCATACATGGGGGAAGTGTTACCTCCAGGCGATCCATAACTCCAAAATCTGCAACAAAAGGAAATTGAACGAATTTATTCCGGAGTAACTGCAACAGAGGCACATTTTTCACACATCTACCACTACGTGTTTGAAAGAAGAAAACGATTTTCCCTGTAGATCGATATCAAGTTCGCACGATAATGATAAGTCAACTTTCTGTGATTATTTTTCACCTAAACGTATCTAAAAGAAAATATAGTACTATAATGGCGCTTTTCCGTGTTTAAAGCAAGCTCAAAGCGCCTAACAGATATAATCCCTGTTCATCAGTGACTGTCCCACCCATGCTATACAGCACGTACCTCTTGTTACCATTCCAGTATACGCCAGTCCATCGTGATGAACCGCCCCTTCCCCCATTATCTGAGACTCATCAAGGCAAGTACCTACTTTTACACTGGGTAGCGAGGTTTTCAGGAGACATGCTCTGTCAACCAGCAGTGCGGACAAGTCCTCGGGCTTTCAACGAGTTCTGAACTCGCTCCTGTTCTTTATTATACTTATTAATGTTTATCACTATACCATGCTCCATTCCCACGGCTGATATGTTTTATAAACCGTTATTTTTTTGTTTTCTGTTCTCTCGTTTCTTCCGTATTGTGCCTAATTTTTGTGTATGTCACACGCTCAATTCCGGTTTTTATGAAGGAATTCACCAATGGGCAAACACTCCGTCATAGGCCTTAGAAAGATTTTGGGTAGCAGAAAAGGTCCTGAAGAACCAAATTCGCGGGAGAATAAAAAACCTCAGTAAGAAATAAAGCCGAATTTCTCAACTGTAAGATTGTCTAATCTGTTCTGATCTGTTCCAAGTTTAGCTAACCCAAAGTCCACCTCCACTTAACCCGGGCCGAATTTAATGACGAACTTCCCACTGTGACGTCATGGGCAGGGGTACTGAGGGATCCTAATGAATATTTACGACATTGTTCACAACGTTTGGGGAAGAATCGTATCCGATCATATGTGGATAGTTATTTCCGTTTCCCGTCATCACGATCCAGAAATGCAGCATTACTGTGTACATGGGCGGCATTTGCATTGTCATCTCAAACGTAAATTGTAGTGATTCGACAAGGCAAAATGCTAGAGCCTCCACATTTGGGTGGGCGAATTTGATATGTCCTCTATTCAACTGCTATTTCTTCTTCTCCCTCATCTTCCCATCTTCTTCTTTGGCCAACCTCAGTACTGACAATTTGCTAGAAGTTCGCGTTCACGAGCTCTACCCTGACCATTTCCTGATGTTGTCGACCCATTGCTCGGTTTGGACGCTCGACCTCCTCTTTCACCCTTAATCGAAGTGTAAGTTCATCCCCACCTGCGTATTTAAAGTAGCATAATTGATAAAGATACTTAAGAATGAAGTTTATGTGTAAAGTTTCGAATAACTTGCTCGTAATCGTATTAACTATTACATTCTGAACATATTCGTGGATAAGTATAGTTAGTACTCACTAATTTACAACTACCTTAACATTTGAATTCCCCAAAGCCTTCAGTGGGGCCTTCTGGCGTTGTCGTGGTGTGATTATTCCTATGATTTAGCGTACGTCAATTCAACTGATCTATCACGTACACGCCTAAGGGAAGGTAAGTGAATCCTAAGACCTAGTCGGATCTATCTAACTAGGGAAGTATCCCATTTAAACAGGTGGGCAATGGGTCACATATATCAGCCTGGCTTGGAAGATTAAACACACATTATCGGTAGTTGTTGTTGTAAAACCCGCGCGTAGACAAATGACTCAAAAAGGGTTGTTAAAGTTAAAGTTTAAACGACATGGGACTACATAAGTCAGTTCGGAGGTAGAGTTTATGATATGATAATGATATTGAATCAAGTTGTAACGGAACGGCCAGCCCGTTCGAAGTTAAACAGTACAATGATCAGAACCGACCTTTCAAACACCTATGCTGAAAATCAAATGTGCCAACTTACAATTGCCCCCATACTTATCAACAATAACATACTTCAACATGGGGTGAATTTGGCTTCTGAAATAGTGGTGGACGTGGAGAAATGAGACGCTAAACATATGCGATTGGGAGGATCTCGAACTGGCTCTATACCACCAAGTCGCCAACTCTCTGCCTTACCCCGGATCACTGAAGAATGCGAAACACCCTTAGACCAGTCAGACAATTTGTCATGGTGGGATTGAATCGAAAAACCTAGCACTGCCTTAAAAACACTATGTAGTGTTGGCAAGGGCGTAGGAACCGGGAAGGGCGCAAGCCCCTACTCGAAAAACCGTAGGGGGGGGGAAATATAACCCCCCACCTCCCAAGGCAGAAAACCCCTTTCTTATCCACGAATATTGAAAATTATTGTAGGGCTATATTCAGCATCATTTATTTATCCAATCCATACTTCACGTTCCACGGGCACGATCGCTAAGACACCTCGGATTATATTTGCATTGCTACTCAACGCAATATTTTGATTGTTCGGCATACGTGTTGTGTGCCGAGCGCCGACAGACGATATAAAGCTCTAGTGTATGTACTGTTATGCCACAAAGCCCAGCACACTGAGTAATGTGTATGTAGCCGTCGCAGCCAAGCAAGATGCACAGCCCTGCACTGGTCAGCTGCGAAGTGATCAGTGGCCAATAATAGACTAGTATTCCCAGACGATTATACGTGAATTCTATCCTTCAAATGTCCGCGTAGAATAAGAGGACTTAATCCTCGTTGTTGCTAACTCTATAACGAGTTAAGTAAATAATAATGTAATTCAGAGAATATGAGAATTATGTTGATTATATATTCTTATTTTATAATTTATGGTATTTGGCTATATATTGTTGGCCACCCTTGCTGCCGGATCAGCTTTCCGTGTGCCCTTGGCAGGAGCTTCATCAGTCACCTTCATTGCTCCTCTATTCCCAGGTTTTAAATGGGCCCCTGCGAGGGAGTTGAGTACAATCGGCATTGTATTAGCTTGGCTGGCCAGTTACGTCTTCCTTGATTAATCAGATCTTGTTGCTCCATTTCATAACAGAAAACTATCAAGGCTTTAAAGGCAAAAATTTCTTTTTGTCCATTTCATTTAGGCCATAATTTTTTGGAAAGAATATTTTGAGAGTCTAACTCCATGGAATCAGTTTGCTCTTGACAAAGAAACAATTTGAAGCATGTTTTAGGTTAGTCCCTGCAGGACCATAAAATAAAAAGGAATTGAAGAGGCCGCCTCCCTGAGGCAAAAACCTGCCTTCGACCCGCTTCTTTTCCTCTTTTCAAACCTGTCTAAGTCTGGGAATTTCTCATGTTGCATTTTATTAGAAATGGTTATTATGCCATTTCTGGTTATGACTGGCTATCAGTATAGTTTGGCTACACGTGGGACACCCATCTGGTATATAAACAGCTGATAAGAAATGGTCGGGTGGCCAAACAAAAGAAAGAAAAAAAAGGGGGGCCGCCTCCTCCTCATTTTCGAAAAAAAAGCAGGACGCGAACATGGTTTTATTTTTACTGGGCCCTAATCAAGCGATTGTAGGTATTCACCAGCAACACCTACAGTATAGTGAGTCCCAGAGATTTTATAAGTGGGTGACTGTGACAACGTCCTATCATAGACACTATTCAAACATGGAAAACTGTTCACAGATTTACATATTAGCCAGAAGTGTGATTAGAACAAACCTCAAGGCCCTTGGTTTTCTTCACATTTTGGTAACAGAAAAAAAACGTGGATCACCAAGTCGTAATCGTGAAAATGTGATTTTTCCCACCCCAAATGGAATGGGTGTATAAGTGTGCTATATGCCCAAATTGCATCGAGACCTATCTCAAACTGAAAAAATTTTCCAACCCTCCCCCATTGTCCGTTCTACAACCTTGCCTGCTGTTCCTTTCCACAGGCCGCGGGAACACTTTTTTTCCACGGGGGTGACTTAGGTTTTCCGACAGGCGTGTACCTCACCCTACCCCCTATATAACACCTACGATTTTTTGACGTTTAATGTTTTCACTCCGTATTATTCAAACTTTTCCCTTTTTATTTCCTATTTGCTTGTCACAATGTCACTTGTCCCTATTATCCGCATTTTGGCGAACACACAGAGGATGAGTGAATGCCGATCTCTTGATGATATCAGAACCCCGGGAAATCGCTCAGGCATGGGTATCATTTATAGTCGGGCACATACAAGGCCAAAGGCGTAGAGTATACTAGCGCCGTAAGGGTTACGACTTACGAGATGAAACGTGGTGCTGCTGATATCACCGTTACTACATACTGAAAGGTGATTTTTGGCGTTTTCCTTTTTTTTTCTTGGGGGGGGGGGGGATCTCTTTTTATTATAAGAAGTTTGGTAAACTTTGTAAACAGGATATCAAGGGCCGAGAGTTCACAGGATAGGAGTTCATTGAGTCAAGTGGAGGCCCATCTCAATATAAGAACTCGTTCGTGGATGGACTGTGACACGTCCCTTCTTTCTTTTTTTTCTTTTTTATTTCTTCTTATCCACCTAATGCACGGGGGGTGGCGACTCGGCCATCAAAACTAGAGTGAGATACACAAGTAACACAGCGCAGCCCTTAATTATATGTACTCTCTTACCAAGTGCTTTCAGACTGGACTTAGTGGCAATCTTGGTATTTGGGTCAGGTTTGGAGGGTAGTGACGGCCAGGCTGGGTCGCCACAAGTCACGATGACACACAGCACTGGCAGCAGTGTCAAATATTTATGTAACAATCAGTGGCGTAGTAACATATTTTTGAGTGGGGTACTGAAGTTTGCTAATGGATCTGGGGGAGGGGTAAAAGGAAAGGGGGCGCCCCCTCCCCTTTGCAAAATGTCGCATTTTCCGGTAACAGTAGATGCAATTGGTGCAACATAGCACTCCAAAACCTATAATTTCGCATTTTCACATGTCCTAGATGCGATTTGCTGCTCAGGATTTTGACTCGGGGGCAGCAAGATTCAGTGAATTCATAGATCTCACTTTTCATGGGACCACCGAATCCCGCCGCCTCCCACTTTAAAAATGTTTGCATTTCAGGTGATCTTAGATGCAATCTGATGCATTATGACACTCCTTAACCAGAAATAATTTTGCATTACCACGTCCTGTGATGCGATCTGCTACTAGGATTTCGTGATTTTTTTTAGGTTGGCGCGGAGCGTCCAAAACAATATTTGGTGGCGCAGGCCCCCCAGATGACCGAACATGACCCCTCCCAGGCGTTCTCGGCTGCATGTACCAAGCTTCCCACCTGGGCATTTTGTATCAAAAATTCTGTAATCAGTGCGAAATTTGAACATTTTGTCGGACCTCGGTCTTATCGCTGCCCCGACTTAACTTTTTGGCCAGAATGTTCGAGAGTTTGTGCTGCACATTACTGATCACTAGTGCGCGCAAAAACGCCCAATTTTTCGGGTTTCCCGCACATCTGGAAAACAGGATTAGTTAGCCAACCTTCAGCTGATATCCAGGACGCTATTAGTATAATTTAATCCATGCGGAATTACAAAATTACACTAGCCTAATGTAAAATAATGCTTGAGGGTCAATTCGCACAATATAGCTTCTTCCGTATTGGTTGTACACGAATCTAATCTCTATCCTAATCTCTAATCATAGCACTAGACACAATTGATTGTCTTACAATAGCGACAGCCAATCACGTTGTTGTAATTATGCTTGTTAATTGAAGAGAAGAGTAATGTTATCATAAAATTTTTGCACAATATCTGGAGTGATAAAAAAAAAAAAAAATTTTGTTGTAATTGTAATCAACCGTTTCTACATGAATAAAGAATATTCCTGTTGGTTGAGTCGGAAAATTTACATAGTTGACTGGCCGAGGACCTCAATCGTAAATATACAATCTGACGATCCGTCAGAAATTCTAACTGGATATTCGAAAAATTCCAACTGCGAGGTAGCTCTGACGATTTGTGTACGTACGAGAACACATGGGGTATAATTAATTATACTAGCACTGCAGCTCACTGCGTCCTTGCACAGAGGCTACATGTATTCCTAATCATTTTGATGCGACGTACAATAAGCAATGATTGAAATCGGTGAGCCAATAGATCGAGCTTCGGTTTTTTTTTATCAATGTTCAAATTAATAAGTCAATGTTTTAGGTATTTTTTTTATCACATGTTTTAAACTATTAATAGAAATGTTTCGATAGAGAGTTAGAGTTTGAAGTTTCCCACTTACCGACTGTCCTTACTTTGGCGTCCAAAGAGAATTGTCAGGGGCCGGATTGCTAAAACTAGGGGTGTGAGGCATAGTCCAGCACCCCGATCCAAAGAGTGGGGGGTGCTGCAGCACCTCAGTACCCCCCCCCCCTCCTTCCGCCGGGTTTGTCCCTTCACGGTTTTTTGGGGGAGCATAGGCGTTTTTTTGTAGTACAATCTGAAATTTTTTGACGGATATACGCTGCTGGACTAGGCAATGCTCACCATATCACAGAGAGGTGCTCGAAAATGCTGGTACTTTTGTTGGCCAGTTTTTTCTTTATTGCTAAATCTCCGCCAATTGTAATGAATTTGTTAACACGCCAGTCTTATGAAACAATATTTTCCAGCAATTCGATATTTTTTTTTTCAATAATCCAAGACGGATTCTACACCATACACTTTTGCACTTAATAAAATCGCCACCTCATATTTGTTTTACATAGGACCGGGTTCCAGAAGCTGTAACAGAGCATTTATTGACCTCTGATGACCCAATGACCCATCAAAGACCCTGATTAAGTAAAATTTTCCCTAGAAGAATGTGGGGTATTACCTGAGATGAATTGCGTGAAACTGCCTTCAAAGCGACCTTGGAAATGCAACAATTGTTAATGAATCTCTCCGCGTAATTACGCGGTCCGAAACAACTTCAACTTATTTTCAACCATAGAAAACACGTGAATGGATACACAAGCAGTGACATAATAAATGGTTAGGGGGTTCAATACACCACAATGAACAAAGCCCCCCCCCCCCTCGCTCTCCTAGAAGAACCACCCTTGCAAATTTCTCGCCCCGTCTTCAAAATCAATTGCTTGAGAGAAACCCGAGGATTTACATCGACCCAAATTATGGGAAAACTTCATTAATATCTACTTACATAGTACCCTGTGTGAAAATTATCATCAGCCATACAATGTGTTGTCTTCCAAAATAGGTGTAGATGTCATGGTTCAGTGAGTTTTCCTCCCTCCCACTGGAATTTGGAATTTAGCAGGTCGACTATATGTTGAGTTATTCCAATCCATTAACTGGGGGCGGCGCATACAACATACGCAGTTAATTCAGCCATCTAGTGGTCGTGCATGAGGTTTTTGTTGTACCAAAGTTTTCGAAAGTTCTATATTAGTCATGTTTTCGGGGCTTGTGACATGACTTTTGAATATCCTATACCAAACAAATTATATATGAAATTCGAATGGAAACCTACAATATCGTTCTAAATATTTCAGAGAAATCTCATTTATTTCAAAGTGAATTTTCCGTCTTTCTGCCACCATGGCGCAAATATGCATTACCAACTGTGTAGGGCCATGGGCGGTCTTTGCATCGTTCCCTCCGTGACGTCATACTTTCCCCTAGTTTCCTAAAGTGAATAACTCAACAAGACAACATGCTAGTTTAATCAAATATGTTACACGACCATTAGCCTCTGAAAGAAGTTGTGACAGACCAAACATAGGCCGTAATGATAACGTCATAGCTAAATTGTTGTCTTTACCCTCGGCTGCAGTCCAGATTTGTTGTGGACATGCGCAAATGTAATTATAAACTGGTCTTTCTTCACTGATTATTGTTCTAGGTCAATTAGTGTTCAGTTTAGTTCATTTTGGTTTAGTTCAGTTCAAAAGATTGGGGTCGGAGAAGGAATAAACGTATATACAATCGACTGGTAGCACAAGAACGGCCTAAAATATAAGTACAGATCCTGAAGAATTCACCTTTTTTACGAGTCAGGATTGCCTTGAAGGCATTAAAGTACAATCGTCATGTGAATATGATTTGATTTTTGGCACTTTCTTTCGATGTTTTATGAAAGCCAAACCTTCGGACTGAAAGCCAGGTACTGTATTCCACTCGTGACGTACTGGGAAGGGGGGGGGGAGGCGGGATCTCGTGCAAACAAGTCAACGTGAAACATGACTGTTGTACTTCTGAAAACCCCTGCTAACAACGAACTAGAGATGGGACCAGGATGAAAGAACTCCGCGACATCACAAAATAAAAAGGGAGTTGCTAATCAAAGCAAAATTAACCTTCATATTTGGGGTGAGGGGTTCAACCTCCATCCGGGCTAATTCACAAATAAATATAATGTATGACTATCGGGCTTTAACACGCTCACAAGCAGCATTTTCAAGTGAGTCATCGATCTCAACGTTATGTGCGAAAATATATGCTTTCCTTCAATGGTCCCTTGCCTCGCGTAACCATGCAATTGAGGCCGATCGATATTTACACAGAGCTTCGTCGCTGTGCCTGTATAAACACATACTGTCATTGCGCAAACCCGGGGAATCCCCTATTCGTCATATTCTGTATTCCTTATAGGGTTGTCTATACGATAGGCGTATTTAGCCGATATTTCCATGTATCATTTAAAATTCTCCTCTCTCCTGTATTCCTAGCGGGGTAAAATGTCACCAATAAATGGTTGAGGAATATTGTTGTTTTTTCAATCAATTGCAAGCTTCAATGTTTTTTATTTTTTTAGGTGTTACATATGAACAAAATATCGGGTTGACCAATCCATTCTGCTGATTGTTGTTTGTGTCACATTCGCATGTAGATCTGTCAGTATACTCCAAAATGGCTGCCGCTTGAACGTGAAATTTCCTGCTTCTCAAGTAAGCTAGCGACAATCGAGCAAAAGTGGTTTCGAACTTCCAGTTGGTGCGCCTGGTGGCTGGACCTCTGAGGCGATAAAATATGAGTAGTCGCTATATTAACAATTCAGAGGGGAACGTCCATGATTATGATGCGTAGAGAAACCATGTTATACGTTATACTAATCAACTGTGCATCTACGACGCGTCGGTTTAGGTGAGTTAAATATGCCTGAAAACAGACGAAGATTGCCATTCGGATTGAAAAAATGAGTACATTAAACTCATATGGTTTGGAATAGACATGTTGACGCCAATTGAAGACTCTGCCACATACAATTACTGATGTAAGTTTGGGGTATCGGCACATACGAAATATTGGGAACTAACACTCACTCTCTGCAGAGATTTGTCTATGCCGATGGAGGTTCGAATCCCAAGTCTGGCACCTTGCCTTTTTGAACGAGGGAAAGAACGTTGAGGAAAACTGAGTACGAACGGGATTCGAACCCGAGACTTTGTGCTTAACGGGCACACCGCCCTACCGCATACATCAGTAATTGTATGTGGCAGAGTCTTCAATTTGCGGCGTCCCTGAGGAAAACTGGTTCGAGCTGGTATTCGCTCACCGTTGACTGGCTTCTACCTGTGGAGTACGATAGCTCAGCAGTCCCTGTCTATAGTGGAATGAGCCATCTAATTAAGCTCCTCTCATGAAGGGGTACCTGACACCTGTTGGCCAAACAAGGTGCAGCTTCCCTACAATGATTTGCATTCGTTCACGGTTCGGGAGGTATCGAAACGGACATGACGGACAGAAGACGAACCGACAGACGAATAGGCCCACACAAAGTGATCATATGTTCGACCTCCTGAACAAAATTCAGCGGGACAAAAGAGAGTCGCATTTGCTATGGTATAGCCTTGGACCGTGGCAACAAGGATCAAAATTATACTAATCAAGAAGGGGAAAGGAACTCGCAGGAATTCGTTAAATACTGTCCGTCTATGTTGACACCAACTGCATGGCGGTGTAATCAGAATGTGGTACTGTTGTGTAGTAGCTAGAACACCATGCTGCACGTTTGGCACAGGGATTTAGTATTTAGTATGCGTCGTACATTCTCGTGAGGGAGCTCCTGTTTGTGATATGTCGAATGTCTAGTAATGAGTGTAGCCCATATGTGGTAGTAAGGGCAAACTACTTTGTTACCTTCCTCGATACCTCACAAACTGTACATTTGAGAGGGATGGTGTAATAAGGAAAGTTTTGTTAGTCTAGGTGAAATACATTTAGGACCTAAAAAAAAGTTCCGGACGAGGAAAATCAATTACACAATAACACCCGTAACCGATATATTGATGACGGGGGCAACTATGATCTATTAATATACGACGGGGAACGAGAAGCAATACCTAGTTTTTAACGGATTTTTACGGTTTTGTGAAGAGCTGCAGAAATCCACAGATACATACAGCAAGGTCGAGTGGGGGGGGGGGGGGACCTGATAGCAGGATATCAGAAACTAGCTCCTCGGAAGAATTTCGCCACAAACCGTACGCGTTGGCATCCGCCTAAATGGGGAGGATAGGAAGACATATACGGAATGGTGGTATCAGAATATCTATGGCTAAACCGTCCCGAGGCGGTAAGTGGTAATAGATACAGAGGAAGTCAAGGTACTTGTATGACTTCGAGATACGAACGAATGACGACCGAGTCACCAACGCAACGGAGACCTGACATACTCGTCCTGGCCAAGAAGAGGAAAGCAGCTATGATGATAGACGAGCCCCATTCCAAAGCGACCGAACCGAACCGAAAAACACCGAGCGACGCCGGGAAACAAGAGAGGACCAAAAGAATAGCTGAAGTGGTCCCAGTAGTGATAGGGTTACTCGGGGCCGCCATCGTAAGCCTGGGGCAAGCTTTTAGAGAGGATACCAGGTGAACCTAACACACAAGCCAGCTCATCAAACGAGCCAGTTTTCGAGATGCCTAACACCAATCCGGGAGGGTACGCGATCCCTCCAGAATTGGTAGGATTCCGAGATCGGGCCGTTGCGTTGATAGAACAAAAAAAAAAAAAATGACACTAATAGTAAATTAGGAATAATGCCTTATGATGATGATGGATAACGAAATAAGAATCATGATGATGATGATAATAATAATTATAATAATGATCATGATGATAATAATAATGATACATACTACTACTGATTACTACTATACAACTACAACTACTACTACTACTACAACAAATAATAATAAATTAATAATATATAATAATAATATAATAATCATAATATAATATAATAATAAGAATAATAATAAAATAATATAATGATCAGTTAGACGAGGACGCATTACCTTCCTCGTAAGGTAAATTTCAAAGACAGGTATTAATCCAGTGGCACTCCCTCCGCTGAACGCTTTCCATTACCTGGAGTCTCACCAGTGCCTTCTTAAACAGGTTTCGTTTTAAGATATCGAATAATCGGAAGAAATATCAGCTAAAAGGTTGGGAGCACTGCGCTGCAGGTTACCGGATACTTGAACAATATACTGATCCGTTAGCAAGTGCAGTGAAGAAGAATCGGTCTCTATAAAAAGCTCGTTCAATACACGTCTTGATGTCGATTTGGAAACCATAAATAAAATAGTGATGGTTGGGGGTTGTAGTCGAGAGTGTTGACAACCGCATGAAACAAAGAGGCTCTGTTAATTCTGATCTAAAATATATGTATGTAAGCGACCTATTTTTGATTTCTTAGACGATGCCAGAGGGAAGCTTGCAGTCACTAACGTGTGCGTGTGTGGTGTGTGTGTAGTGGTGGACGACCCAACATGGATGGATGGAGTTCATCCTTGGTATATGGGTTCCTCATAAGTACAGATCATCCGGTTTTGTGGTAGGTCGAAGGTCATATGAGGGTCAACGGTATGCAGCTTTCTTATGCGGAGTTACGAAATTTCTTTTTGTTTTTGGTGTGAATCGGGCGTCAGACTTGGGCGGAAAAAGTGAGAAAGAAATTGTGCAAAATGAATAATTTGACAAAACTTTAGTCGTTAACAAGAAAAACCAGATCCCATTCTAGATGGATGAAGCTAATACTCGGTACTGGTTCCCCAAATTTTTTTTTTGGGAAGTACATGACCCCTATTGTTTTGGGGTCAGGTCAAAGGTAATCTGAAGTTAAGAGAGGTCAAAGTATGAAAAAATCCTGTAAAATTATAAGTACGGAATGATTGGTCTGATTAAGATTAAATTTGGTATGCATCTGTCTTATGAGGAGTGCAGGAACCCTATTGGTTTTATTGTTAAATCGGGGGTCGGCGTTGGGAAAACAGTGGAAAATGATATTTAGCAAATTCAGCTCGTTAACCGCTAATCGCCCCCACTGGAGGATCAAGTTCATATTTTGTATATGGGTTCCCCATTAAGTGTACATGATAACAATTGTTTCAGGTCAGGGTCGAAGGTCATCTGGGAGAAAATGGGTTTGGTGTGTTGTATCGTGAAAAACTGATATTTGGCTAACTTTAATTGTTAACATACGTCACCTGCATGTCGATATGTGATTTTTGTCTCGCCTGAACTGTGTTAAGGCGAGAGACATGGTGGTCCTTTTGTAGTGTGTGGGCGTCGTCTGTCCGTCCGTCCGGTCTGTTGGGTTAGTATATTCTGAACTTTGTTCAAGGCCATCATGCTGGGACCTTCTTGTGGAGGGGCGCGGTGAAGAGTTGCGAGGTGGCATCCACTTTTTAGTCCAAAAGACATTCTCAGTGGCATTAAATTGCATATTAATGAAAATTGCCCGGAGCTTGGTACCAGATATCTCTTGACGGTTAGATGCATTGGTTGATGCCGTCAGGGTATACAAACAACTATGAAGGAGTACAACGAATCGATCAGATTCCTGGCATGATATGTAAATTAAGTAGTCTAATTTGCATTAATTTCTGCGAAATTTTGAAGTTTGTTGAATTTGACGAAACTGGTGGAGATGGTTTCTATATAGTCCCAATGATTTTACCGTAGGGACGGGGCCCCCGAGGTCATTTAATGTTACTAATCTGTATTCAAGGGTCACGTAGGGGTCAAAAACTGTTTTCTGCCATAATCAGAGGAAATGAATATCCGTGAGGCTGGAAAGGTTTCACTATTGTATATAATTGTTGACCTGCATGTTTGTGACTTGACCTCCCTTGCCCTCTGTCGGGTGGTAATGTGGTTAAAGGTTTGAGGCTGAATAAGTGTGATTATTTAAGGAGTAAAGGCCCAAGAAATAGAAACTGGTTATTTTTGGAATTATGTGATAGACCTTTGTGGGATTTATGGAAGACGAGACCAAACTCCCGCTTCGATCGACGCATACTTTGGTGTTGAAAGGGGTCAAAGTTGAATTAAATAAATTTTCGCAATAATTGGGCGTTTCATTGGAATGCAATAGCTTCTAGGAGTGGATGTGCCATCACCTGGAGAGTATACCATTTTTATAAAAAACCGTCATGTCATTTGAAGGTCATTCAAAGGCATTAGGGGTCAAAAACTGATTTTCCTTACTTTTTGCAATGCCTGGGCATGTTATCAGAATGCGACGACATGCTCCTAGAGGTATGTGTATCCATGGAGAGTTACAAATTTTCATTAAACTGCCATGTCATTAAAGGTCATTCAAGGCTCACTCAGGGGTACAAAAAATGTTTTCTGGCCATAATCGCAGTATTGAATATCTGTGAAGGCATGCGAAGGTAAGATCATATAATTGTTGACCTGCATTGTTGTTGGACCTCTGACCTCAATTTGACCTCTGTCGGGTGGTCATGTGGTTAACGGTTGAGGCTGAATAAATGTGCTTATTAAGGAGTGAGTGGGCGAAAAAATAGAAAAACTGGTTATGTTTTAATATGTGATAGACCTTTGTGTGCTAATGGAGGAAAACCAATACCGGCTTCGAGCGGTGATACTTTGTAGTTACAAGGGTCAAAGTTTTAATAATACTTTTTCGCAATACACATTGGGCCGTTTCATTGGAATGCAATATGCTTCTGGAGGGATGACATCCATTGAGAGTAACAATTTTTTATAAATACAGTCATTCATTGAAGGATCAAAGGTCACTAGGGTCAAAAGATGATTTTATTACTTTTTGGCCAGTAGCACTGGGAATGTTCATAAGAATGACAAAATGCTCCTAGGAGGGAGTGGATAAAAAGGAGAGTTACAATTTTATAAAAAACTGCCCATGTCAGATCAAGGTCCTTCAAGGTGCGCTCAGGGGTCAAAAAACTGTTTTCAGGCCATAATCGGAGAATGAATATCTGTGAAGGCTGGAAGGTTCACTATGCATATAATGTTGGACCTGCCTGTGTGGGACCTCTGACATCAATTTGACTTCTGTAGGGTGGTCATGTGGTTAAAGTTGAGTCTTGAATAATGTGCTTATTTAAGGAGTTACGGGCAAAAAAAAAAGAAAACTTAGTTATTTTTGGATAGTGATAGACCTTTGTGGCTTCATGGAGGAGGAAACCAACTCCCGCTTCGATCGGTTACTTTGGTAGTTACACGGGGCCAAAGTGTAAATTTACGAGCTTTTTCGCCAATACATTAGGCAGTTCCTTGGAATGCAATAGCTTCTAGGAGTGGATGCATCACAGGAGAGTAACAATTTTTATAAAAACCGTCATGTCATTGAAGGTCATCAAAGGGCACGTAGGGTTAAAAAATGTTTCTGGCCATAACTCGAGAGAATTGAAGATTGTGAAGGCGGAAGGTTCACCATGGTGATTTAATTGTTGACCAGCATGCGTGTGACCTCTGCCCTCAGAGTTTCACTAATTCAACCCCCTCAGGGGGCATGTTATTTCCATTCATCTTAACTAGTATTTCTCTCTGTGACAGACCGAGATTTCATAAATTGTCAAAACCTGCCTTTTACCTTGAGGTCACTCCTCCTGCCTGTCATAACCTCTTTCTGGCCTCCTACACTGACCATATAAAGTGTAAGCACTCAGTCATTTGTTTAGTTACTCCCACACCTATTCAAGAATGAAGGGGGTCAAGTTACACCTGCAGTCCTCTGGTGTGTGAGATTATGGAGGGCTGGTATTAAAATGTTAATGTTGTGGTGATCACTTAGGCTAATACAGCAAACTTACTAGATAGGACTAGCTTCCACTATACTGTTGTCTACCTTTATTCTCGCCAAAATGTTAACATTGAATCCGGTCAGCTAGGGTGTTATGCAGGTGTATAATTGGCTTGATTTCATGCGAATTTTGTTGAATGTTTTGTTGATTTCCGATGAACTGTATAGTGTGTTCATCAAAATGGCCTGAGGTAATTTGAAGTGAGAAAATGGGTCCCAGAAAGTTGATTATTGTTCTAATTTGCATATTTAGTCAATCTTAGTCACATTTCCCCACAAACTTAATGGAAACATTGTCTAGCAGTTCTTACGATTTTGAAATTGGTCACTGATTAGTAAGGGTCATTTCTGCTCTGGTCAAATACTCACAACCAGAACCTTTAAAGAAGGCAACTCCATTAATGCCGTGTAATTGTTCGCATGGTGACCTAATAATGAACAACCTGATCGCGTAACCAGGCGAGAAACTGGGGGCGGTCGCCTTGTCTCATTATGAGTACTCCAATGATTCCCATTATAACCCGACATGCTTGGCATGATCAAGTCAGATCAGTCAAGAATCACTAGTCCCGTTCGGCTTTGTTTTTTTTTTTCAAACGTGCATCACGACAACTATGGCGAACAGTGACTATCATTTCAACGTAACAGGGTGTTTACTCGCCCTGCTTGTTAGTTGTCACACATTGACATATATGGGAAGTCTTGGTCAAAGTGTCAAATACACATGCAAGTCTGAAGGCAGATCTTTGAAGATGAGGAACACTAGAGAAGAACAACACACAGAAACCACTCTGGAAACAACACACGCACTGGTATCGCTTCTCCATGAGTGCCCCCACGGGATCACCAGTTTCAGTGATATTCAGTATATTCGGTTCATGTGTATACGGTCATACGATACATTTTTGATCACATAACCCATAAAAACCTTGTATTTGTTGTGGATAGCTCTCTTCTTGTTTTTCTCCTAGGAATAAGTCGTAGGGAATAAAAAATATATATGAATATTTTATGAAACAATGATACCACTCGCATCTTGTGCTCTTATTCCGGTAGATAACCACGAGGAATTTGATATCTACCTGACGATGGCTGTTTCTAACCCGCCGATGCATATTTTGAGGTGAGAGACGGGTTTTCGTTTACCTTGGAACAATTTCCATTCAGGGAGTGTGGGTGGAAGGGAGGCGGGAGGGGGGGGGGGGTAACCAGTAACATTGGGCCAACGCTCTAACATAATTTGGTAATAATTGCAATGAGTGTATAAACTAGTCATCCTTACAAACAAGGAATTCATTATTCCACGATACACGGCTATACCGTTGGTCTTTGTTGGCCGGTTTGCAAAAACACATGAACGGACACTGAGGAGGCAACACATGTACCGCGCGTAATGTGCGGCAGAGTCACTGCCGCAATAAGGTTATAGTGTGACATGTTATTTTCCTGGATTGCCCCTGGGGAGCGAGATGGAAAGGTTCATTCAAGGACATTGGAATTATAAAACATGTATTTGAAGATTGTGGTTCCTTCTGATTAGTATTAAGAAGAAAATCCATCCCCCAAACTGACTCTCAATCGATATAACAGTGGGATGGGACAAAGCTACTGTTACGCTATGACTTATGAGATCACGCGTGGGTGGAGGGGGGGGGGGGGGGTAGTTGCTCAATGCTAATTTATTGCCAAATTTGCTCCTTTTTCATTCCTTGACGAAGTCAGAGGAATATATGCAGTCATTCATGACCCAGTGTGGGGTGTATATATGCACTTGTGGTATGATGGGACACGCCCCACCTGGATGGATGTAGCTCATACTTGGTAGGCGTGTTCCAATGGGTACATGAACCCTATCGTTTTTGGGTTAGGTCAAAAGTATCTGAGGTCACTAGAGGACAAAGTCTGAGAACCTTCTAAACACGTCCAGAATGGCTGGTTCGATCAAGTTGGAATTTTGTGTACAGCTCCCTTACAGGAACTCTATTGTTTTGTCGGATCAGGACGAGGTGAATTTCGGTAAAAAAATAGAACATTTGTGGGAAATCGATATTTTGGCCAATTTGGGCCTGTAAACACGATAACTCAACCCCAACCAGATGGATGAAGTGTGTTCCCATGATGAGTACATGGACATGAAAACTATGTAAACAAGGATCATCCGGATGGTTTGGTCCGATAAAGGTGAAATTTGGTATATAGCTTTTTTTATGGGGATGTACAAGAACCCCATTGTTTGGGTTTTGGTTCAAAAATGAAATTTTGTTTGAAAAGTTTTGATATTGGGCCAATCTTGGCTTGTGAACGCGATAGCCCAACCCCACCTGGATGGACGAAGCCTATTCTTGATAGTGTGTGTTAACATGAGTGAGTAACATGACTTCTTTGGTTTTGGAGTCAGGTCAGCGGTCATCTGAGGTCCACCAGAGGTCAAAGTCAGAAAAACTTGAAATTTAGTGTGTAGCTTTCTTATCAATCGAGAGTATAGGAACTCTATTGGTTGGTTAATATACTGCTCCAATGAGGGATACAAAAAAAATCGGGTCATGTTGACATTCCACAAACTTCAGATGGTTGACATGGTGGATACCTTTGCTCTATCAGATCTGTCAGCCACCTTTGACAGAATGTTCACTCGTCTTGATTCAATTATTGTCGGAAGGAGCTGCTATTCACCGAATTTTGTTCATTGTTCATGGAGTGAATGCAGAGAGGCAGTATCGATGGGACCATGCCTGACTCTATTGCATTGACTGTTGGTGTTACTCATAATTCTGTGCGAGGCCCACGGTCTCCTATGCTCGAGTCTTGTTGCTGAAATATCCCGCAAGCAAGGCATGAGCATCCACCTGTATGCCGATGAATGAAATGCATTGGTTCTTTTCTCATTTCAACTACCTAAACTACCTTAAATGCCAGTTGCCTGGCCCGGCCAACGATTTTAGGTCTGTGACCGATAACCAGCGTGGGATGATATTTCATGAACTAGGATCTAACCACGCCAAAAGTGAGTTCATGCTCGCAGGCACCCTAAACTGCACCGGGGCAGGATTCTGATCGACAACGCCTAAGTGCATTCTGTCCCCACTACACAATATATCGTGGTTTTGTTTGATAACCCTATGAAACAAGAAAGTTATGTCAGTTTTCATATAATATGCATATCGAGGATTATCAATTCAATCAGGAAATCCCTTTCAGATCATGCCGCTGCTGTCCTCATGCACGTTTGTTTTTCTCGCGTCTTAACAATGAAAACTCGCTTCTTTCTGGCATTCCCGGTGAACTGCATAATAAGCTTCAACTAGTCTAGGTACTATATGCCCGATGTTCTGACTTCCTGGTGTCCTCTGTAGGTGCTGTTCTAGGTTCGGGGCAACACCCCCCAGCGAGGATGACCTCATCTCGGACATTCTGGAGTCTCTATAACTCCAGTCCCAGGTCCTTTTATTTTTCGATCGTTCCTTCTCTCTGCTCCGATGTTGAGATCTATCGGTATTGTGACATCTTTGATTTGACCTTGTCCCTCTTTTTTTCTCACGACCACGAGATATGCCCTACTCGCTGTAATTGGTCAGTCCGTCCGCAGCTCAAAGTCGTACAGGGTCTTGACTTGAGTGTTCTCTATTACTGTCTCAAGGTTATGCCCCGGCTGCTCTAGGACTTTACCTCGTATTGTTTGCAGATCCAGGCGGCTTCAAATGCTAACGAAAAAGTTGCGGCCGTCATTATTATTATTATTATTTTATTATTATTATTATTATTATTATTATTATTATTATATTATTATTATATTAATAGATAAATTGATATATTGGGATAAAAAATTACCTATTCCTTCACTACATTCTGATAATTCATTGGTTTTTTACACACAGGCAATCCAAAGGAGAAAATTCAAATGGTGGAAACACAACTTGTCCACACAGTCGTTCCTGGGGGCTTTATGACATCACTGAAAGAGATCTTCAGAAACTGAAGAGTAAAATCTCGAATAGCATTGAACACATGGTGGTCGAAAGTCATATTTACCAAGCTTTCCTTGAATATCCTGTGGGAAACTTCTTCAGGAAGGAAGGAAGAATCCAAATAAGGCCTTGGAATGCCTTCAACATGCGGAAGATTGTACAAATAATGTCGTCTTGTGCCGTACAAAGGAAGGTCAGATAGGCTATGGTATCGTGATAAATGCGTTCAGAATGTGGATTTACCTATCAGAAAAGTTTTCATCGAAACTGAAGCAATTGCTAGTGACGAAAGACGTCTATCCAGGGTACGAAGCTTTCGTAACAGCCACACATGCGTACTTCCTGTCAAAACTAGGTCCACGCTGGTTTGATGATTGTATACGCCTGTTCAATCGTGCATTGGCGAGCTTTCCTCGAAACACCGAATGGCTTTTCGAAAAAGCGTGTGTAATCGGGAAGGAGGCACGGGGATTACGCATTGCCTTAGACATTGAGAGACCCACACCTAATTATCCGGCTCAAGTTCGAAGAAGAAAGGGATCTGTTGATGAGAGTAGTGACCAACAAGCCATATTTTAATTATGCTAGAGCCTTGTTTGGGCAAGCTCTGTATTTCATCAAGTGGAAGGATTTTAATGCCGCCCGACATATAAATGACGCATATGCCATGGAGCCGGGCAATCGAGATGTGTGCATCATATTCGCCCGATACCATAGAAGGAAAGGATCAATCGAGAAGGCTATCGCTGCACTCAAATCGCACGAGGAATCCGATATCGCGGAAGTTCACTCCCAACTTGGTTACGTATACCGGAAGAAAGCAAACAAGTTGAATGAAAGCAATTTGCCGAATGGCGAATGCATGGAATTGTCTCTCAAGCATTTCAAAAAGGCGGTAGAATTGGACAATTGCCACTATCCTTCATTCTCCTCAGCAGCAGAGATGGCAGCCTTGCTGGGAAGGACCGATGAAGCTGATACTTTACTGAGGAATATGTTTACCATGTTTTGGGAAAAACCCGACCTGTTTACTACAGTGGAGTTTGTAGCAATCAAGCAGGGAATAGAGAAGGAATTCTTTGGGGTCGTCTTCGATAAATCGATGGTTATAGAGCTATCTTATCGTTGTGTCAAGCTTGCTATATATCTACTCCAGAAATATGAGAAGGTGATAGGTAGCACTGAAATTATGGCTTGCAGAAAGAAAATGCTGAAAACACCGACACAGTATTTGATCGGCATGACTCAGGAGGGAATTTCGGAACATCGGTTCTTGGCTTCTCTAAAGCTAGCTCATGTGCATCGACTCACCGGGAGGTTTGATCAGGCGGAACAGCTATACATCGGTTTGAACAACAACGGTGTTCAAACAACAGGGGTTATGAAGGGACTCGCAAAATTGTATTTGGAGAAGGGAAGAAGGGATGCCGGCAAGAATGCAAAATCCCTCACATGCTGCATTGCTGTGGCAAGAATCACTTCGTTTGACAGAACGACTGAACAAATTTGACGACGATCTCTCCAAGCATAGTTCCGACAAGCTCTACGCCGATGTTTATTTAGCTCAAGCCAAGTCTGAGTTGCGAAAACTACCCTAACTTACGAGATTATGACATCGATGAGTGGAACAGTTGTAAGGCAGCGGTAAAGCTACGGCATGCGATATCGAAGAATAGCTTATCGGCCTGTTACCTTCACCTCCGATATATGCCATCAGTTGGAATTAACTTTTTCTGTCAAGGTGTACCAAAGGTGCTTGCAGAAAATTTTGGCAGTGTGCCATAGCAATGACTCTCTCCATGCCGATTTCACCATCGACACTGGCGAAGTAGTTATTCAGGTGGATAAGGCGGTAAAGGAATGCATCAAAGGAAAGGTTGACAAAGCAACTCAATATAGTGACTCAGAATAATTCCCAGTAGTGATTATTTTCTCCTGTTTTCGAAATGTTGAAGGAGTTGAGAGAAGGACGTCTTGAGTTCGAGAACGAACTCTTACGGATGGACAATGACACGTGGCAGGGGTCACTGAAGAAGTCTTTGGAATCAGTCCTAAGAATAGCAAAGGAGCTATTGGACACCGTCATCGCGAGTTGTCAGGTAAGAACATTTATTATACCTACTACATTGAAGCTACATTCAACAGGAGTGTGGTAATAACGATATACACCATAGGAATTGAAGATCCCTTCAATGAGGGCATCTCTTGAGCATTCTTCCGAGCGCCTGGGATTCTTTACATGGTACTCTGTATGACCCACTAAAGGCCGGATAATGTCCTCTAAAACTGTAAGCGATGGGCTAGTTTAGCAGGCAAGGGAGAGAGCTGGGGAGACAAGGGTAAGAGAGCATTAGGAAGGCAGCATCCCGCAGTGTAAAAAGCCTAACTCTGCTGAAATGTTGTCAATGAGACAGTTTCCCGTCTCTCTTCGTGTATGCTTATGGTCGGGCTTTGGACTGAACATGGGTTTGACGATTTCCGCGAAACCTATTTAATCTTCAGTCCATGCCAAAAAAAACTAATGTGAACTATTCTGCAGTGGCTAATGTCAAGCAATTAGCATAATCGGTGTTTGGTGGACCAAACAGTAGGAGTAGGGGTGTCCTTCACTGCGTGAAAAAAGATATAATTGTAATTGATTTTTAGACTTTCGTGTGTCATGAACGGTCTCGACTGAAACGTCAGTGAATACGGACTCACTCAGCTCCGCCTCGTCTAAATAGCCAGACTTGGCGACGCCTCTTCCGTTATTCAGTCCGGAATGTCGACTGGTTATTATTCCCCCGTATAAGTGTCCCTACAGCGCTTTACTCTTCATTAATTATGATACTTGGTCAGTGTTATGACTAGTGGAATCATTGTGTGTTTCAGATCAATGTAAGGTCAGAGGTCTCATTAGGAGGCATAACGAAAATACACACTGAAAACACCCGGACAAATTGTCCAGGTATCGATTTAAGAGGGCGACTACCAGGAAACGTGTCCACATTTGGTTAATTTTGAACAGAAAATGATTAGTTTTGAAGCGAAATCTGGTCATATATTTGAAACGTTTCCTGACAGGTGCCAATGTGATTCGATTTCTGGTCATGTGACAAGAACTCATCATCGGTAAAATTCAGGGTATCGTCGAATATGATCTTCAACGTCAATGTTTTTTTTTCAAATCAGAGAGCGTTGATGGATGATCCACCCTTAAATTCGATGTTCCTGGTGCAGTTCGACTGGAAAGAAGCCAAGGTTAACCCAGACAAGGCGAAGAATGAAACCAAGAAATGGGCTCGTAAGGTTTTCAAAGGGCTGAGAGAACCACCTGAGGACCTATGTGAGAGGGTTGAAAAGGTATATGTAATCTTTTATCTCAATATTCCATATGTTCGAAGACACGCCATGGTCTGAACAGAGATGCTCCATTCAGAGCATCCTCGCTGTCGCTGGTTAACAGGCCGTCCTGTAGCTCGGTTTGAAGCTCCCGTGTTATCTCACCGCCCCCCCCCCTCCCCCCGCCCCCCCCCCCCCCCCTCCTACTCTGAAGGAGGAGGTTGATGCCGGGGCTACGATAAGCAGGTGGATGGGATCAGTCGCAGAGCTCCAGTTGCAAAACCATTGACTTCGAGTTCGGAGCCCATTGAGAGCCCGAGGACCACCCCCCCCCCCTTCCAGTGCTGTTGAACAGAGCATGTCCCCTGAATGTTTCATGTCACTCACGTGTGGGAGTGGTTCCTTGTGATGTGACTTGTAGAGGGTATCGAGCGCCGCTGGTGGCTGCTTGATATTGGGAAATCCCAAGGGGTCCATGATAGAGAGACTTACTGAATGGTGCGTTTTTGGGAGAGAACGAACAAGTCCGAGGTGCATCCTGTATAGTCGGGGTGTGACAAGTCGCTAATAACAGGGGAAATATCTGTAAAGCGCTCTGAGCATGTCTTCGACCTGGAAAAGCGCGAGTTTCAGAATGATGTTTTATTATAATCACATCCTTGAGAGGCGGGGTGTGCCAATGCGTCTAGTTCACATGTTTTTTTTTACTTTATTCGGGAACTAAGAGTGTTGTGAAGTGTAATGGTGGTGTTTGACTCCCTCCCCTTTTCTCTGGGGGGGGGGGGGGGGTGAGGTAGAGTACCGGGAACTACTGACTGTGGAATATAGTTTGGAAAAATCAGGTATTTCCGACCCGAATCCGCAGTGATACTCGCATTTTTTTCCTGAGTTCGAATTGTCTAGTGAATGCCTTGGGGTCACTCATTCGTGAGACTAATCTGTTGGGACTCCATGTGCTGAGTACTAAAACCAAGATCCAATTCTTTGGTGGTAATTTGATGTTGCATGAGTGGGTTCAGGTATTGGGTAGAAACGTGGAGGACATAGCTGATGAGTAGTCTGTCTTCCTCAACAGTACCATTAGTAGTCCGTATCGTGCGAGCCTGATGCCAGTAGATGTCTCGGTCTGACATATTTCATAGGCTCAGCCCAACAGTTCATAATTTCGATACTAGACACGCTGGAGACATACGCGTCATTCCTCAAACCACTCAAATGGGCTCAGATACAAACCGATATAATGAACAATTCGCCGAAGAACGCGTTGCCAATTACAAAGGTTATATTGATTATTAGCATTTGCTTATACTGTAGTGAGAATTCCCCGGTCATAACCATATCTGGTGATGGTGGGGTGCGTTACCTTCAAAGAGGGGGTTCAGGGGTTGCGATTAGGTATGGTAAATATTTAGGGTTGAGTCAGTAATTGCTAAATAACTATTATTACTGTATTCTCTTTCAAGGGGAGCGGATAGTTATGATAACCCCATAATAGTTCTAAGTCGCTTCTGTTCACCTATTGGCATTTTACATATCATTGTGCATCATTTCTATACGTTGCATATACTTATCTTGTCGATTACTGAAGAAACGAATAAACGAAATGAAATATAAAATCAATGGATAGAAGTGTGTGGCGTCACGATATTCGAGCTGATCTATAAACCGAGCTCCGTGTTCTAGGGTCCATCGTGGTATAGACTGGTAAAGCGCTGGTGCTCGCTGCTTGGATTCTTCACTACCTCGTTTAGCTGCTTATTGCTGCTGCTGTCAGGACAGTACGCCCAATATCAGGAACCCCAAAAGGAATGGGGAGGGTGGAGTCAATACCATCAACGGAGCAATCTCGATGGGGTTTACTGTATTCCCAGGTGGCAAAGTCCTGTCGGTACGACACGGCTGGGTTGGGAGTAGCGAGTGGTGTTTCAGCTTCGCGAGTAGCGCGAAGCATTGCGTGATCCAGGCTGGGTCGCTTACCGATAGAAAGTTGGGTGATCGGAAGAGGACTGGTACAGCCGGTTAGGTGCCTACAGACATTGAGCGAGTGAGTGAGTGAGTGACATTGTCTTCTAGTATTACTAGAATGACACAGCTTAACAAACTGAGAAGCACAGCCAAGAAGTCTGCTGTATTGATCAGTTTCAATATAAAAACAAAATCAAATGACAGACCCGCTGAACACCTCACGTATGTTTTGCTTTCCAGGTGCAGCCGAGTGTAACGAAGACAATCTCTGCGTTGGCGGGATTGTGGAGCTTCAACAACATGCTCAAACACAACGCTTGTGTGGGGTTCGGGGAGAAATTCCCTCTGAAGCTAAACAATCCCGACAAAGACGAGTTGAAGCTATCCATCAAGTGACATGTCCAAAGGAGCTGCAAGGAAGTTGAGAGTTTAGCACTTTTTGCGCGAGCGTTTTTGGCTGGTAGGAGGTCCTGCCCCCCCCTATTTAGCGGTATTCAGTGGATAGTACCTCATGATCAATGCTCACATTCCGCATATAAACCTGCACTTTGCATACAATAGAAGTAGCATCTTGCCTTGTGCTCAATATAAAGATGGTGAGCGACGTGGTCTATGCGTTATCTCACCTCGAAAAAAAAATATTTTGTACTTACACCGTACTTTCAAATGAAGGTAGAGTTTATAACAAAACAAACCCAGAAACAATTTCTGCCCGACCCGACGAAGGACTCGAGTGCGCTAGGATCACAGGGCAACTCGCTCACCCTCTCTCGAGCTTGTCTAGTTTTGGGTGATTGCTCCGAGTCTTCATGAGGAAGCGTTGATCACGGCTTTGTTTAGCTCCTGGTGTTCAGGAGTCGACCGGGTGGCCAGAATATGGTCTCCATAACTACAGGTGCGAGCTGTGTTTTCATGTTGTATTAATAGTAGATAGAACAAACCTCGCACATTAGGAAAAGCGAATCGATAAATATGGAAAGAAACGGTTGCGAGGAGTGTGTTGAATATACAGACGGGCGTTCTCGTTAGCCACCGTTCTGAATGTAATGTGAAGGTGGACGGGAAAGGCTTAGAGGTGCATATTCTCGTGGCGTGCGTGAACTCAACGTTCTCATTAAAGTTAACAAAGCCTGAGCGGACACAGCTAGGGTCAGATAATTTCGGTAATTAAGTGATACATATCGTGCCGTATTCACAGGGGCAGCACCTAATGATCAACTCCACACAAAAGAGGTGCTGCAATGTCAGGCAGGATAATATGTTATGTGTTCATGCAGGTCCAAGTGCGTCAATGTTACTATAACCTTGCAGAGGTCACCGGTAAATTAATTTCATCTCATCCTACCCCGTTCATAATGTTTAACCTGAATGTTTCCCTGTGAATTTGGCCGCTAACTGTCAGATAGATCTGTAAGTTAGGCATGATTCAAAGGCGTCCAGGCCATACACAAGGGTTTGAAAAGTGAAGCATCCTTAATGGTAGTCCTACTGTGAAATATTAAGAATCATGTGATCCGGAACAGGACATTCTGATCTAAATCTTGAATATGAGACTGTTAGACAGATATTACGCACATTAATCGTTATAGTAAATCTGAAATATTTATGGTACAGTTGTGGACGTGCATAATTTTTTTAAACGCAGACGGAGCAGATGAGTTGTTGTGTACTTTTATTGCCAGTTTTTTTTTCTTGAACCAACAATGTTGGGCAATGGAGCTTTCAAGGACTGGCCAGGTTTGGACGGCGTTTTTTTCGGAAAATGAGCAAATGAAACATGTTATGAGGTATATCAAGCTTGAAAAGAATTTTACCATTGACGACTTCGTGAGTGTGACAGCACATTAACATAATCGCAGTACGTTTACCTTTTTTCTGTTTGGTTAAGGTATGACAACGATAAAACTGTCCTAAAACATTCAGTCAACACGAAAATTGTAATAAAGGAAGATTGGAAAGAGGGGCAGAACGTTGGACCTTGAGGGAGGAGAACTGTAACCCATACCTGGTAGACTTGGATTTTTGTTTATGCCCTAATCAGTAATGCAGTTTGTGCTCGCTTTCGGTTTCTAGATCAGTTACAATTTTTTTAACTATCGCCATGGCACAAAAAAAGAAAACAAGAGCATGATACAAAAAAATGGCGGTATCTGGTTATATAATATATAAACCTATATTTTGGCCAGGGGTAAATTTGGGCAAAAGCATTGAAAATTTGAAAAAAAAAATGAAATCGGGCAATTTCAGCCTTGTGAAGAGCATAACTGACCCCACTTGGATGGATGAAGCTAATACTTGGTATGTGGGTTCCCATAATGAGTACTGTCCATATGTTTGGAATCAGGTCAAATGTACAATCTGAGGTCATTCGAGCATGGGTGAAGTCTTGGAAATCTGTGAAGAGGATCAAGTCCGAACGTTGGGTTCAATCAAGTTGAATTTCGTAGTGTGGCGTTCTTATGGGGAGTACAAGCACCCTATTTTTTGGTTGTAGGGGATAGGGGTCCTTCTGGGCATATTATCTGAAAATTGAAAATGGAAAATTTGATAATTTGGGCAATTTAAGATTGTGCAAGAGGCTCACTCAAAACCCCACCTGGATGGATGATGAAGATCATACTTGGTAGGGGGTCCCCATAAGTGAGTACTGACCTAGTGTTTTGGGGTCAGGTCAAAAAGTCATCTGAGGTCATTGGGAGTCTCAAAGTTGAACCATCTGTGAAGAAGATAGTACAGAGCGTTGGTTTCTGATCAAGTTTTAACTTTACGTTGTCGTTTCTTATGGGCAAGTAAAAGCACCATATTGTTTTTGGTGTTAGACAAGGGGTCATTCTGGGCATAAAAGTGAAATAGGGGAAAATTTGATATTTTGGGCCAATTTCAGCTTGTGAGAGCATAACTCAAGCCCACGGATGGATGAGGAAGCTCATACTTTGTATGGGGTTCCCATAATAAGTAGATGATCCCTATTGTTTTGGGGTCAGGTCAAAGGTCACTGAGGCATTCAAGGTTTAAAACGTCTGAGAATCTTTTGAAGAGGATAAGTCCAGACGATGGTATTCATCAAGTTTAAATTTGCGGTGCTTCTTATTTGTTATGTACAGGCACCCTATTAGTTTCGGTGCAGACCAGGGGTAATTTCGGGGAAAAGATGGAAAAAACCATTGTGAAACTGAACATTTGGCCCAAATTCAGCTTGTAAAGAGCCTAACTCAACCCCACACTTAGATGGGATGTAGCTAATTACTTGGTATGTGGGTCCCCTAATGAGTAGATGATCCCTATTGTTTTGGGGTCAGGTCAAAGGTCATTTGAGGTATCAGGGTCATGAGTATGAAAATCGTGTGAAGAGCATAAGTCCAGAGTGCTTAGTCCAATCATGAAATGGTACGTAACTTCTAGTGGGGAGTACAAGTGCCCTATGGTTAAGGTTGCAGGCCGGGGGTCATTTTGGGGAGCAATTAGGAAATTAGAAAAAAAGGTGAATGAATTGATATTTTGGGCATTTCAGCTTGTGAAGAGCAAACTATAGGACCCGTCATGGATAGATAAGATTTATACTTGGTATGTGGGTTCACCATAATGAATACATTGGATCCCTATTGTTTGGGGGGTCAGGTCAAAAGATCTGAGGTAATTCAAGGTAAAAGTCTGAAAATCTTTTTGAAGCAGGATAAGCCAGACGGCTTGGTCTAAATCAAGTTTAAATTTGGCGTGTAGTTTCTTATGGGGAGAGTACAGGCACCCTTTAGTTTCGCGTGCAGACCAGGGGTCATTTTCGGGAGGAAAGATGGAAAACATTGTGGGGAAAAAAAATGGAATCTTTGGCCAATTTCAGCTTTGTTTGTAACAAAAAAAAAAGAGCTCTAAAACTCAACCCACGTAAATGGATGAAGCTAATACTTGGTAGTTGTGTTCGCCCCTAAGAGTAGATGATCCCTATTGTTTCGGGGCCAGGTCAAAAGGTTAATTGAGGTCAATAGAGTCTAGTCGGAAAAGATTTTGTGAATAGGGATAAGTCCAGGAGTGCTTAGTCCAATACAGTTGAAAATTGATGCGTAGGCTTTCGTGTGGGAGTACAGTGCGTTTTGGTTTCGTTTTGTGCGGGGGCCAGGGGTTCATTTTGGAGGAAATTGAAAAAATGTGAGAAATTGAGATTGCGCAAGTTCAGCTGTGAAGAGCATAACTATGACCCACCGGAGGATGAAGTCATACTTGGTATGTGGGTTCCCCACTATGAGTAACACGATCCCTATTGTTTGGGGTCAGGTCAAAGGTTCATCTAGGTCATTAGAGGTCAAAGTCTGAACACTTCGTGAAGAGGATAAGTCCAGAACGTTCGGTTCAATCGAGTTGAGTTTCCGGCGTGTGGCTTCTTTGGGAGGGAGTACAAGCACCCCTATTTTTTTTTGGTGTAGACCTGGGTCATTCTGGGCAATAACATTGAAAAAATGGGTGAAAATCTTTGATATTTTGGGGCTAAAAAAAAAAAATCAATTTCAGCTTGTTAAGAGTATAACTCAAACCCCACTTGAATGGATGACGCTCATACTTGTATTTGGGTTCCTCATAAATGAAAGCCTATGAGTATATGATCCTATTGTTTTGGGGTCCAGGCAAAGGTCATCTACTGAGGTCATTAGAGGTCATAGTGCTGGAAATCTGTTACATGATAAGTCCCAGAGTGCTTATCCAGTCAAGTTGAAAATTGGTGCGTAGCTCTCTTGTGGGGAGTACAAGTGCCCTATTTTGGGTGCAGGCCGGGGGTCCCTGTTGGAAGAAAATTGAGAAATTGTGAAAAATTTATATTTTGGCAATTTCACCTTGTAAGAGCCTACTATTGAAACCCCGCCTTGGATGGATCAAGTCCATTCTTGGTATGTGTGGTCCCATTATGTGTACATGTGTTTTGGGGTTCAGTCCAAGGTCATCTGAGTCATCAGAAGGTCCCAAGTCGGAAATCTTGAAGGAAGTCCGCTTTGCTTGGGTCCAATCAAGTTGAACATTTGGGTGTTGCCGAATGCCTGGTCCTGATCAGGTTGAAATTATTCGGCATCTTCCTTAGGGGAAGCACACTAACCCCATTAATGTTTTGGGTGTAGACTGGGAGTCACTTTGGGGGAGAGATTTCTAAATTGTTAATATTTTCAATTTTTCCCATACACCTACCAATTTTCGGCCTTAGTAACACAATGGATTCATGCCTTGGGTATGTGGGTTCAATCAAGAGAAACAGGGTCCTATTGTTTTGGGGTGGTAAGGTCAGTGGTCATCTGCTTCAGAGAGGTCACGTTTGATACTAATGTATTCCGTCCGTGCTTGAAAGTATCTTATAAATTATCCCACAGATATTAGCAGTCTGTAATCCCAATTTTCCCTTGGGAGTCGGATCAAAGGTATGCTGAAATTTAACAAACAAATTTTTTTAAGTGAAAACTTCTGAGGCAGTCAAGGAATCACTAAGCTCTTCGGCTTTAGTAATGAATCTTACCATCATCCATGCAACAATACTTTTTATGCAAACTTCATTCATATTGTCTCACATTTACCGCTGGTTTATAAAGCTGGTCCTAGTGGTCACACCATGCATATGTCTATATTCCTTCTTCAGTGTACACCTAATTTCACTGTATGTTAAAATAATCAGCTATGAGAGAGTATTGCTTGGGTGGCTTGGTGGGTGTGGATATTAGCTTTTGGTGAATGGGCGACAACCAACATATCAATTACAACATTTAAAACGTGATTAAACATGGAATGTATAACATATGCTGTTCGACTGTGAAGCCATGCGTCATTGCTCACGTGATTCCTCGCTACTTTCTCTGCATAAGTGGACAATAACTGCACTGTGTAATGGACTGGGGTTTTGGACTACAGATAGACTTTTCCCATTCTCCACAATGTAACCCATATTTTGATCAGGCCTGCTGTTGTCCTTCATATTGAGTCAGTCATAAAACTTACTTTTCCGCCGTGATATAATGCCATATTGCCCATTATATCGGCACAATATTAGTCTTGCTAAAAACTGAATGAACGTGTCCCAGCCTCCGTCGCAAATCGGGTCTAAAATCGTAATGGTATCTGCACCCTGTATTAGCCGTTTAAACTCTGAATTCTTCGTTTCTTCTATGCGCGGTCATATATTTTCTTTTTACACCAAAACATATACTTTGAACATCATAACATACTGTAAATATCCTACACGAATTGCGACACGAACGTCATAATAGTTCATTCTCATTCTATACATATATATACTATTATTTTGTCCACCGCCATATCAAGGAAATGATATAGTCGTATTCGACACCTCATGCTAATAATTCTTGCTCTTAATATGAAGAAGTATTTAGTTAGGATGATTCATGTAGTTAGTATTAACACTGGAAATGCTGTGGTATAATAGTCTATGAGACCAGTTTTTTCGATTTTCCATCGTTAATAGTAATTTCCCATTATGCTTCCTGTTATCCGCAGTCCAATAGGCATACTAGTCCATATCTCAACTCATTGGAGAAATCCCGCAATTCAAGTATTGTTCCAACTTACCATTTCAGCAGGTTCGATTACATCATGTACAACTATCAAGAAGTATTTGCCAACGTACCAAAGGTGAGAGCAAGTTACACGATGGTCATTGGTTATTCAACGGAATAATTTTTGGGCTTCTATTTAGTAGTAATAATCATGCTTTTATTACCTTCTCCATATGAGTTCTGTGAAACAGGTACTGCACAAGGAGGCATGTCTATTTATTTTCCACCTCATCATCAATAATTACCTACCCCGAACTATTTCCTAACCTTATCCCTGAGCCAATCAACAACCTGGATCGATTCTATAAAATCCGTGTAGCCAATGAGAGCTCCCGACTCAAGAAGCGAGTAACATATCTACAATTCATTCCAGCCACTATGTTCTTCTCTGACCTACGGTGAATAATTCTAAACTATGTCCCGGCACTTCCGAAGGGACCAACCTAATGGATTAACAGTCCTATTTGCCTGAGTGACAGTAAGTTGAGCTCGAGGTTTATTTTTAGAAATGTCTACAATTGTTATTGCTTATACATCGCATCTACTGCGGAATTGAATCCCAATTGTCTTGTATTTGTCTCTTCAACTTCCAACGAATTTTGTTCAAGATGAGACATGAGGTTCCACGTTGTCACTTCGTGTCTGTTTTGTTAGTCCGGACGTATATGTGCATAAGCATATCGCCCCATCCGCGAACTGCTCTCAAGCGAAATTTCACGTTGGAATTTGATGTATATGTAACCAGGGTACACTAGCCTATTGGGCTTTGAGCGTGGTATAATGCTGATCAGGTGATGGTCCTTATATGCATATTTAATTGCAATTTTTCAGTCGAGTTCACAACACTCGGTGGAATTATTCCTACTATGATTTCCCATGAGTGTCACAGTAGAGCTCAATTTTTATCTCTCAATGTGTACATGATAACGTTTGTTGATGACGTTTTTCCGTCGCAATCTAACTGCTCATTATCGACAATGGTATTAGATTCTAATTCTCACTACTTCTCAAGCCCGCCTCTTGGAAACTTGGCAATGATTACTCAAAGTTTACAGCACATGGTGAATTCTTTAACACCGCATCAAGCAATAATATAGAGAAACTGTCCATTTGACCCAAGATTGAGCACAACATTCCGCCCAACATCCGCAGGTGCTATTGTTCCCCCAATTTTTTTTGGAGTGCACGTGCTGCCATCTAGCCCCGACCATCGCGGGCTAAGCAAGGGTGTGTCTAGACCGTCAGTCATGGCGGGGGGGGGGGGGGGATTACTCTGAAACCGTACCTACCTCACTATACCCCCATTACCGATGGATGTTGTAGGATTGCTTAAAAAAACAGCGGATATGATTCTAAACTTAAATTGTTATATTTCAGGTTGATTTTTAGTGACGCTTGTATTTTTTAAAACTTCATTAAGCATTCATATCTCTCTACCCCGACTTTTCAAAATCATCCCGCCCAGGGACTGTAGCGGCTTCCCTCTAATTTTTATTCTCATTGGGAGGGGATGTGCACAGACCGACCCGTGGGCGGATCCGTTTTTGTTAAGAACGGGGGTTTATATGGTTCATTCCTACTACCAGTGGGTTAAAGGCATAGTTTTTCAGTAGTGGGCGTTGGAAGTGACTATTATAGTAACGCCATGTCGTCCATGTAAGGCGGACGCACCATTGGCTTGGCGCGTAGCGTAAAAGAAAAAAAATACAACCTATGCCCCCAGATGGCGAGAAACGGCACTTTCCTGACCTTTCTAGAGAGCTGATGCAGTGGCAGGCATATTTTGTCAACATTGAAATGGTGGGGATGTCCATAAGACCTGAAATTTCCTCAACTCTCCCAATTCTGTTCAGACAGATTTACTAACTCGACATTGTGCGGGGGCGTGGTCCGTGGATGCAACGATTTTTTTTAATGTAATCTCTGGGATTAGGACCAAAACAAACACTTTCAAAGAACTGTCCGTCTCATGGAAAACAAAATGGCAAACGCTAACCCCTTTATTTCCCCCCCTTTGCCGATTGCCGACAGACTCGGTCCACTCGTCAATTAACATTACAACACCGACGGCGACGGGCCGTCACAATATATGTTTGCAGGCGTGCCATTCTCTTGCTGGGGACGCTGAATGGGCCACTCAGATGGAGAGCCACAAGTTCGAATATCCAATATTAAAGTCTGGTTTCCGTTTTTTTCCTTTCTTCCTCTTCCATTCCCTGCTTCCCCTTCCTCTCTTACTTCCCTTTCCTTCCCTTTCTCTTCCCCTCTTCCTTATTTCCTCCTCTCCTCTTTTTCCTCTTCTTCTCCTCCTCCAGCCTCTTTTCTCTCTTTTCTTCCTCTCTCTCCTTTTTGCCTACGATGGAAAATTTGCCGACGGCACAATTATTGGGGGGGGGACCCCGCCTCCCCACCCCCCCCCCCGCCCACGCTCGCTACGGCCCTGGCTTTGCTCAATAAACGAGGAATGGACCCGCAAGCTCGGCCATTATCGACCAGTGTTGGATCTCTGCTTTGAACATGTGTTTCTGGAACAGACTGTCTTCAACCAGATTGGCGCTCATCTCATTCGTTCATCATTACAATCGAAATTTTAGTCATCAGACCGGCGTAATCAATCCACAGAGACTACTACATTGCACCCTTGTGGGTGGGCAATGATTGCACTGGAAGCCTGGGACGCTCGCGGATTTCACCCAATTGACTAGAGTCACGATGAAAGTGTATATACGAAAGTGTGTTTGAACGAGTTGGACGGCCGACAATAGTCTGTTAACCAAACGACCAGCAGAAGGAATTCATTCAGTTTCCCCCGCTCCCGTTCTCAACGACAGCACAGGGACTATACTTGTCGCTCCATCCCTAACAGGTGGGGTCCCCCTGGTCGACCAGCGACGACTGTTAGAGACCTCGGGCGTACTTGGACGCTTCCAACGATGTCAATTGAACCTGTCCTCATTGGCAGAATACACAAGATATTAAATCGTATCTGCGCGCCTCATACTTCCAGATTAGATTATTGAATGTGTTTTTTTTTTCTTCTTATGGCATTTATTGCGGACAGCATATCGCGCTGTCTACAAAGGACCCAGACCTCAAGCTGCACGTTAGACCCACTCACCCAAAACATGATTACATCCCTCCCGCTTCGATTGATATACACTGGCTGCTTGTAATTGCGCAGATTGAAATGATTTGAAATTGCTTTTTATGCTTTCAAGATTGCCTCCACAACTCCTCCCTATACCCTATCTCTCTTCTCTGGTTTGGCCGCCATGTCCCCTCGCTCATGTACATGTGACCAGTGGGTACGCAGAGGAGGCGGGGGGTTCGGAGACAGAACCCTCGTCGCCGCCCTCGGACCCATTGATCAATAATTTCTTTAAAACACAGAACCCTTTTCTTTGTTTTAATAGATTCTCCGATGTTTTGTTCAACAAATGTTGCAACTAGGCATTGGTCAGGGATCCATAAATTGCATTTTCTCTCTTCCAATAAGGAGAGTGAGGCTATGAATAGGGCGTACCATTTCCCTTGGGACCCAAACTTTAACCCCCCTCCTCCTCACCCCCGCCCCCCCCCCACCTCCAACCCCGAGACGAATCTGCCATTAGCCACTGCCTGGGTCATCGCAAGCGTCGGAATTGCGCGCCTATGCAGGAGATGCGGCTGGAGCAGGCGACTATAAATACGAGCACTTTGGTGTCACGTCTTTTTCTTACTCGGGAAAACACCACTCGTTTCGAACGCTTTACTCTCCAAATCCGCACCGCACATCGCTGTCTCAATAAGAAACATTTGTGGAGCGCTCGACACTGCTGCCGCGGTGAAAGCGCATATGAATGCTATGCTATTATCTTATTATTATTTATTATTTTATTATTATTATATTAACCATCATAAGCGAAAAGGAATGCCATAGGGAGTCACTTTGAATCATATCAGGTACACGTTATATTTACAGATACGCCGCCTTACACGAACTTGCGACTTCACCCACTGTAAAAAAAAATGGGCAGTTACCCCAAAAAAGTGGGTGCAACTAGGCTACCACCAATTTTTAAGGTACTAGTGTATCCTATCCAAGGGGAAACCTCAGGATATCTTCAAATTCTCAGTTTCTCATCAATTACACAAATTAACCCCATTCTGTGGAATGGTTTTCCCCATATAGCAGGGAATGTGACATTTCCTCGCAACCATGGGTTACTCGTTTTCTTCAGGTTTAGGGTAACCTACCCAAATTCTGGTTACACTGATGCTTCCCCAGTTGCGGTACATACTTCCCCTAAATAGCTAAGACACGTGTACACCAGTATATGGGCAACTGAATGTTTCCTCACTACTGGTGGTAGCAAAAGTTGCAACAAGAAAGTGGGTGTAAAGTACTAATCATTTTCCCCCATCTGGGAACACTTCTTCCGATTCTGGCAGTAACTGAGTGTTTTCGCTGGATATTTTTTTTTGGTTGTTAAATGAGAACAAGGAGAACATATGTACAGTCATATGAACTATTAATTGTCACAACTTCTAAGAACAACTTCAACAAGCTTTCTGGCAAGAAGAAATAGAGTGAACGACAAAGAGCATACAAAATTGTTGTAGAACAGACATGCAACCTCATAGTCATTTAGCCACCCTGCATGCCACCCCCAAGCTGTGTTTAAACATTTCTGCAGCTTGAGAATGAATCAATATGAGGATGATTTAACTGGGCCCTTAATGAAGCACAGACTATACGTCTATACCCATATGATAATTAGAGATTTCAGGAGACACATGGTTAAAGTAAATTTTCATACATAAACAGATCATGTCACCGTGCATCAACATAGTAGGTCTATAACGATCAATCACAGTGGAGTCTAGGAGTGGCAAAATAATATTTGTGTATGGCGGTCATTCAGATATCCTGCTATATGTTATGAAGTGGACCACACATGTAACTAAGATCGTCTGCTCTTGGTCTATGTCTTTCCAGAAATCAAACTTCAGACAAATTTACTTCGCTGTATACATCAGTGTTTGGCAACTGATGCACTGAGCAAGTATAATATGTGGTACATTGGGTACCAATATTTCTTAGTTACATTCACTGTTTTTGCAATGACATTCTACCAGAATATTCAACTCTAGATATTATGTGACATATTTGTTTAATAAGTACAATGAAGCAATAAATGAGAACTGAAAATGGTCTGTAGAACTTTATTATCAAAAATTATGAAATTGGCCTATTCAGTAGGAAGTAGGTGAATAAGATCATCACAAGTTGGCGATCCCTACCAACATGACCTGGGAATCATCTGTAAATTCCAATTACTTTAAGCAATAATGAAATGCAATAACTACTGTACGCTATACAAGGCAACAGAAAATCAACTATCAGAAACACCATTGAATTACGTGAGCTCAAACCAGAGGTCAAATAACAGGGCCAGTGAGAAACAACAAAGGACCCGTATTTCGCATCTGCTAATATTTCGATATAGTACGTTTCAGGGTGCATATAGGTAGCAAGTCTACACAATTGTACCCCATGTAAAACCTTGCCTTAAAGTTAGCCGTGTATATCCACCCGCAGATTGGCAATTTTCTCAAAGTTAGGTGGGATCAGGTACCTTATTTAAATAATAGTCTTTGCTTGATGCCAACACTAACACATAGTCACGGGTATCAAGTACCATGGGGATCTAATATTTTGAATGTGTGCATGATATTTGAATTACCGGAACCTAATCGAATACTGCCCCGACATTTGACATGCATCAATGTTGATACCGTGGTGCGAGACACTCACCCGACCATGCATGAAACAAACAATTGCCTGAACAGTACTCAAACTGCATAAGTGTGCCACTGCATGCCAATCAACCCATACATTGGAAAGGGTCAAATAGACACTAAGACTGTGCATAATCTTTATGTACAGTGCGTGAATGGGTCACACACTGGAAAAGATGCTTTGCCACGGACTGCACGCGCTATGGGAACAGACGACATGCCGTTTTCAGTGTATCTTGCCTCAACAATGAACCAACTTGCATTCCATATTTATGAGAGAGTAACAGAGATAGCTGAAACAAGCCCATAGTAATGGATACGGAAATTGCATTGTGGAAGGACAATCCCAATTCCACAAACAGATACCATAGTGATTGCACAGGTGCAGAGTTTTATAGTTGTAGCCTGACAGGATTTTCCTATGCTCCAGCAAGTTTCCAATTTGTGGGACTTGCTTAAGTTTATTAGGCCCGAATAGTAGGTGACAATTCAACAGTAAAATCATGAGATATAGGCAATTGGAATCCTACTAGGAATAAAATTAGAACTGCTCATGTTTTGGTACAGCTGAATTGTTACAAGTAACTCTAATGAGCAGGAAGTGACCTAAAAACACAACATTTCTTTTACATTCGCCTACACTGGTTTTTTCTCATGGAATATGAATCACTCTTCGATCAGAAATCCACAAACAGCAGGACTGGTAAATCCTCTCACAATACAATTAATTAAACTGGATAGTCAGGTACATGAAATCATACATTTTTTCCACAAGAACGTATCAATACAATAACATCATTAGAAGCCTCAACTCCTACTTGCATTTTGACAGGGTGGGGGGGGGGGTGTGTATAGGTGAAGCATGAATCAAGAAATTACTAGAAGTTGAACTGTCCCATCCACAACAGTTTTGAACCTTTCTCAATATAACATTCATAGTTGCAATTTCCATGTTCTATACTCTTGCTGACTACAATATCTACTCCTTTTCCTACTGCATTCATTTTTATCCGATTCATTAATGAAAATGTTGTGGACGGAATTCTTTCTCCGATAGCAGGCACCACACCTCGCAATGTTGCACCAATGGGGGAGAGGGTGGGGGTTTAGTATGTCATATTTTTGGTACAGCGTGAGCTAGACTCATCGCTAGGACCCTGATGGCCAAGTTTTAATTGGACAGGAGACATTGGGAGAATATCATCTACACAGCCGTTCCTACTTGAGCATCAATTCCCCAATCTAGAAATAGCTTCAAATTTGCATGACAATTCTCGTTCAACCGGACACTTGAATTTAACCCTTCTTGCAGAACCTAACTTCCTTCACCCATTCAGTTTCACTTGAAACCATTTTCTGCCCAAATGCGACACAACGAAGCCATAACTACATGACCTCCAATGCTATTGGAACAAAAACAGCTTGATGGTTTTCAGGGCTGCGTTCTGAATAAGTAATATTACACAAGGTGATCGCCAAAAGTGTCTGCCTGTTGTGCGATCCGGTGGTTTCTATTATTCACTACACAAACAATCATACTAGTTCATGCAGACCAATGGCAAACAAACATCACATAATATCACATATAACACATAAAAATTCCTGAAATAATGCCAAATAAGTTTTGACTCTTAATACCAAATTCCCTTAATTGCTTTTTCCTAATTCTTCTCCTCCATGCTCCCCCCCCCTCCCCCCCTACTCTCTCCCTAATACCCCAATTTGAATAGAGTGTCGCGCTCAGTCAACGCTCTTCTTTTACACAAAATCCAACTTGAATTTTTCTAAATCCCCTTGGCAGTCTGGGCTTATTTTGCCTTACAATCAAAATTTCCTTCATTATTCATTGCTTTCATTTGTTCCAAAGCCAGGAAATGCCATCCAGCCCCCCCCCCCCACCACCAACTTTCCCCATGCAGCAGTCAGGATGTTCCCGAAATATAATATTACTATAATGACATGTTATAGCAACAAGCCAGTAAGTGAAATGGTGGCAATCAGGCACATCACTGGGGGGTTAACGAACCATACCTACCGAGTTTGGCGCCAATTCTTACCAAGTTGGAAATTGGAATACATTAATGCAAATTGAACACATACAATGACCTCTACTGAACCTAGCTTAACCTTGCAAATGATCAGGATCAAAGGTGGATCGCATATATGTTCTGTGAAATCCAAAAAACTTCCAAAATTGCATAAATTAGCAAATTAGAACATTAAATGACCTCCAGTGACCCCGACTTCACTTTTAGCTTTCTTGGAACCATGGTCGACACAAACACCAAGTTTCGTGAAAATCTGTCAAACCTGAAAAATTCGCAAATTTAGACTACTTCTAGCATATTTCTAGGCAAGATGTTCCAGACTTTTCCCCTCTCTTGACCCGCAGGTGACCTTCGACCTAACTTGAAAAATAGGATCATGTAGTCATTATGGGGAACTTATACACCAATTATGGGCTTGAGTTTATAGTTTGAGTTAGCAGCGGTCACACCACACCCAAACCTACTGCATACATACGTCATAGATTCCTCCTAATTCGTCAAGGAATTAATACTTCATTTTTGAATACCCCATGTATATATAGGTAACACACACAGTTCATCAGCTCGCCCAAAAAAATTAAATATCAAGCGTCATGTGATGCTCAAAATTAAGTGTAATCATGAATGAATGAGGATTGGATACTGTACCAGCACCCACACTGCAATAAATAATGGACATTCCACTGATACGATGCTTTTTAGCACACATGTATATTGAATGATTATGCATGCTTAATCATCCAAATAGATAGCTTGCTGCGGAGATAACATTCGTCTCTCTACAAAAGGTAGCAAGCACTTGGGCTTCTCTACCTTGCCAATAACTGCTACAAAGGGATCAGCGTTTGTTGCAGCATCCACCACATAGTCCCGCGATGTTTCTTCCTGCCAAAAAGCATAAAGAGATAGGTCAGCTCATACAGGGTACATCCATGTTTATATATAGTGTCTCTGTCACTGTACATTCACTCCCTTCTGTCACCTTATAGACTGACAATGATCCCAGAGGAACACAAAACTGAGCAAAACAGTCAGCAACCACATGGCATCGAATTCATTTTGTTGCAGCTTTTTCGCTTTTCCCTGACCGAGTTTCCATCACGATCCACCGAACACGTAAAAGACGCAGCCAATTTGAATAACCAGTGAATGAGCAGGCCCACACACCATGGCTGTAGGCTCCGAACCTAATAACATGACTGGACATAGAAATTACACCCACAAAAAACTAAACTAAAACATTGAAGCTGGATGCTCTAACACCTTGACCTACGGAATCATTCAGAACATTTCGCATAGTTTTCACAAAATTACTGTAGGTAACCGTTGACAATCATTTTTTCCGACATGCCAAATAAAAGAGTGGTCAAAAAGCACTCTGTTTGAGACCTCCAAACTACCTACGAAAAGTGAAATTTTTGTGGATCCCGAAATACACAACAGCCTACAGGTCGGAGTGGTACCTGCACGACCTTCCAAGCATCCACCTGCCAAGGTACAGCATTTACATACCGGGTACGAATTTGATATTTTTTGTATGGTTTGGAGGCAATTTGTATACCAGGTCAAATTCAACTTCAATGATTTTGGTATCACTTACCTCATAAATTTTTGAAGAAACTCCCCTTTCCAAACTGGGCTGGAATGCCAACAGTGCAGCAAACAGCCTGTCTCAACTTGTATCTTACCCACTACAGTTGGCAAAAGATGTGGCTTGCTTCTCACGCCTCTTAAGTATTTTTCTTTGCAAATTTGCTTGTGAGTTTACAACTGACGTAGTTGGGCAATAAGTGACTCCATTCTGTGCAGGATTTTTCAATGTTTGGAGTGGCTTCTTACATTCCCTGTTCATAGCCTCCTAGACCTTCAAGGGTTTTTATCGTCTTCTCCCATTGGTAACATGGTGTGGTGCCCAGTGGACCTCTCCTCGTTCGCCTGAACCAATTAGAAGAAAAGAAAATGATTTAGCACATAATGTCTGGGCACCCTCTGTAAAATTCTTCATCACTCTTTCCCCCATCTGCCCAGACTGTAATAGGCAACCACATTCATGCTTTAGTCAGGCACGGACTGACTGTCCCTAAATGGTGGATAACCCTCCAAAAATTATAAGGAATTTGAACGGTGCTATATCACCACCGGTTGAAGCTTACAGAATGTGGCTCTTAAAGGCCACTAAAATAATTAAGGAGAATAAAAATAATTTCATGTTTAGCGTCCCGTCTCCTCTTTTTTGAAGAATTTCGGGGTTTTTTTCTTCATTCAGGCCATAACTTTTTTTGAAGAATATTTTGAAGAGTCTAACTCCCATGGAGTCAGGTTGCTCTTGAAAAAGGAACCATTTGCAGCAGTTTTGGTTAGTAAGACCCTGGTAAACATAAAATAAAAAAGTAATAAAAGAGTGCCGCCTCCTCTAGAAAGGCCAAGTGGCAAAACCTTGTTCGACCCGCTTCTTTTCCTCTTTTCAACCTGTCTGTATTTCAAGGTTGCATTCCATTTACAAATGGTTTTTATGTCACTTTCTGTTATGATGGCTATTAGTATTAGTTCGAGCTTTTACATGTGGGCACCCATCTGGTATAAAAACCATATCTTGAGTAAGCAATGGTCGGGTATCCGCCCCTCCCCGGCCCGCCCCCCCCCCCCCTCCCCCCCCCCCTCAAAAACAAAAAAAAAACAGGGGGGCCACCTCCTCATTTAAAAAAAAAGCGGAACGCTTATTCAGCCTTCCCCCCGACAGACGTTCTCAAAAGAAACTTGGCATAACGCAACTACAACGGGAGCACACAAGGCGAATCTCAACACTTTTGCGTCCGCATCGAGCAAGTGCGAAGTTATGGGGGGGTCATCTGTCAAAATTAACCTGTTCTCCATTTGCTCCCTAGTATCATGTAGCCTGTATGTTTGTCGCAAACGTTGAATAGTTGATACAGTAAGACTACACCATTGTTTCATTTTGGTACAAATTTCTACGGGCCGAGGGTACTTTATTTTTTCACTTTTCCGAATTTAAGAATTTGTTGAACCCGAGGCTTATTTTTGGGTAAATTCATATACATCTAGGCTAGGTTTAATTAAGTGCAATTGAATGGACTAAAGTAGGCTAGCTTAGGCCTACTTGCCCTGACAAAAGTCCACTTGCATAGGCAGTGAAATACTTTTGTTATAATTTTTTTTTCAAAAATCCCTAGTTTAATGAGGTATAGGCAGGCGAGGCCTAAACTTTGGTCTGTTGATAATTACTCAATATAATATAGGCCCTTACTGTGATTTGACAATTTTTTTTGGCACAAAGTTACGCCGGTCCCTGTTTCTACCAATCCTATCACTTAACCTAGGCTAGCCCTATTTGTACGAATAATGTTGAATATGTATTTCGGCATCCCCATACGAACGGCACATTTATCACATTCCATGGGGCTGTGGAATGGGACTCATCCATGAATTACATTATCTGTACTGTTCACCCCTCCCTCGCCCGGGAAAATTTATACCAACTCAATTCTAGTCCTAATTTAAATTAGTCTAGCTAGCCTATCACGTAATCAGAAGAAATTTTACTGTAGCACACTTCCCATTGAAGGTGACGAAATCCGCATCACACACAAGACTCCAGCCGTCTCCCTTCAGATTACACAGCCCTCTATAACCTTTAAAAAAACATCATTCAAGAACATCCACTCCACTAAATGTTGAAATTTATTAGTATAAAAGATACTTGTAAGCCTATTTTTGACCGTAATAATTGGGGAAAATCACACCTGCTTTTTCCCCAGCCCCTGTCTTGTTTTGAAACAAGTTTGTAAACAGAAGTTTTGCACTCATGCTCATTTTGGCGATCCTATTATTCATATTGGGCAAGAACATGCAAGACATTACTATAGAAAATCTGCCTGATTATCATAACTTAAAGAGTTGCACTGCGAACAACAACTTGTGCGAGGTCTTGCTCAACTTGTATTAGTGGAGTCGAGAGATACTGACTGATTCCGGTGTCTTTTGGTAATAATCTCACTATTTTTTCTTACCGGCAAAAGACCAATATAGGGATGATGAGTTCTAAAGCCTTTTCTTACTACGATAAATTGTTCTTTTGGTTTTATTAATGAGATTGCAAGCGTGTCAGGAACTGAAGTTGAAACAGAGTTGTGCCGCTTAGCGATAGCCTAAAAAACAGCCTAGCCTAGCCGATTGGAACGCAAGCTTTAGTACAGGTACTAACGCCGCGAGCGCAGGCTAACCTAGCCTAGGCACTAGCTGGTTAATTGGTTTTTGATAATGATATTTGCATTTGAACTTGGGACTTTCGAAACGGAGAGAGGGCAAGGGGATCATAGCCTATATCTTGCTGGTATTGGTGAGATGTCATCCATTAATTTTGAAGGATGTTATTCGTTCTCTGAACAATTTGGAACAACAATATTTCATATAATGACTAAACCCCCAAAAATGAATGGGTTACTCCTAGCCCAAACCCAAACCAAAAAAAACCCGGCATGATATGGGACTTGGACGAAGAGACCTGTGAATTTGGTGCCTAGTTTGTTGACATACTAATGATACAGCAGCTAGCCTAACGTTAACAATAGGTAATAATGGCCTACCCACGATAGACCATCTGACCTGTACGCTGGTATGCCTATTTGTCTATGTTTTTGGTTTGGGTTGTAATAAAAATGCGGCTCGCTAACTGGCAATATAAAAATACATTGACAAACATTCTCGGTACGGACAGCTTAGCACTTGTACACGATTCAGTTTGGGGTGCAAAATTAATTGAGATTTTCACAAACACGTACCTTTTCTGGAAGCTGCCGTGTAGTCGACGTTGTCACGTCGCCAGATAGCCAGTCGGCGTCGGCCAGTCGCGGCTGCGCTCAGCAGCTCGTACGACGTACGTCCTGCCCGTACGTCATACTGCAACTGCCTAGTGTTCGCGCTATTTCTCATGTGGTCACCGTTTTTTATGACTTGGCGAACTGACTGCTTTTCGAGGATCCCTATATTTGAATGGAACTACGATTACGCTTGAAAATCATCACTGAGAAATTTATTATTTTTCGAAGCAAGGTCTTCCCTGTCTTGCAATTCAAGAAGAATATTAAATTCAACGTTCTTTGAATAAATATTGCAGCTTTTGATTTGCTAACACCGGGATATTGCTGAAAAACTTTTTATTCCGGGATCGCGAACTCTCAACAGTAAGGGCCGGAGCTAATTTGCTGTGGGAGATGTTGTGTCATTGGTCGGCAGTCGAGTTGTGATGACGATTTAATACAAGGAATGTTTTCATTGGACATTAAAGTTTCCCTCCATTTGGGACGTTGACATTAACTCGACAATTTCTTTTCATGAGTACATCAAAGTAACCCAAACGGGGAAACAGGATTCCCTACTTTCGGGGTGTAAGGTTTCCCATATTTTTACAGTGCCCCCAGGGCAACCTTTTGAAGACCTGGCCTGCCCCACCCAGCATGCACGTTCGCTCATGACCTACTACATGCACGGTTGCCTACTTCAGTTACCTCACAGGTTCCTACTTTCACACGTGGGTAGCGTGTTACATTCGAGGAGACATGCCTTGTCCTAACAGCACTGCGCAAAATGCCCCCTGGATTTCAATAGGATTCGAACTCGCAATCTAATGACCTATTGATCTTCTGTCGACTCTACCGACTGATTCGCATCCTCACATTGTGTCACTTTGTCTGAATTTATAGCAGCCATATTGGCCTACTTAGTTTTTGGAACTTATTGCAGCACGAAAATTGCGTTTGCACATCTATATCCATGAGTGATCTACTATGGGTAGTTATATTATATATGCTTGAAACGTGTGTCACTGTGTTCAACTGGCATGAGCCATCTTCCCAAATTTGGTTATGTCTCACCGCCATTCTCCGTATTTTCTAACGTTTCTAACGGCTATATTGGGCGCCATCTTGGTTCTGGGACACGCTAGCAGATTGGATTTTATTTTTGTTAGCAATAACGACGGAAAGTATATGAATAATATTTGTTTGAAACTCGTATCACTGTTTCGACTGATCCGCGCCTTTTCTTCATTCACCCTGTCTTGCAGCCATTTTGTACTTTCCCCTCATGGCATTTTTTTTGTGAAGAACTAGACACTATTGGCTACTCAAATCCGTTGGAAACAGATTCTTTACACACACAAAAATTGCAGATTGGTAAGAAAATCGTCTTTTGGGGTGTTACTAACTGTATTGGAGGTCCCCTCACGTTCTACGTAGCACTAGCACTAACCTCAGGCTAGCCCACAGGGGCTCGTACTACTAGTCATAGCGTTTGACCTATACCCAGGCCCTTCCGAATTCCACATTATAATAAAATTCATTGGAGAATAGGAGGCAAGTGGAAATTTGTGTTTTGAGATTTTTTTTTCTTTATCACAATTCAATTATGAACATTCATCAGTTCAGTCACCAGATATTTTGAAGAAAACTTCATCAATGTTTGGGTTTGGAAAACAGTGAGTGTCTCGGCTTAAATTCCCACTTTTTGGCATTTTTCCCGGAAAAAAAAATGCAATGAACCAGTCATATTTGTTAATTTTCCTGTCTTGTTAGATAATTTTAAAATTATTTGGGTATTGTTTTGTGATCACCAAACATCTTGAACCACAGTGCTCAATGGGGAAAATGATTATGTTCTGCTAGAATGGCCATTTTTTCCTCCCCTGAATTCCATGATTCTGAAGACAGGTGTCTAATATGGAGAGTTAACGTGTGTGTTATGATTATTCAGGCATGTGCAAAATTTGACCATGGCTCGCTACTCCAAATGGAGATATTTGCGGAAAACCATTTATTAAACAATCGACGGGACACGCAAACGACACATACTCACGTACACGCACACACACACAAACACACGCACACACTCACATACACAAACGGACACCTGCGAGTGCACCTCATTTCTGGACCACCCATGGGCACTCCACCATAGGGTACCATTCACTGGATAGTTCTTAACCACCACATTACCACAATGTAACCGTTGATATGGCAACCAGCAGCAGTACATAGAGGTGAAATGGCAACTGACTACAATATCTCATCCGGCTCTTCGGGAGTGATGAGATAACAACGGGTAATTATTATCGTATACAAGTAAGTCTGTCTGAGAAGTAGCCACTCATGTTCCGACATTGACAATCCGGTTATGAGTTAACTCTAGGATTGTGGGAACTCTCAATTTCAGAGTAACCAGAAATAGGATGAGCCAACGGATCTATGAGCGAAAATACAAAAAGGTGCGACGGTCAACCTGACGGACCCCACGACCCGCCATACTCATCGTCAACCAAAATCCGACTTTCATTATCTTATTATAAGATAGGAATCCGTAGGAGAGAAGACTCCTCAAAAATTATTTCCGCATCCTTGATCACGAACTCCCACTCCGCATATAACAGCCTTGTGTTGATCAAAAGAAATGTGGGCGACGAAGTTTTCTCCGGACAAAGAAAAGGTTAGTTTATAAAGAAAGTTTATAGATTTTGGCTAATAAAGTACAGCCAACAATCACCAGTCCACATAAATAGCGAATGGCAGTGGCATTGTGGGTATAGTGTAGATAGTACCGCCTTTTAATAATTAAACCGAATTAGTTAGTTGTTTTTTTTGCTTCAATTTTACTCCATACCTAAATTGATGACCTAAAAGATTCCGGGTCGCCTGAAGGTTTATCAAATTCATCCTGACGAAAATGAAATAGTCAGTATGCCCCTGACATATCATCCATCAAGAAGCTGAAAGCAAAATGGATTGTAAGGAGTTCTAAATTGTATTGGCTCGCATGGTGCTCGATTTGGATGGCCTATGAGTGTTGACGTCGTTTCCTCTGTGCTTACAGAGGAACAAACACAATGAGAATATAATTTTTATACAGTAATTCGCGCAAGGTCGACCCGGATTTCGTCACAGAACGTCCTCGACAGCGGAAATCCTGAATGGATCAGATGGCAATTCGGCAGGAACTGAAAGATATGATGAGATATAGTTCATGTGGAAGTAGGTAGTCCACAGAACTTATCTTTGTACGTATTGTCCCAAGGTGATGAAACAATCGCGATCAAGCGAATAACCACATGAATATTTGGAAAAATAGTGTCACTCTCTTTCTGTTAATGCATGGAGAATGGAGCCCCTGTAGGCTATGATATGCAGCTCGCTATGGGAGTCCCGTAGCATCGACTCCAGACAATTGGCGACATTGCGTGAAGAAGAGAAGTAGAGCGGTTACGACGTTTGAATCGAACCGTTAATGACATCGAAAGGCATAATGGATGAATGATATAAGTAATCTAAACTATTCCAGATCACGGGGCTTTAACGTGCTTTTTACTGTGCAAGCACCGGGAAAACAGCCTTTTCACTGGAAATGCGAATTCTTTCGCGTTATATTTTCACCCACTCTTGCAGGACACAACAATTTCACAAAAATTCTACGAAAAAGGAGATTAGTGGCTGTGACTGAGATATATATATATTTAGAGGTGGTAGGCCAAAATCTTGTTTTGCCGCCGATCCGCTGATCTTTTTGGTGCCTTTAGTGATGCTCTATACTTTTTCAGGCCCTCTTGCGTCATTCCACGCTCTCGGGGTCGGTTGCCGTTTCTTCTGAGGACCTGTTTTACCCCGGGCTTCGCCTTGATACCATGGGTTCCTTTTTCTTGGGCATGAGGATAACAGGGGGAGTCGGTGCGCTGCAGTCCTGCCGTCAGATAGTGCAGAGGACCGAACCCCGGGGTAGCGCCTTGGGAGGCTGCCTTGTCATCTGGCGTATAATCCCGAGCACCTTTCTGCAAGTTCGCGACTAGGTGTCAGCCTAGGTCGGTGTTTCGGGTGCCCGTTCGAGGTCCGTGCTCTCGGAAATAGTCCTGTAGGGTCTTGTCGATGGCCGTGGGTTTTCAATTGCCCTATGCCTTTGTCCTCCCTTCTTACTTCAATTAACATTGGTAATTTTCAGTTACCTACGACACATTAATACAAGCCCCTCGTGGACCATGGTTCCTTTTTCCTTCTCTTTATCGATAACCGTGGTCTCCACCGCAATTATCAACATGTCACTAACTCCTTTTATGGCCCAGCATCCTCATCTACTCTTTCTAACTGAAACACAAATTAAATTTCCTTCTTGATTAAACATCTCCAGTGTCCAACTACTTCTTCATAATTGTCCATTCAGACTGGAGTATGACCATTTGTCCACTCCAAGCATCATGTCAGAAGCCTTTCTGAAATTGATCTCTGTTGTGATTGACTTTGACTTATCAGGCTCAAAGTATCTCTTCCTCGCTTGACTTAGGTGTTCGGTTGTGTTTAACGTTCGCCCAATTGTAATAATCACGAGGCTCTATTCTCGCCTCTCACCTCGCCGTGGAATCAAATAATTTCAACGATCTTAAAACCGAGGTGAAATAGCTATATACTGGGGGTTTTCAATGTGCATAATGCAGAAGGGCTCATACACTCTACCGGCTCGGATAGAGCCGTTGTTGAAAGCAGTCTTTTTGCTCTTACCAAGGGTCTCAAACAGCTCATAAATTCTCCCACCCGTATCCCGGTAATTGACTCGGACTTACTAACTGGTTGGCTTCTTTTTCTCACTACTCAGCCCCTATTTACAGTCCAAGTCACCGCCTCTGCCCCTCTTGGCTCCTTCGACCATGCCTCAATTCCCTGTCTCATCAATCTAATTCATATAATCAAGCTCCCCAACAAAGGTAGAAACTCTGGAAATACTCCAAAGCTTCCCTTGGGATGAAATTACTTCCTCAGATGACCACTCTACCTCTGCTTCTGCATATCGGAAATTATTCTTGAGAATGAAAAAACCCTTTTATTCCTAGATACAGATGCCTCTTCATCACCCTCATGGTTCGACCATCAATGTCACTGCGTCCAGGAGAAGAACCGACTTTTATCGAGCTTGGCTATCTTCTCCTTCAACCGATCCCCGTCAAGCCTATGTAATGATGTAAGGTGTGCCTGAGACTATCGATGAGGCAAAAAACTCTTTCATTTCACTATGGCCTAATAAACTTTCATCCATGCCTTCTGGGTAGCGTTCATGTTGGTCGCTGGCCAAATCTTTGTCCCAGAATTTCAATACTTCCAAATTCCCTCCGCGGTTTAAAGCCTGATGGCTCTTTGGCCAGTGTTGTCACCTCTGAAGCTAATACCTGTGCCGAGCTATTATCTATAATTCCAGAACACAGATGCTCATCCTACTTACTTCTTTTGCCAGCTTTAGTGAAAACGATCTGGATGTGTTTTCACACTCGCCTGGTCCGTCAAAAACACTCAATAGTTAAGACATTAATAAAGAATCTGGTCCTGATGGCCTTCCTCCTATAGTCCTCTGCAGTGTGACCCGCGAACTTGCGGCCTATCCTTAGCAAGCTTACATTCTTTGTTATTCTTGGGATGCTACCTTCTGTTGTGGAAACAGGACCCGTCTGCCCAGGCCCGTGAAGATAGGGGGACAAATTCCAACCCCTCCAATTACAGGCCGATTGGAACACCTCGGTTCCTCCAAAGTTATGGAAAAGTTAACAATCATGTTTGAACTTCTGAGATTCAAGCTCTCATCAGCGACCACCGATGGGTTTCCGCATGGCAGAATCTAATGGGGACTACTATCTTTTGTCACCAATCCGTGGGCCCAAGCCATTGAGTTTTCGGTGTGAAAGTAGAGCTATTGCCCTTTATATCTCTAGCCTTTGACCGTGTTTGGCACGCCGGGAAACGCCTTGACAAACTAACTTCATTTGGTTTCAGCCCCCATCTAACTTCTCGACTGCCCAGTTTATGCACTGGTCGCTCTATCTCTGTTCGGGTTAGTTTGAGTTGATGGTGACCTCTCGAGACTTCCTTCAATGCTGGGGCTTTCTCAAGGTTGTGGTTCTCTCTCATACACTCTTTCCCTTTTCCAATGATCTTCTTAGCTCTACCTTCTATGGTATTCATAATTTGCTGATGGATTATACCCTTCACCACTCTCTGTGCTTTCCTCGTGCCCAGAAGCGAACGATTTTTGTCTATAACCGTTCCTAGTGTCCAAAGTCGCTGAACTATGATTTCATTCTATTTGATCGGCAGGGCAGTGGACTAATCTGGTTATATCAACCAATATCTAAAACTCAGAACTTGTGATTGATTTTTGGTCGGCAGTGTTGCTGATGCACCAAGCTATTTTATGGGCTGACCAGATCTCCCTCAGTCTACTTCTATTGATACATTGGTATGGAAATCGCAAACAACCTGTACTGGAAATCTCATAGCAACGTCTATAGCTATAATGCTTCTACAAAGGTGGGCTTCTATTCGCGCAAGGTAATACTTCACCTCACAACAGCAAATTCTGCGTTGACCCACAAAGCCCAAATTCGCTGCCTAATGGAATATGTCGCTGCCATACAATTGGAGTGGGCTTCGCATCTATATCAGTGTCCTTTGATAGTGATCCGAGAAAGGCCATCGTCTCATCAACGATGATAATCTTACCTCCTCACTTCAGTCTCTATGCCCAATCGCAGGTCGATCACTATCTTGCCTCGGTACATTCAATTTAGGTCAATGTATCCTGAGGGCTTCTTTGATGGATGTCCTCCATCACTCGAGGTTACTCGCCAGCTTATTCTGTGTATGGTGTGAGGATTGCAGGCAATCGGGTGCAGTATCCAGGTCTGCACCCTGATGGGCCTTGGAATAGGTTCGCTCTGCTCAGCGAGTATGCCGAAAAAAAAAAAAAATCTTAGATTCGCCTTTGTTTTTTTTAAACATCCACAATGAGCTTGTCGTTGGCAAGATTTAGGTGAGGAAGATATGCAGGATTTCAGGAAAAATATGAAGAGAAACACGCTTTTACCTGATGATGGATCTGTAAAGGTCCAATCTTAAGGCTATTCGACATACGATACTCTGTCCAAGACGTCCATCGGAAGGATGAACTGATTTGCCATACGTTGTGGTACCTATTTCGACGATCTAATTGGCAGGGGGTTCCATATATCATGGTGACGGATGATTACATTTCCTCAGTTCCTAGCACTTGTCCGATTGTATGACGTACCCCTCAAATACCACGGTCAAGTGGATCAGTGTCATGTCGAAGGTTGGTATACAATTGCGTACATTAATAAAACCCTCAGCCACTTAGATGATAGACCAGGTGGATGGGATAGCCCTCTTCAAATAATCTCCACATACCCCCGAGGAAGGGATACAAATTCCATAGTCAGTTTCGTGACTGACCATTTAAAGGAAGAAAGAACGATATCATTTGAACTTGACAATAACCCGCATTTGAGGGACATGCCCTGAGTGTTGGGGATGCGTCATACGAATGACCTGGGTGCGAAACTCAGCAGTCGCCCAGTGTAAACGCAAGTGGATGCCGTTTGGCGTATCGACCAAGGTTACAGACAATCATCGACTTTTCACTTCTAAATTAAAGAAATTAGTTTTGGTAGTCTTTGTGAGCGCGATTTTATGTAACCAAGTTCATCTACCGGCGATTATTGTAATAAATGCATGAGATTATTCTTTTGATATTTTTGAACGGTTTATAAGTCAAGGTTTGACCACATCTATGGTTTGTCAGTCAGGGTATTAGAAAGTACATATTGGGCATTGAATGTGGTATTATAATGAATCCGGTCTCCACACAAAGCGAAGTTTGCAACATCGATTGTGTCCTATCCGCGCATCGAAAACGGCTGGAAGCCATACTGTTACAAGTTTCAAAAGTCAAGTAATATTTCACCGCGACATTTACCCCTGTTGACTTCAAACCATTTTTGGTCAAAATTGAGGAGAAGGTATCGTGTTCAGATCCGGTCGAGGACAACAGTAAAATGATGATGTCAGGGGAAGCTAAGACTTATTCAGCATCAAAGCAGAAGTGGGTTAATGGGGTTGACTATTGCTACAATCATTTTAAAGTAGTAATGGGTTGTCGTTATTTTGGGGGTTTGTTACTGGAACGGGTGGTTACATTTCAAAAGTGAATTCGGGCAGTGCCTGCCGTCATCTCTTAGCGAAATTTGGACTAACGCAAGCCAAAAATTTATCCCTAAAACCTAACACCCCCCCCCCCCCCCCAGAGACAACAACCTGTTGCCAATGCGAGCAGCCAGGAGAAAGAAAACGCCTTGTGGTGGTGCGTTATTATACATGTTCCTAATTGTACGCACCATTGCTTGAATCTGTGATACCCTGATGAGAAAGAAACCTATTGTGGTCGCCCGAAATCCTACTCTATGTATCAACAATTCGTGACATATTTAAAATCTCCTGATTATACATTCCTCCGCTTTGATTTCCAATTGTTCTTCGGCGGATGTGTGTAACTGGTCAGTGCCTATATTTCTTTTAAGGTTGCATTTAGTATTGTTAGGAATGATGCCGGTCCAGTAGATTAACTGATGCTATATGGGTAGATAGAATAGATGTATTTTTCTCTTGAACATATCAAATCAAGCATGTAGAATGCTCACAGGATGGCAAGTGTAATTCCCAAAGAACAATGTGGTTTGAAATTTCCTCTTCATTTCGAAATGTCAAATGAACGTAAATGATAATCTAAACTGATTTAACGTGAATATTTTGGTAAAGCCCACGGAACCATAGGACAGAAAAGCTGCTAACCCATCGTAATAGACATCAGTAGGCCTGATGTAGTCTGCAGACAGAATAGATTGGACGCAGTGGGAAACCAGATGAAATTCTCAAAATCTGGCCAAAATAAACTCATATGAGGTCTACGGATCAGCCGCTGATTTGTTACGCACTTTATGAAGCAACTGTCACTCTCATAGCGGCACTTAATTATTCAAAGATTGACAATTCTAAGCAGTCATTAAACGGACTGTGTGTTATACAATGATGAACCGTTGCTGAATGACCTTTTCTTTCTTCTTCTTGAAACTCACAGATACCTTCTCAGAACCAGAGTAGGAAGACCACATTTGGTCAATTCTAAACACTATTGGAACACACCCATAGGGGGTCAATCGCAAACAGCACCCTCCATGGTGACGCTTATATACTCCTCTTCGATAAGTGGGAAGGAGGTTATATCCAATTTCAAAAAACCCACCCCATTCTATAATTAAACACACGAAAAACAACAACACATAATTTTATCCAGGTTGATTGAGAAATATCTAGCGATGTATTAAACAATCTGAAGTATATTAAATGAAGGGATGGATAAAACATTCCTTAACACAAGGTACGAGTCTTAGAAAACAATTGTAATTTTATAGCCCGACGTCAACTATGCCTTCCACAACGGCACCCCGTTTGAATGTTACAGAGTGGGCTCGGCCTCTCCTGAGTTTCTGAAGAAACGAAACTCGCAATTGACCTCAGATAATTTCACATGTGTCTGTCCTGTTCACCTATGGCAAATAATTCAGAAACAACCACGGCGGCTAAAGTGCCTATAATACTTATTAGCAAAATTGCATTGCACTGAGAAGATTTAGTCGTTGTTTTTTTTTAGCAAGATTTACCTTACTCATTGCATAATCATGCTCGATGCCTGGGCGTTGTGATTTGGGCATGTGGGAAGGTCCGTTATTATATCTATCCCGGTACCAATGTGTAAATATGCGCATGAAGATGTTTGCATTCTGTCATCCAAAGAAAAAAGAAAGAAAATACAAAAGAGTTTTCTATAATGAATGCCAGACTAGAAATCCCAATCGGCCAAATCTTCAGAAAAAAAAAAAGTATGGCATTGTAAATGCCGTTTCAATCCTGGATCCCTCTTGTTTTCTTTTATGAGATTTTTTAATTGAGTTATTAATTCCTATTGATTATTATTTGCTGAGAGCCCAAATTTCACAAAAATTTATTTATGTCCATAAACAAATGTTCTGTTACCATTTTATACGAAAAGAGAACGGCACACAAAGTTGGCTCTCATGCCATTTCGGAGTACAATAAAACCCAAACTCAAGTGATGAACATGTTTAGACAGCCTGCCACCTCACTAACGTATCAACATATTGATAACAAATCGAGAAGGACTTGTCTCAGTCTCAAACTGTGCGCGATTTCAACTATGAGCGTGCCGAGAACACACTTCCAGTCAAATATATTTGAGCACTACTAATGGTCGTTCCGATGCTACGCCATATCCTTGGATCCACTAGCCTGAGGAACTCAATCACGTTTTGTCAGAGTGTATATGCGAAGTTGTAATATGGTGAATAAGAATCTAGCTGTAGAAAATTGGCAACCAATTGTGTTCAACGGCGTTTAAACAACTACCCGAACAACAGCACTTCCTTGTTCATTATTGGTCAGTCTGTTACCAACAAAGTATGGAATTCCATGACAAATTGAGCGATGACTTCTAATCGAAATAGCGAACCATGCTCACACAGGTTTTCTGTTTGCTTTTCATGTCTGTGAATGTAGATGTGTAACGCTTGTCCGAGTTCATCACTGGAATCATCATACTATTCAGGTATTGAACAAAAGAAGAGTACAACTTTGATAATATTGACGAACTTACAAATATGAAACAGTAATGGGCAATCCACATTGTTATCGGAAAATTAACGCATCAACAAATACGTCTTTCGGATATTTTCTAGCATGTAATAACTATGTACAATAATAATACTTCAAATAGATACATCAGGTTCATTTATCATGATATATAGATATATACATCGATCAATATCGTGTACAATGTTGTGCAGAACAACTAACGACAATCATTCTACAACTCCTGGGTATCCATTATTGGGAATACTCTATTCTGATTGGTTAACTGTCGAGCTTCAGCCATCCATTAACAGCAGCTTGTCGGAGAAAATCAACAATCGTTAACTGATTCGTTACGTGAATATGATTAAAAACTACTAACGTCAAGGTTGCACTGTCGACATTTGGGTGTTCAGAGAATCATCTGGAGATCATGGTATCTCTAGAAATATTTCTTGCGCGTTCGATTTGGGGTAGTAGAATAGGATTAAAGCGCAAAAATCAGTTTAGAGTCAACAATACCATTTTTGAGGAGTCTCGACTGGGTGGGGGGGGTTTTTTACTTCCCTATAAAATTTCACAACGCAACTCCATTCCCCAATTAACGGCGACTTGCATATTTCCCAGTAGTGCTATATTGTCATATTTTGTTGAGTTTGGCATGGAAAATGAATGAAAAGGGGATGCATGGGGAGAGAGGGGGGGGGGGACGGCGTCCCCCTCAACCAACAACAGGAGAGAGGCTTCGGTGCTGTTCCTTATTTATGCATGATAATGGAGCCGCACATATCACCCGACTCCGTGTTTCTCTTCCGCTTCGTTCACCTACTTGTACTGGTGGATATATACACGTTACAATTCTCTGTCAATATTATCATCTTTATTATATTCATATCGTTCATTTTTCAACTATTAATTGACCATTCAGACAACTTCTGCCTTAACATCTGATAGAGTACAGACCCCCCCCCCCAGACAATTGGACAAGACGATTATATTCACAGAGCTGTGGTTGTCAATCAAAGTGCATATATATTTTTTTTTATTGCAGCAGGTAAGGTAACATTCACTCAACGAGTGAGGAATAAAATTAACAACCGTCTTGACACAAGACTATTTAGACTTCAGCAGACCCGCCACATTATGCACACTCATTCCTAAAGGGATTTTGCTGTACGTGCATTTTTGTTCCAATAACTTTGGCGGGGATTGTAGTTAAGCCATCGCCTTCAGTCGCATTTACGGCACTCTGCGAGTACCAAGGGATACGACGTCACATTTGCATTCACTGATCATAACAAGGCCCAAATGTTTATGTAATATCGATGTAGGTAATACACTTAATGCTTTGTCTCCCGCTATACATTTATCCACCTTTCAAGGCAGAGGAACTTAATAAAATTCCTGCGAAAGAGAGCATTAGTCAGTCCATAGACGAACGGGTTCATTGCAGAATTAGCCCACTGTAAGTAGGAGACAGTCTCCCAAACTCTATCTGAAATGCACGATTTACAGAAAGACACCACGATAGCGTATATGAAGTGGGGCAAGCAACATATGCAGTATACGGTGACAAGCGCCGCTAAGGTAATAGCGGCTTTACGATAACGCCTGAAATCCGCTTTCTTCTCGCCCAGACGCTTCCTTTTCTCTCTTTCGACAGGTGTTTCCGTTTTGATTTTCGATTTTGTTATCTCATCGGGCTTCTCACGGACTATGATGTCAGTGTTTACAGCTTTTGATTCGGCTGGCTGGGTATCTTCTGGATCTTTATTTTCATTACCATGACTCGTAGAGGTAATGATGATCGCATTGACTGAAACCCCGTCTTTTTCTGTCGTATTGAAGGCCTCGTTGGTATGGCTAGAATCAACGGTGGGTGTGGATTCTTGAGCTATAATATCCGTATCAGTTTCAGAAGCAGCTGAACTTTCGTATTTGCTAGTTACGAGGCCCTTGGAGCGCTTCCGCACGTTACTGAACACCATATAGTTCAGGAACACGAGGGCGGTGAATGGAACCGCGACTGTCACGACGATCTCAAAAACGTTAAACCACGTTGACTGGACGACATCCAACTCGCAGTCCGATGGGTCGAACTCGTTCATCGTAGGAGAATATCTCGGGAATGACAGCAGCAATGATTGTGTACACGAGAATCGCCGCCACCCATATCACAGACAGGTGATCAGGATCTGTCTGAGAGTCTGGAACTTTGGTATGAGAGACCTTTAGTCAAGAGCCAATAGCGATCGAGGCTGATGAATACGATCGTGAGGGTTGAGACCGAAAAGACCGAGTAGTCCAGCACCAGCCACATTTGCACGGAACCACGCCGAGCTTCCACTCATCTGCGACCCCCAGGCGGCGTTAATCGGAAAGATGAATATACCTACGAAATATATCCGTGATGGACAGATTGAGAATGATCGTATAGGCCACAGTTTGTCGAATCTTTTTGTCTCTTATGTAAGTAACGTATGCGACCATTATGCATTAACCCGTGATAGTTTTTGAGAGAAAACTACATTGACAAGGATGAACGACCACACTGGAACTGACCCCTCTCCTTCTCCGTAGTAAGAGGAGTAATTCGAGTAGGATGAATCCATCGTAGGTTGCTGCTTGTGACTTTTTCTGAAGCTGAAGCTGTCTCGTTTGGTAGTTAGCAGTTAGATATGGCTTTGAACCTGAATCCGTACTCTTCTGGTTTAACAAACCAAGATAACAGTCCTTTCCATTTATCAGCGAGTGCCCTGTTCTAACCGATATCTCCCAGGATCAAGTCCAGATTCGTTATTAGTGGCTTTGTATCGCAGCCTCCTTCTTAATGAGACTTGAATCGGCGTCGGGTATGGTGTTTTGTGTCGCTGTGCGTGAGTCTGAAATGGAACAATATGAACATTTTTTTTTACCTTATTTACATTAAACATGTAGGCAACATTAATAATAACATAGCGGGGAATATAATACCTCGTATCGAACATATGAAAATACAGTCGCCTCTTTGTAAACGAAAAAACAAAACCGGAAAAATAAGCCCATCATATGTCATGAACACTGGATCGTGCCGAAACGAAGTAACAGTTATCCTTACGCATTCCTTACGGGGCCGATATCATCACCAGTAAAAACAAAAGAACCCTTTAGAAACCTATGGCCAGATATCGACTTACTCAGCATTTTGATCGGGAAGAGAGACAATAGTGCGTGTTTTCTTCATTAACTATTGCTTGATGTGAGAGAAGGCTTTCGTCTATATGAAGACAAATAATACTAATAAAACGATAAATCCATCGAGAATGACGATGTTCTCTCTAATACCGAAGAACATACACATACATACATCCCCCTTGACAACAAAATGGAGCCCAACACCTAGGCTGGAGATAAGCGTAGGCAACTGCAACATGACCACCTGCTACAAATCCTGTCGTTGTATATACTGATGAGGGCAAGTAACCAGGAAGCCAACAGGCTAAGTGATCCTTGACTCTTCCTGACACCTATAGCCAAACAAGGACAAATGGGAGATTGTACTAGCTCATTATTGGCAACATAACGTCTGACAGTTTTCCCATTTCCCCAACCAAGCGATAGGGCGTGTATCTTGATACGAAAGCTACACACTAAATTTAAAAAAAAATATCACTCTTTCTCAGCTGTCTCACCAGAGTACCTTTGCTCTTGATAAGGGAGCCACACACCTAATTCCAACTCGATCAGACGGACCAAGCATCGGACATGGGGATCGGACATGCCAAGTATGAGCTTCATCCATCCAGCTCGAATTATCGTGCTTACAAGCTGAAGTATTAAACACCAAATGGTGATTTCCAGATGGAAATTATCGATAAATAAGTTAAAAGTGAAATATACAATTAGAATGAATTTCACTTCGGTCTTCCTAAGTTCACGAGAAATTTGGGCCCATAATTGCGGAGCAGCATAATTGGTTTCCTTGCAGCATAGCAAATCTATTGAAGTAAGTCTGTTACAGATGCCAAATGGTGAGTCCCACTTTATCTGAAGGAATAAATGAATAAATAGATAACTTCACAAATGGAAGTGAATTTCGCCTTAGCCGCTTAGCCGTGCTATGCACAATTTTCCAAATTGCCAGATGGCTATTTTTTATATTATAAATCAAAATGAACTTCACTTTAGCAGTCTATGCGATTTGAGATTAAGTGAAGTGGGCAAGTGGCACCATGATTTGTCAAGAAGCGTAGCACAAATCATCAAGAAGGGATATTTGTAGGTGCAAATGATGAGCATTAATATCAAACAAGCCCGGAAATATTTAGTGGTCACAATATTAATTGTCTGAAAGTGGTTTTGATATTTTATTGATAGTCACATTTTGATACATGCGTCGACGTTTCCCAGCGTTTATGAACGTTCGTTAACAGTTCCTACCTTTTCTTGTCTGAAAAACCAACTGACTATATAGTCTACTTCCCGATTCCGAGAATACCTTTTCAATCCAAATTATGACAAATTTGTATGTTACCTCAGACAAAATTTGTTGGGGGGGGGGCACGACGCCACTGCATGTATTATGACGTCATTTCCAGTGTGCAGTTGTGTTTTCTGGAGGAACTGAACTGTATATAAATGTAAAAGTGTCATAGCTTTTAGCAATATAAGGGACGTTAAATTACTGACAATGAAACCACAAATGATTAGATAATACCTGCCTCGAGGATCACGACTGTAACATTCCGTATATGTGATGTGGTCTCTATCAAAACATCGACGTCGTAATCCGTTGAACTATAGCTTTTTGATCTGAATTGTGTTTCCCAAACCTTTGTCATGAATGCAGATGCTATTCGCTTCAAAACAGGATACAACTTCAGATCTTGCCTACTCACATTCCAGAGATTCCGCTTTCGCTTCCTACTGTTTTGGTCAATCGAAAGTTACCCAGCGGGACTAACGTTATGCTCATAATAGCGACTGGGTGTCATGCGCTGCGTGTAATAATGCAATAACACACACATATCACAAGTGTGCATTTCTGATGCCTTCATGGAGACAGTTGTTCCGAAACACTATCACGCTCCGCCATCAATTCCTAGTTCGACTTCCACTATAGAGCAATTGAAAGTTAGTCCAAGAATATACGAAACATACTAATGGAATACCACACGAATAATGTACTATGAGTGTCCCTAGACCTAGTCTAAATTTCGTCACTATTGTGTACAAATGAAACCTACCAATGCGTGGTGGTGTGCAATGTCAATATGAACCATTGATGTATAATGTCTAATTGATGTCATCCAAAGTAGGTCCCAGACAGAAAATTAGAATATGTAAACATGTGATTCGTATATTTTGTGGTCAGAACAGACCTTCTAGAAGTGGGGGATATATAATTCAATAAAATAAAAAATGGACGTTGTGGAACTATCCTGGAAGCGAATACGCTTGTTTTACTGAGTGACCTCTTTCTCATTAGATTTTTCTTTAATATTAACGACGAGAATACAGCTTGATATTTGAGCTTGATTATACGAGGAAAACTAACACTCTAGTTGAAACTATAGTGTTTTTTTCACTTCATTTCCCAAATAATCTCAGCATACCAGGATAACATCGGGTTTAGGTACCTCTTATACGAGGAAAACTAACACTCTAGTTTAAACTATAGTGTTTTTTTCTCTTAATTTCCTTAATAATCTCAGCATACCAGGATAACATCGGTTTAGGTACCTCTTATACGAGGAAAACTAACACTCTGCTTGAAACTATGGTGTTTTTTTTCAGTCATTTCCTAAATAATCTCACCATACTAGGATAACAATTCTGTGTCAACATGAGAGTATCGTATTATTGTTGGAATTGCTTCACCCGTGAATCCAACCACCATATGATTCTACATGTGCAATTGTACTATACCCCTGGAAAAAAGATCATGCGCGCCTCTCACTTGCGTAACCTCCAAAACATAGTCGCTCACCTCGCGCTCTGTAGACTACCCCAGTTGTTAGTCACTTCCGTTAGGTTAGTCCTTTAAATGGCCGATGTAATCAGTGACCCGAGGACCACACACACAGTGCCGGGACTGTGTGTAGAAGATCTGACGCGATAACTCTCCGGGCTCACAACTCACTGCAACACTCTATACAAAACTATATCCAAATTACTTGCAAATAAAGTAGCAATACGTAAATCAAAACAGTTAATAATATCGATATAAGGGATATCTCGTTCGTTCTTGATGAACCGTCTGCCTTTGCAACCATTTCATCTGACATATAATGAGGGCTTCGTATGATCTCTCATTTCAGGTCTTGATTTCGAGGTTAGGGATTATACCACGGTGCACCACTTCGATCGGTCCTTCAACGGAGATTAACACCAGCACTAGAATCTCTCAACGGTGTAGTTTTCCCTCACGAGATACTAGATCAATCTACTTTCGAATAGCCTAGACGTAATTTCTGTTCACTAGAATGGCAATTTCTACCTTATGCGGGTAAGGTATATAGAAAGAGGTATCTGCGCGATATTCAAAATCCCATATTATTCGGAATTATGAAAATAGGTTTCGACAATCAATGTTTGCAACGCGGTTGTGCCATAACGTTGGGATTTGTGAGCGACGGAGAGGGGGAGGGGGGGGGGGTCGGGGTCGGAGGATTGGATTGATAATTCTAATAACTGATAAATTGCTGGCATGACATCAAGTGTAGATGCAAAGTACAAATACCCAGACGTCCAAAAGGCCTCCTAATGAATCGTGACTGATTTGAGCTTTGACATCAGATAATCTTCGACCTGACCCCAAAAACGACAGGTTTGCATAATCAGTCTGTGGAATCCATGATAACAAGCTTGCTACATACAAGTAGGCGCGAGTTACCGTGTTCACAAGCGCAAATTAGCCAGAATATCAATCCTCACAATGTGTACAGTGTGATCCACTTTTATGAACTGGAATGACAGGGAAATGGACAAACAAACGCTTATATCCCCGACTTTCTACCGGGGTACAAGGTACTCACATCCTTGTGAATATTACAGGAAGTGTATTTCGTCACTAGAGACGGGCTACCATGGCTAATTTAGCGGTACGAGTGTACAGTATATGGGAACCCAGGGTAACTTATGTATGAGATTAGTGTTAGCCTGTAATTACTGGTAGGGATTAGGGGTAGCGTTAGTGAGTAGTGAGGATTCAGGGTTAGGATTAGGTGTTGGTAATAAAAAGAGTAGGGATTAGACATCTGGAAATCTGACCTAACCATTCCAACCTGAATCGAATAATTTTCATTCAACCCACTGGGTCACTTGAAGCAAGGATCCACACTAAAAAGGCCTGAATAGGGCATTCGGGACCTAACTGCCCCATTTTCGAACCTTGTATCATATTTAGCAGGTAATTGGAACCAACGTGAAAAATTCAATTGAAACAAGCTCATAATACATCATTCATATCAATAAATCAAGTCAGCCTTGCCTGGCCACATTTTTATCTCATCGGGCCCAAAGGGCCGGATGAGATATTGTAGTAGTTCCCATTTCACCTGATATATAAGTTGAGGGTTGCCATAGCAACGGTTTGTATGGTGTGGTATTGGTGGTTAGATAGAAAACGATACACTGAGGTACCCCATGGTGGGGTGCCCATGGGTTGTCGGGTGGCCACCAATAGGTTGCACTCGCAATATGTGTTAGTGTGGATCAGGTTTAGGTGTTGGTACCCGAGATTTGGGATTCTGAATTGGAATCTAACCCTAAACCCACCCTAATTCTTACCATTAATCTTCATACATACCAGGTAAAACATGGCCTATAAAATTCTACACTCATGTCAATTTAGCCTTAGCCTTGGCCTAATGTTACAGCTACCGTAACAAGTTTATTTACCTCTTCAAGCAACAGTCATTACTAGCCCAGGCCTAGGTCATAACGAGTATATATAGGCTAGGCCTAAGTCAGTTGAACTCCACATGCGGGTTTTCCCCTAGTCAAAATACTGTATTTAGCCAAAATCTTCACCACTCACACTCACACCCTTTTCCGGAGCCCAGAGCACGTTTATTCAGGTATACTCACCCTAGAATTTCACTACTCCGTCTGGAGTCTGACCAGTGAAGTTTTGCGCTGATGACTGCTTGAAGTAGGTTAGAGATGTTAGCGAAAGTTTTAGACATGATGTCACATGATATGGATGGAATCTCACATCATAATAGACAGGGAATATGTGGAGAGGAAAAATACAGCAAACGGCAGCCAGATTCATGTAAATGTTTACAAATTGCACAGACGATTGTGTTCTTTCCGGACTAATAGGGCAGAATGATCAGTGGGAGGATAAACCCCCCAATTTGGCCAGGAAGCGAAAACAATATGGGTATCTTTTTTTTTGAAGGGGGAACACCTGGCGGATGTACATCAGTTGTAAGGTGGTGTTCCGCTTTATCCAGTGTTATTCCTCGAGGGAAGATGAAAAGCTAAAAATCCACAGCACAATCGGAGGAATGAAAGGATCAAGAACGGGGAATGAAGAAGGGAAGAAAGCAAGAACATATATCGGGAACTTGCCACAAAAATCCAGTAAAGTTGGGAAGAAATTGAATTAGGGTTTGAACTGGCTATGTAATTGTGCTTTAAACAAGAAGAATTCACAACTCAAAAAATTTGCAGAAATGTAACCTTGTATACATGTTTTCTCCCTGAATCTTGAAACTTTCCCTGGGGGAAAATTTCCCCATGGTTGGAAATCACTGATCTAGACCGATGCTTCCACTGCTGCACTTATATTGCACCAACTGCATGTCAGCAGCTATCCAAGGCAATTTCATGCAGTATAATGTTCTGAAGGTTCTGAACTTAGAAGACTGAATTTTCATGGATGCGATGAGATATGCAAACTCTGAGGATTGCTCTCTTGTTTCTATTGTTCACCTTCCTGCAGAGGATCAACCTATTCAAGGCCAAGCAAGGCGCAGGACCTGATAAATATGATTAGTATCAGCTCGTATTCTTAAACCGGTCCACGAAAAGAGGCAATGACTCTTTGGCGATACCGTGATGTGGAGGGGGGGGGGGGGGGGGTTGGTTGGTCGGTAACCACGCAGGGGGCAACTTGACTATCTCTCGTTGAATCTGCCCATCCGTTGGGACTGCGCAACAAGCGAGAAGGCAACAGTGCCCAGTTTCAAAGTATTTGGTATGACCAGACTGGGATTTGAACCTGGTATCCTGGGTGTGGAGGACGACCTTTACAATTGTGCTAACACACAAAAGGTGGGATTCCGTGAGGGTATATTTAACAAACGGTATCTCACCAATACCTCAATAATTTGTCTCACAACATCAACTAGCGCCCATGCATCCAAGTGTATAGTTTGGAAACAGGTAGCTTGAATTCCTTACCAGAGCATGCTCATTGGAAAATGTTCTATTAAATGGCATTGAAGATGAGATTTTATTATTTTTCAAGTCAGACAATGATTTCAACTATGCACACGTTCATATAGACGTTGGACCTATGGAATCCTAGCCTTGGACTGTGATTCCATGGTGGCGTATGCGAGTTGGTAGGCTTGTGAGAAATCTAAATACAAAAATCACGTGGCTGAGATGGGGCCATTTTTCCATAATTTCGCTCACCAAGATAATCATCTTGTCAAATAGAAGACAGTGTTTGAAATGTCCATCGAGTCAGTAAACTCAAGTTCTTAAGTGACAGCTGTGCTCGTACATGGTACACTGTTCTATGACCCCACCTGAGAAAATGCTACGCGTCTCTCGTTCATTTAACCTCCAACGGGTAGTTTCGCTCATGCACATGCACCTCGCGCCCCGTAACTGACCTTAGTTGAAAGCCAGTCCACTGATGGCGTTAACTCCGCCTATGTTAATCCTATATAGTGATGTAATCTGTGACTCGAGAAAACACACCACAGTGCAAACCGTTGTAGAGAAAATGACGCGATTACTCTCGGGAGTCATACCTCAGTGGCAGCACTATATGACACTATATTAATTGACCTCGCACTGCTGAATTGTTCTAAAATGGTGGGCCTGGAAAAGATGGTGCTCGTTCTCCGCCACGTTACCTCCAAAGGGGCAGTCAGTTCACCTCGGCTATCTAGATGCGTAGTTGGCTTAGTTTATAGCAAGTCTGTTAAGTTCAGGACTATGTTAGTATCCTATAATGGCGGTTGAGCAGTGACACGAGGACACAGCACTGTACGAATTGTGCGTAGAGAACTGCGTCCTCAACAGAGTCAAACCTTACCGACCATATAAATGACACTACATTAAAATTGCTCGCTCAGCCACAATTGTTCTAATACTCGCTCGACATGCGGACACATGCAACAGTTCGAACTGTACGTAGAGAACTGATGCACATTCGCCAAATCGCTCACCTGGCAACATGTGAGCTTCGATACCATATATGAGCTTATTTCCAAGGTTCTAATTTGCTATTCTTGAGCGGTTCTTTATTTTATATTTTATTTTTTCAAGGAGGAACAGTTGTGAAATCGCGGAGAAATGTTTTGTATACAATCAGTTCGAAAACTTGTTAGCAATTAGGAGGGGGAGTGGCGTAGTGATGGGTTTGAACCGGTAACTGTTGGGAATAAAGAAGCAAATAGCAATAACCAGTGCACTAGGTAATCCTTTAAACTGTAGAATAATAGGTCTGATAAACTAATAATTACTGATATTGACTAGTGAGTGTAGGAGATGCCCTTTGCATTCCAACGCATTTGGTTCACCGTATATAATAGCGAGGCTATACAGATCTGTGTCGTAGGTTAATGTACAACAGGCAAAAGTGTATATACACATGAGTCAAAGGTTAGAGATGGTTGACTCGTGTGACCATTCTAGACTTCTATTGGTCCTCATAGCGTTGGACCGGATCCGACAACAATGGGGTCTCATAACTCAGCTTGTAGGAATCACATACCTAGGTTGTTCCATCCAGGTAGGCGGACTCTCGTGCTCCCAAGCACGGAATTGACCAGAAATCAGTTTTCACGAATGTTCCAATGTTCCACTGAAATTACACCTTATTTAAACCGAATATAACAGAATTCCGCCCAAAGCAATCTCCTGGATTATAGTGTTGAGAGATTTCAGAATGATCTCAGTTGGCCTAGAATGAACCTTAAACCTGATTCTAAAATATTAGGTTAGCTACTCAGTAGTATGAGGAAACCACCTATCTAGTACGAGCTATACATTAAAAAAAAGACCTCCGCTACAAAGCAACTGTTTCTGTCTAATCGGTCGCGAAAAGGCTGGACGAGACACTGCAGTGAGTTCGCCACTTTAATATATGCACTGTTGATGATCGCGCCATAGAAAACGGTGGCTATGGGTAACCACAGTGATGGAACCGTGAGAACATCATGGGAGGGGGGGGGGGTACCCGTGGTGTGGTACCCATTGTGCCAGCTGTCAGCCTGAGGGATGCACTCGCGAAATGGTACAGTGGTGTGTGGCTCGTGCGTGGAGAGTGGGGTGTGCTACTGTGTGCGGGTGCGTGTTGTCAGATGTTATCGATTTTTTCGTAAATATCCAAGACTTCAGAAGTATCTTCAGTTCCGAAAGGTCAAAAATTTGTTCAAGGCCGAATAACACAAAACCCATATTTCTCTCAAAAAGTAGGGGCAGGAAGTTACAGTGTGACCAAAGATTTGTCCCCATGATCAATACGGACTTCGAATGCCGAAACTGAGTCCAGAAGTGAAATTGACCAAATCAAGATGCTAGAGAATTAGCAAGCCAATAGCGCCGTCGCGGGCGAGAGAAACGCAGACCGCCACCCAGAAAATAGACAAGTACCCATATAAATGTACACGAAAACAAATGACTGCATAAAAGGTATGATACCACACTTACCATGAACAAGATAATCTTTGCGTTAAGAATGTTGTGCCCATGTTGAGAGATAGTAGTTTACTAAAACTCCCAACCTGACTCCCTGGATTGCGTGTTTCGTTATGTTCAAGCATTCGGACAACCAATCATAATGGAACTAGACCATGTGTGTGGTTGGGTAAACCAATCGCTGAATTAGTGACCTCTGTTGACTCTTATTTACCTTCATGTCATTCAACCTAGAAACAGTGCGCAATACACAAAGTGTCGTGCGAATCCTCACTTTGGAGAATCGCACAGAAAAAATCACAAATTGAAACTCGGCGATCTGGGACAAGGTTGTGTGAATGGGACTAACTCGTTTGTTCCTGTGTTATACTTAATAGAAGGCAGTTAATGGCGTAATGCCCACCGTCGAACGAGATTCTACCAGGGCGGATATATGTAGCAAGTTCCCGGATCAATCAAGAACCGCGTTATTGCGCGAACACCTGAGGTTTCCTGCGACATCGGAGACGGTGGCGGCGGGAGACGGCTGCATGGGGAGAAACGAAGGGAGCGGCCACGTCCCCAAACCCTGAATATATTATGAAAGTTGCAGTTTTGAGGGATTATAATACATGCCAGCGTGGTGGTTGCATCGGGCAGCTTAACAAGCTAGCAGGGCAGTGAACACTATTACATTTTAATACAATGAGACGAGGAGGTACGTTACGGAGAACCTTTCCACTATTATAACGAAAACGTTTTTCGGGCAATTACTTCAATAACTCGTCCAATTTTGAGGGGACATCAGTCACATTTCTTGAACCCATCATCTCTTGTCGAGGTATCCAAAAATGGATGCAATTGGAACTAGTGCCCTTGTGGGTGGCTATCAAGTTGACAAATAGGTGAACCCAATTCACCGTCCCACAAACCTAAAAAGACCGGGGCTTGCAGAAGAATTTATGTGGGAAACACCCCTTGGATGTTCTGCGCAAATTGCACAATCTCATTACAAAATCAGTCCATCACGTGGCGCGGGAAAAAAATCACTGAGTTGGTAAGGTAGTTGAGGCTCACATTTTCTTTTTTCCTTGTTGCTTCACTTCTCTGCAAATTGCTGCCAGGAAAGGAAGGGGGTACTATAACTTAGTAGATATCAAAGTAGTTCACAGCAACAGAAACTGTCATTCATTCACTGTAAATTCTACACGACTTTGTTTACCGGTAGTCACGATCAGGCCTTATTCATTTTTCCGAGTGGGCGGCTAAGCCCTGATTGCTTTATTTGGGATTACTTCAAACACCCACCGCTCTTCGTGTGATGTTGAAAATCAGATCAAAAGTCGTATGATCAAAATAGATCAAGTCATCTGAGTCAAAATCAAGATCAGATCAGATAGCAACCAGGTCCTCCATCACGCTGATTCGAGCACGAACTCACGAACTAAGCTTGATTAGTTTGACTAGGCCTATCGTCTTTGTTTCATTGGGGAGGGGGAAGGGGAGGAAGGGGGTTGGGGTAAGTCGCGTGTTAACAAGAGTTTTTTTAAACACTCTCCATGAGCATGTGTGTGTTGTGCCAGTTCATTACGTTTCAAACGTCATTTCTACGATGATAGAACGTTGGCATATCGCATTTTGATAAACGGGACGGGGCACACTCGTCTGACTAGCAGGAGTGGATATATGGCCCCCCCCCCCCCCCCTTCGCCCCTTCAGTCGACTATTATCAATGGAGTGATTAAATTCATGTTGGGGGAGCACTAAGGTAGTGGACATTATTTTGAGACGTGCGCGTACATGACGGGTACCGATGACATAGCTTCAAAAATGTGAGACAGTACATATTCATAAGACTGTAGGCGGGAATATCTATATAAAGGCATTTACGTTTCTACCCCTACCCAAAGCTCTCCGAACGATTTTTTTTTATGGATCGCTAGTAGCAGTTTAAAATCACCCAAACCTAAGTAAATCTATATGAAAATAGTTAGCACAAGATACATCTTATAGCAGAGTGACATAAAGATCTCTCCCCACTATAGCATGTACCGCCAGCCCAAATATTGCTGGTGAAAACCAAGAAATCATTCTCAAAGTGCTGAGGTTTGGCTATGCAGCGTGCCTCGAGGTATTTTTTTTATGACCCCCCCGCATAGTCTGTGGTTGGAGTAGACCTAACAGCATCCACAGACACCCCCTCACCCACCCAAACCACAAACAAAGATACTCACCAGCAGGCGTTACTGAACCTTTGCTAAGACTGTCTTTATCGAACAAACAGGCGAAAAAATCCTACAGGATTTGTTCCACGTGATCTAGTGAGTTTATCACTTCTCGTATTGTGGGGGTGGGATATCACCATATTCTATCGCCTCATGGAAAATTACATTCCCTCGTTACTGATGAAAACTCTCCTTCGTATGAGTCTCCCAATTGTTTCACTTGTTTCCCATGGTTTGCTCTCTTATCTTAATTGGCAGAGGTATCTTTGTTTCGACGGAAAAATTGTTTACGGCGGCCTATTCTGTACTTGCTCACGGTGATGATGGAATAGCAACACGTTCATATCACATATACGTCGATGAAATTTATTAACGAGCACGTTAATTGAATAGGGACACTCTTGGCTGGGTGCTCGGGTAGTCAATGACAGACTATTTTGCGGACTGGATGTACCGCGAATTCAAGAAACCATTTAGTTCTAAATTGAAAACTTTACTTCGAAATTGGAAAGGAACACATGGTGCATGGGAGTGCCAGGCTTCCCGGTGTCATCGTGTAAGGCTTTCCTGGGTGTAAGTTGTAGTATAGGCTTTACCGGGTGTCCCTGTAGTGTAGGTTTCCCGGATGAGTGTCACGTTATTTTCACGAATTTCGCCAAAGACTGGTGGTTAACAATGAAAAGGAAGGGGTTCTCCAGTTACTGCATTATATAGAGGACGCTGATCCGTTACCTAAGTCCCGGTAGCCGACAGGCAAGTTTTTGTACAATCACTTATTGCCTGATATTTGTTTTTTGCTGATTTTTTTATATTATTTGTAGTAGGGGCTGTGGGGCATGTATCTAATATGGTGGAAACTGCATCGTTCAGGCAATTTAAGAATACCAAGGTTGCTGCAAGGACCGATTGCCTAATAAAAGAAACTCAGTCTACCGCCTGCTGGTACAAGTCGGAATTTTTTTTTTTTTTTGGTAGAGATTCAGCTTCACGAAGGTTCATACGATTTTTGAGGAATTCGTGTATGTATATTACTGCTGTTCATAGCTAATAGGTGGAGGGTTGACATTAGGGTAATGAATTGCCTCAACAGGAACAAAAATCCGTTTTGTCCGTTTTCAAAGATATAGTCAAACTGCATCTGACAGATATGAATATGGCGATGTTCTTCTGTTGCCGGGTAACATGCGCAATTGTTATCAATTATATATTGAGAGTCCGTAGATCGAAGAAACCGTTACAAACTTCTGACACGCAGGTTTGGGCTGAATACAGGAAGTTATGGGCTGTGTGAGGTGGAGGCATTTTGATTTCTGCATTCACGAGGTAATCGAAAATCGTTTTCTCCTAGGAGTCATTGTAATTTGCTTCTAGAAATGTCGTCAATCTCCAACTAATGAAATCCAATTACTTCCCGCGAAAAAGTTGACGAAATTAATAAATGCATCACATTGAAACCGCTTCGATGATTCTCACCACATGGGATGTTTGAACCTCTGAGCAGCTAGTAATCTAATGCTGAACCACACAACTTGTACTTTTCCTGTTTGGTATGAATTTTCGGGCATATTCACCAGGCAATCTCTTCCAAGGTAACTGAAATACAGTGGAACATCGAATTTAGCTTTAGCAATATTCTAAATATGATCGAGATGGCGGCTGGCTTAGGAAATTATGTTAGAGCATATGTATTCTAACCAATATTTGAAATTTACCTATTTCCTTTCTGTGTGGGAGTCTTCCTCCACAGTGCCTGAGTATCGAACCCTGACCTACGCCTCATAATCAATTCGTATGGTATCATTAATCTCATGGTTGAAGTTGTATTTCCCCAGCCAAAGTATAGCCTGCGTAGTAGGGTCAGTCGAGAAGGAGGTATTAGTGATCGATGATAATTGAAATGCGTCAACTCCAAGATAGGGACCCCAAGAAGAAACACGGTTATGCACGTGATATAAATCCGTTGAAAACATATACATTTGTGTTGCAGGTCGGCCGGCTTGTTTCATTCGGGACTGATTATTGGATGACTGACATCTTCTTGTAGAGACCGGTTGATGAAACGATGGCATTCATTTTCAATATCACTGATTGCTTATTTTATCGGCTATTTCGGAAGGCTGAATTCAATGTTCGAATATCAATCTCGACGGCCGCCATGTTGAGTGTTCAAAATCGCTCGAAAGTGACCGAGGGCCAGTAATATCAGACTCAGATAAGAAATATTCAGTAAGAAAAAAGGGAAAAACAGTTCTATTCTATATACACCACCTTTCGACCCAATGCTCAAACTTCCCACTGGACCTATGTCTTCAATATCTCATATATAATTGTAATACTGATATATTTAATTGAAAACCAGTTTGCGCCTGACTTTCCCAATACTTCAGCCATAAAATCGCGGTTATACTATTAGTTGCATGTATTAAGAAAGAAAAGAAGAATGTTCCGCCGATTTCTGATGAGTGATCGCCACGATGCATTTCATGTCGTCCCTTCTAAAATTTCTTGAACAGTTGTTGAGATAGTTTGCATTACTACAACAGCGAGTCATTGGTAAAGGGGTCAATGGCGTCAAACCAAATTAATAAGAGCGAATTCATGGAAATTAGCCCCCAGAATTCTGACCAGAGGTCGCAAATATTTACAAGATTTTTTAATGTGAACATTTCGACGGATAACCAATGAAATGATTATGATTATTATTTTGGAAAGCTAATTAGGTAATTTGATGTAATAGATCGAATAAGAACTCGATGATGTACCTATATATTTGAAGATTATGTATATATACTTAGATAACTTCAAATAATGATGACGTGGGGTACGCAGGATACTGTGGTATAGAGCCATCGTTCGTCTGGTGGAAACAGGCGTGTGCGTGACGTCACGATGAAAAATCGTTACGATACAATACCGTTTGCCGTATTGTTAATATATCGATTGGACATTTCTTCTCGAATTACCGCGATTTTTTTTTTATGACTTCATGTGAATGATATGAGACGATTTGAGACGATAAGGCTCCTAGAATGACCACGAGCCTTGCTCATGTAGCGCAGAGAGAGTTGGAAAGTCAGAGTTACATTCAGAGGTTACAGATATTTCGAAATCTTGAAGACGAGTAGCTTAATATCGCAAGCGTACGAGAGCACACACCCCGCCATGAAGGAGGGAAAAGGAAGGAACGCGGGTGGTAGGGTAGGAAAGCGGGGGTAGGAGGGTGGGGGTAGGGGGTTTTTAGCGTTAGGTAGCGGTAGAGGGGGGGTTGGGTGGTCAGAATTAGAAGCCCAACCGAGGACAACATTTGAGATGTGTGAGGGGAGATTAGTGGAGAGGAATTTCATCTGAGCCGAGTGAATATGAGAGCTGAGAGTGCATTGGTTTCAGTTAAGAAAAAAAGGGGGGGATGGGTTAGAAAAGGGGGGTGGTTTCCTCTCAGATGGTCTGGTGGACTTCTGGTTCTTGGTAGGTTTTAGAGAAAATCCACGGATATTCAGAAGAGTTAGTGGAAGGGGAGGAAGGTAGGCGCCGCGTTGTCAATTGCAGAGGAAATCTCGCTTGGAATTGAACAATTTCAATAGTTGATAGGTAAGTAGGGAGGAGATGGAATGGCTTCGCTCGGGCACCGATCAGAAGAGTTGGGTGGGGTCAAACAGGCAGAACGGGGACCACACATTCGAGAATGCCAAGGACCTCGGACGGGCCCCAATAAACGGTGGCTGATTTTTTTTTGGCAATAGGAGCGGCTTACAGCGCGACCTGGCATTAGGGACAGCTTGCGTATTCGCCAGTGATTTGAAAAAAAAAAAAAGGCTAGCCTCTATGGAGCTATTATCAGGTCCAGGCCTCTGTACTACCTGGCGGCGGGCCTGCAAGCACACCTTTTCCACCTGTATCCTTGAAGCTAGTTCCCAGTTCTAGCTCTGCTGGACATAAGTCGACTCGTAATTACGGCATGTTTAAGTTTCTCAGTTGCTGGCATATCATTATTTACTAAGGATTGCCCCCGCACGTCAATCTGAAACATCATAGACTTGCATTCATATTGACTTGGATGATCCATAGGTAAGTGAGGTTTCATGCACACACCAGATTTCTGACAACAGGACTAGCTGTATAACTTTGGACCCGACAGTAATGGAATTTGGTCCGGTAGAAATGAATCACAAGCCATACTACGGAAAACAATCACCTCGTTTTTTGTCATTGAGCTTTAGATAATTATTTGCCATCCAAGAGCTAACTTCCTGCGATGCACGACTAGACCCTGTTAAAAGCTTCATGAAGTATTCGGGGTCAAAGGCGAGATACAAATTGTGTATCGTCAGCATACGACATGTAGTTAATGCTGTGTGAGTTAAGAGGTCCCCAATGGACGACGTGTAATACAGAAGAAGGCAGGACCCAAAATTGATTCTTGGGGTAACCATAATGAAGGTCATGAGTACTGGATTTGTTTTGGGCCACCTTAATGAAACTCAGACCGATTCGTCATCACCAATAGGGGTACGTTATAGAAGCGCGTCCACGATTTGTTTATCTGGCGTTGCGTTGTTTGAGCTGGTTGAGTTCATATCTACTGGAAATGGCGCAGCGGATGGTATTTGGCCACAGTGCGAACGAAGACCGTGGCCCGGATCGCGGTTGGCCACAGGGCTCATTTAGCCAACAATCCAGTTAGCTCTATACACGTCCAGCTTGAGGTATCATAATTCGACAACCTATTCATCTGGCGTGACTCCATTCAGCAAGATCGGAACTTGTATTGACGGAACACGTCTCTGGGATTCGAAAAAAAAAAAAAAAACCATGCGAGACTGAACCGACAATGACGTTCGAATTGGTAGTGTCGCTATGCCCTCTATAACAGTGTCAGTAAGCGCAATGTCGACTATGTTGCCACGTTTGCAGTCAGCGACTTGCAAAATGTTACGCATTTCGTAACATCCTCAACAAGTAGTATCAACAGAAAAACTGATACAATCGCTGTGACATCACGCTTGGGACTTTGAAAATGGTTACTTTCTACCACAAACTTGTACCTGTTCAGAATATGCTGCGCGTTTTTGGCACTGAACCAAAAAGATTGAACATATTACGCAGTTCGCACGGGCTAACTAGTGCCATTCAGCAAAGCATTGCAATTGAAATATAAATGCTCACATTCAAAAATTATTTGACTTCACCAACATGCCACATGTTTCTGGGAGAATTGGTAACTACTCGTAAGATTGGGATACCGCCCGCTAGAATACACTATTATCAGGAAACTAGTCAAACTTAGTGTTATAGGGACAGAGCATTCCAGTTGTGCAAGTGTAATTAGAACATTATTATAATCTGCTGTGCAAGTCGACTATAATTGGTTAGATACCAATTTCGAATTTCGATAGAATTCGCAAGCCTATCACGACCATAGGGCTATACGGTCTTAGTATTGGTGCAGACAGTCAGGCACCATATCTTAGGCCGCCCCCCTCTCCCTTCAATTACATTGATGAATCGTTAACATACCTGAATGTTAAAGAATAAGATATTTTGATTTGAATCGAGGACGGAAGCATTGTTTTTACAGCTGGACATTCCATCAGCGCACGCTGCAATACAACGACTTACCGATATAGGGCAATACCGATGCCTTATTTCGGTATTCCTCAGCAACCCCATCGCAAATATAACATGAGACCCAATACCATATCAATTATACTCATGATTGCCCAGCTAATAGAGCGTCGAACAAATAGTGGCATTCACAGTGATTATGGGGATATAATGGAATAAAAACATTGAACAAGCCCATATATCCTGGAAGAGATGTATTGTACTTCAAGTCGTATTGGATTTCATTATCAATTCTAGACAACCAGATCTTACAGGGCCTCCATGAGTAAGAACACGGCGTTGCGCATCTGTCGAGTTCACACAACGTACAAGCACGAGCTTCCTTTTTTAATGTTAGTATCACATGCAAGTTTTCCTGCCCACGTGATGTATTCAAAAATACATAAAGAGGTCAATTCTCGCACTTTGAAAATTCTTATCTCCTGATCAGATGAGCAAATACATTTTGCCCGTAAATTTTCTTGAAAATATCAATAATTCCTAGGAAAACAATGTTGAAAGTGGCCCGATAAGGTTTTCGCATTGTCCTTGATTTTAAATGCATGCAGTATGGTGATAATGCTGAGAATAACTTTCTTAACGGACGGTCCTATCAATTGCGTAGCCTTCTTCAGCCAACAGGCATGGGTTGCGTATGCGTTCTTGAGTCGAATGTCACCATAGCAACGCGGCATTGGAACAATTCCATGGAATTTAATGAAGGAAGAAATTATTATCCTTCAACTGGGCCGATTACAAGTGAGCACTTCGGGTTCGGGCGACTGAATGATGTACTACAGTATCACTGTGAAAATGTTTAAAATCCAAATGAGCCTGAATACAGCTAGCACGTCTTTAAAAAAAGACAAATACTCCGTGACTATCTGGACCAGTATATAGATCGGGTCAGGAGTTTATGAACATCGGAATATAAGTTACAATTTATTAGATTTTATAAAATTAGTCCGATTTATAGCTGCATGCGCAGTTTCGGGGGAAAATATTTAACCAACCACCCTTCTACAATATTTGATAACATGGTTGTATAGGTACATTTCCGGGAACGGTATATCTGCTGAACTACCATTCCAACAGTAAGGCCTACTTAAACAACGCGTGTACATGCTTATGCCTGGATTAGTCGGTAAATCCAAGCAAAGTCCGACTGAGGCGGTGGATATCAGCATTTGGATCAGGTGACTCAATATGTCTCTTTAACAACATTGCTTTCTTCCAGATCGGTGTTTGTTTGTCAGCTTGAATTAGGAAAGACTAAACTGGTTACTTTTTCCTTAGTGTATAGATCAGTGGTCACGTTCTTTGCTTTCAAATTTCAACAAGTTTGTGACCTAACTGCATGGACGGAGCTTCACAGAGCATAGTGACATATACAGATACAAAACAGTCAACTTCATTAGCAGGATAAATGGAGAAATTCCTGCATGTGTTGTATGCAGTAATTAGGAGGATTCTCCCATTAATACATTATGTACGATCCTTCAATAAAGGTGGGAAGCTTGCAACACGTTTATTATGTTGTTTTAACTATTACTTGACACCACTAGTCCATCGCCTGTTCGTGACGCATATACATCAACTTTCGTAGTTAAGAAGTTACATGTGGATCGCGGTTACGGTGTGTACCCATTACACGCGTTGCCCTCGGCAACAGTAATTCTGCATGGACGAGCTTCACAGAGCATAGTGACATATACAATACAACAGCACTACACAACTTCATTATGAGGATAAAGGAGAAATTCCTCATGTGTTGTATCAGTGAATAGAAGGATTCTCCCAATTAATACAATAGTTACGATCTGCATAAGGTGGAACGCTTGGCAACACTCTTTATGTTTATTACGATTACGTGATCACACTAGTCCCATCCGCTGTTTCGTGAAACGATCTCATCAATGGTCGTAGTTAATAAGTAACATGTGATCGCGGATTACGTGTGTGTACCCATTACACGCGTTGCCCTCGGCAACCGGTAAAATTCACCAATTCGAAATCGCTTGGGAATTTACGTGAATGTGATTCGCTACGATGAACATCAGCCTGTGACAATCAGCTAACAGCAACCAGTGAGGATCACAAGCTCAAATGAACACGTGTTTTCGAGCAGCAAAATGCTAAAAGTGCTTTGGTTTCCTGGAACCGATAAGTACAGAGTTCAGCCATTCTTTTCTCAGTGCAACCATTTACATACCTATACTGGTACCGCGTGTATTCCGTCCCGCCACGGCTTTCGTTCCCGACAGGAAATGCATACCTGATGTGGTTGTTCACGAGGCTCAGGCTTAAGTGATAATAATTGTTCTTATAAAAATACCAGCAGCCGTTTTGTTTCGTTTTTTTTTTTTTTTTTCATTCTCTTCCATTTATCATTACAATAACATTTTATCAGTGTCGGATGACTCGAGGCTGGCCTCGAGTCCAGTTGGTGCCCGGCCAGGCCTCGGCCTCGTCCTCCTCAGGGCTGCGGCCTCGGCCGTCGGCTCGTATCTTCCGCCTCGGTTTTTGCCCGTGGCAAACAGCTACAGATTATGTGGATTTTCTGAAACAAAATGTGTCATCATCTAAATACAACTCCAAGAGGCGGCGTACGAGAGATTTGTCTGGGGGGGGGGTGGGGGGGGGGGGGGGGGGGGGGGGGGGGAGGTGCGCCTCCCTCATTAAGAGCCTCATTCTCCCTATTGGCAAATAATTGCGATTTATGGGCCCCTATTCGCATGCTGCTGCAATATTTGCGAAATACCAGCTGCAAACTCCTATCTGAACTGCAAAAAATCTTTTTTGTGTTAAAAATCATTGGTTCGTGTTGGTTTAGTTTTGGTCCCGTGGGTGGTTCTGAACACTCCCCCCCCCCCTCCCCATGGGTACGCCACTTCCACTCCAATGGCTGAATTAATTTTTAACGAGTCCTAAAGTTTGACACAAACAAGCTGAGCCGATGTTTTTCCTATTGAATTGTGGAGTTCAATGCATAGTTTTAACTTTGCCCTCAATGACCCCAACGCATGGGCGCAACTACGAGTGTAGAGAGCAACGTAATCCCCTAATCGGTGTTGATTCCAAAAGTAACGTTATTCACCACATAACAATTGCCTCAATTAACGGGCTCCGACCCATCCCACCCACTAAAAACATGTTTCTGTTTATTTCGTAGAAAGGTGGAGGGAGGCATCTATATACTAATTTCACCCTAGATGAAGACGGCTGCTTGAAAGACAACGGTGTTGCGCAGAGGGGGAGGGGGAGGGGGGCTGAAAATTGTTTCAGGCTTCAACAATTTGTGTAATTCAGATTGCCAATATCCATCCTTTGTTTTTCCGTGTAACAAGAGGAGGTGGTGAATTTTCAGCCTGCTCGTTGGGAGGGGTACTTACCAGGCGGGGTCAGCACCCATGCCCCTATCTAGCGCTACCCCCTTGACATTACAAATTAGTCACTACGGAGAATATACTTCGTTCGCCAGTTGCTCGAAGGCGACTCCCGTCATTTGGATCTCTGACAGCATCGTAATTTTGCGGCAGTTTGAAACAAGTAACGTGCTAATGAATTAATTCGATTGACTTGTGGCAAAGATTTACCCACCTTCCGGGCAGCCGTCACTCAAGATACCGAAACAAAAGTTTCACGTGTTCTTTCGCGCGAATCAAAAGTCTATCCTTGCATTGATAAAGAACATCCATTTTACTACTGTTTTGAGTCCGATATAATAGTTGACGTGGCTTTCTCCGTGGTCCCCCGAGCTGTGGTCGTTGGGTGGGACTTTGAATGTTGTTGCTTCATTGTCGAAAGACCGGGGAACTTTACAGAAGGAATGTCCACATTTTAAATTTAACAAGTTCAAATTAGGCAGTATGTTGTAGTATGGATTAGAGATATAACTCCTGTTTTCTTGTAAACCAGGTCAAGGGTCGACACAGTTGTCTGGTGCAATGCGTGGAGTTAGTTGTCGGGGGTTGCCAGTACAACGATCCTTTAAACACGAACTGGGTTTGATACGTTGAACAAATACAGACATATAGGGTTCGCAATAATGATCAGTTTCGTACCCACGAGGGGAGGGGGGGAGGGGTCAGAATCCCCCCATGACCAAGTGACCAATTATATATTTACAAAAAACGGATTTTTTTTGGGGGCAAGGTACGGAACCGTTCTTTATCACTGTCCATCGACAGTTTCTTCTGGTTTATTCTAAGCATACACGAAAGGGTGATAATGATTGTCTTTTAACTCCGCAAGAGGAAATAAAAGGACGGGCACAATGGACCAAAACCTAGAATACAATCGCCGTCAGGTGAAACCTTTTCTCTCTGAGTCCAAAGTACTTAAGAAAAGGAAATTAAAAAACAGAGAGGCAATTTTCACCCTCTTGAGTGTACCTTGTTGTTATCTCTGACCATGAACAACTGCTCATATTGTTTCCTTCCGGTCGTTTCCCCCTGGTCTATTCTTTTTACAAGATTGTTTGGGTATTTTGTTTCCTTTTTCAATCAATTAGCTGTGACAAATCTGACTCAACACAGCGGTGGGAAGTTTCTCCTGCTTCAGTCGCAGGTTCAGCCTTGCAGCTGCACAGCAATCCTATTCGTGAACTCACTATAGCTGCGAACACAGACACACTTATTCAGAGAGGTCTTACGGGCCATCACAGTCACGTAGCCAATGTTCGGCAGAGCGTTCGAACGAAACCCACCCCCCTCCACATTTGTTGCTAAGGTCCCTGCAATCATTATATGTCCGTTGCAATATGGTCTCTCAAGTGTTATAATACGGTTTAAGTAAGTTGGACAAAATGGATTATTTCTAAACCGAAAAAAGGTAACAAATGTCACTTAACCGCCTGCAGCGACCAATCGAATGGACCCGGGTGGCAGCCTTCATACAATACTATAGTTACTAACTTACTTTATTACCTCAAGGAGAGAAACGGTGCAACTCGATATCAGAGTAGTTCGTTCTGAGCACTATTTGGTTTATCATAGTCCCACGATATGCGGTGATCGATGACGAATGACGCTGGAGCTCTCTGTTTGTCAATATTGCTAGAAGTTTATATTTTCCGTGCTATGCTTTTTTTTTTCGTTTATGTAACTATTTGTGTCCGTTCAGCTCAAAGTTGAATCACTTACGACGGTAATTCATTCTGAACGAGACCCCTCCACATTAAGCTTGTTGATGAATTTAATAGTGAAATGGCAATTTTTTTCGCACAGATTCGGGTAATAAATGGCAGTTTATTTTCCTACACATATTTGAATGCGACTGGAACGCTGTCCTACCCTTGACATATTTACAATAGGACTCGGATGGTAAATTCGAGTTAATTCGGCTTGATATAGTTCCTGTGTTTCATATGACGTTTTTAATGTGCGAAAAAGTGAACATATCCCCATTCTGGTCATAAGATAATTTCTGCAGTCATGGCAAAACGTGAGACAGCAGTAAATTCACCTCTCACTCATTGTTTTTTCATTATGCAGATTATACGCAAATACTCAATCTAATAGAGGAGCTAGAACAAGCATAACCGGGCATGTGGGCCCATCTGATTAAAGGACCCTTTTTCTCTGAAGATTACCGGCCTACGTTTTCTTTATAGGTGTGCGAGTCGTTCGGACTCAACCCACCATTGGCCATTCATTGTGAGCCGATAACTATAAACCTGTTCTAACTTCTTCTGAAGTAAGGCAACAAGAGCCCACCACTTTGCTGGTCAAAAAACCAGTGCCGAAATCAGACATGGTTTCAAATTGCATGCCGTTCTCAGACTACATTATGGTGAATCTCCGGTCGAGGGGTTGCAACAACTTATGAAAGCAAAACCTGATCAGAATATAACTTTCTGTTCTACCTAATCACTATCAATTGGCAATGTGCCTGCACCAGAAATCCTAAAAAATATGAGCCCACCAGGGTTTAGAATGGAAAGTATAGAGATGTACACTGTGGGGGAGGTCACCCTGGTTCTATGTTTACGTGACCATGGGCTTACGGCGAATAAAGAGTACTTTACCCCAATCGGACAACAAAAGTCTTCCAGGATTTGTTCGCGTGACCTCCAAAGCTGTTTATACGATTTAAGCAACGACTCAATACAAAATGAAGTACGACACGTGAAGAACTCATTCCTGGTATTGAAAGGTCGTGAAGTGGCAGAACATCCTTCGAAGATCATGATTCCTTCATTAGATGAAGGAAGAAAATACAATTAAAATAGTCAAGCATATTTTACGCAATTCTAAAAAATACATAAAAACCTGCCTCACAAGGCAATGGTTGAGAGTGGCATGCACAGCCGTGGCAGTTCTCAAGATCTATTGGAGGTTATGACCTTTAAAGAAAGAAGCTTGCACTTTTCACTCGTGCAGGAGTGAGAAATAGCAATTACTATGTACACTCATGACATTCATTTATTCCCCTCGTGACGTCATTGGACCCAAAACATTAGTAGCGATTACACGAAAACTAAAGCAGGTGGAACAGCAAAATTGCGACTTGGGAGGTTAGCTTTTATTGACCTCGAAGAAAAAAGTTCGCCCTTTTCCACCACTCATGCAGGAGTGGAAAATCAGCAATAACTGTGTAAACTCAATAACAAAATTCCCCGTAGACGTCATTGGACCCAAGCAATTACTATCGATAACACGAACACCGAAGAGTTTGGAACTGCAAATTGGGCTATTTGGGGTTAACCGTCTATGCTATTGAAGCAATCCGATGCATCTAAAAAAGTGAGATGTTCACTTCCACTGATCTTCGAAGAAATAGTGTCCTCATCAATGCTAAACTCAGTTCTGAAAGTACACGGGACGTACGGTCATGATTTAGATAGTTTAGTGTAGTTTTAGTTTTGCTCCAGTGCAGTTTTAGTTTAGTTTATAGTTTATAGTTCCGTTTAGTTTAATACTGCAGTACGTACAATAAGTATACACCAGCCACAGCAACGTTTGAAAATGGCTTCACAATGAACAATCCACCCAGAACCCTTCGATATCCACAGTAGATCGTCTTATATAATTTGTTCCCAGTGTATACCGCAAGGAGATAGTTTCTGAATGTAATCAAAACGACGCCGGCCAATAATAATATAAAATAAATATATATTGAAATATAAAATTAATCTTTGAACT
>JAODTK010003060.1:0-13392 GCA_026419785.1 Sclerodactyla briareus | reverse complement strand
CCCCGAAGGGCCGGATGAGACTTTGTATCAGTTTGCAGTTCACTATATTTACTGTTGCTGGTTGCCATAGCAATGGTTACTATGGTCACCATAGTGTTGGTTGGAAAACTATCCACGGGAGGAGTACTCGTTGGTGGGGTACCACTGGGTGCTGGGTTTCCCAGCATTTGCTAAATTATTATAATGAATCCCATGATATGAGATTTTTTGGGGGGAAAGGGCTGTTTTCAGACATATTTTGATAGATTTTGTCCATTTGTAACTCGCGAAAAGGGTACAAGTAGGAAACAATGGATTAGTTCACATTTGCCGATGAGATTCCGGCAACGCCGGGGATTGCCCTTTGTTTGCATTGTAATATCAATAAATGTACAACTTAACTCACCGTTTGTTGACTGTTATTTACACTTCAATTACAATAGTCAATATCTGATCAAAGCGCAGCTTTCCATAATTCTATGGCTAAGCACAAGCCCATGTGATAATCGGAATTTATCAATTCAACAAAAATCTAAAAATACTTCCAGACGTTTTGCAACCGCGCGTGACAAACATTACAGCACTCCCCATTTCATGTCACACTAGCAACCACACTATCACTTATTCTATACACACAAATTGCAAGGACTTTCCGTTCCATAGTCCCTCCAGGAATCAGAGATGGAGAACGATAATTCATAGTTTCGAGTTAGTGTGAAACAAAAACTAAGAAAAATTGAGGATGGCCGCCTCCCCAGATCTCTTCAGTGAACGTGGACCGTGGTTGTCCAGTCATTGAAATTGTTTACGTGAATGGGTTATGGTATACTGCGAATCAGCATAAAAGAAAAAACTACGAGGCACACGTCATGTGCCAAGTAGTCGATTCATTCCACGTATTGATACGATTCTTATGTGTGACTTTGGTTAATTAACAAAGTTGCATATGAAATTAAATTAAACGTAGTAAACGGTGGATGGCAACGATAGTTATCAAGTTGTGTACACGACGTGACGCGCGGCGCCAGCTTAAGGTTACACAGATATAGGTCTACCAGTACTATGATTGTTTGTGGACGAGAGTAAGTTCGACAGTTCAGTTTGAGAAAGGCCTTCGCCTAAATTTTTAATTGTTGTGTGTTTGTGGATGGATTATTCCTGACTACAAAACAGTCTATCTGGGGGAAAAAATTTATGTTTCAAAATTTGTAGCTATTTGGAGAGTAGCCAGTTAAAAATAGTGAGGGTCGGCAGGCCAGTATTTTCCTGTGAGCGGTGGGTCGCAAGAAACTTGTGCGGGTCGTTGCCGGACCTCGCCGACCCACGTAGCTACAACACTGGTTGCAGAGATGCTGTATCATCAGTCAAAAACATGGCCAAAAATGCACCACTTTCTTCAGCAAAGGCCCATTGAATTAACGTTACACAATGTTACTCTACTCATTCGCCCATGTATGCTGCCGCTGAGTAAGATAAACAAGGCAGGGATGAAAATTCCTGCCGCCCTGGACTGGATCGCCAGTTAATGTCTCCATCCAACAGATGAGAGTGTAGTTTCACTCGTGCCGCCACTTTCCTACACAAGAAAGTGAAGCAGGGTGAAGGGTGGTGTCTGTGACGACACTAGGGTTTGAACCAGGGACCTCAGGTGTTACCGTTCCTGCCACCTCACGGCTTGCTACCACAATACCCAGGATATTTCGTTCCATTTGATGTTAGGTGGCAGGCTACAAACTTTACAATGAAAACACTTCATTCACAGAAAAACAGTACTTAGATATGTCAACCAGACTACTGTTATGGAGGCCACGCTCCCAACTTTCCTCCCTAGGGAGTGCATGGAAAAATCTGGGGATCATTCTGTCATTTTGAGAAGAAACACCTTAATTAAATACACTGGCATCAAGAAAAAAATTGTACATTAATAATCTCCCCTCTTAACAATGTGAAGTGAAAGGCCAAATAGTGAAAATGATTAGTTTTGATTTGGCATTGTCATATACAGGTCCGCTAAAAGTGTGACAAAAATACCATTCGTCAATCGTTGACAAATAGTAAACTCCCCACTTTGTCATCCAGGACTGCATTAGTAGCGGACTGCACTCATGTTAGCCACTGTTATATATATACTAGAGTTAAGTGTTACCTCGCAGCTTCACGGATCCGCTCTATTCCACCTTCCCATGAAAATCTCAAGCCCTCATCGCTTTCACTCTCCAGTGACTAACGCTTCGCCATGGCAACTGAACTGTAACTCCACTCTAGGTCTTGCAACTCGACAACATTACCAGCCAGCCATTCATCTGACGTCCTCACTTTACAATGGCAAATGAACAAGCCGTCCATGGACGAATCATGCATCCCCCACACGCAACTGCGGTGCGCGCCCACCATGTAAACTATTGAAAATAATTATTGGTAAGCATTAGATACCTGCCCACATCGCGTGTTGCTACAGTCAAATTGGTGTCTTTGCACTGGGCGAATGATACAATGGAGAAGGAAAATCCTTGAGTTGCAGATTTGCAATAAAATGTCACATTTGGGTGCATCAGGTTGTCCTGTGAGCAGAAGATTGATTCACTGAATTTGAAGGTGTCAAAATACTTCCGAAATAGAACACTTTGTGCCTATATGCATGGCAGGTTGTAGAGGCAGTAATCCACAGTGTATATTTTTTTTCTTGGGGAGGAGATGCTTATGACCAGTGTTTGGATCTAGTCCAGCCAATCCGAGTTCCGAGTCTAAGACCGCGTGTCCGTCAGCACCCGAGTCCGAGTCCAAGACCGAGTCCTCAACCCAAGTCCGAGCAAAGAACCGAGTCCTTTGTCCCGAGTCCCGAGTCTCCGAGTCCCGAGTCCCTATTAAAAACTTGGCCTTTCAGCAAGATAAATAGGTTCTATATGTTGATCCCACAAAGCAGATTACAAGTTAGATGTTGCATCCCTACAAAACTGTATATGATATTAGTGCACAGACAAATCGGCCAATGCCAAAATTCATATTGAAGCTTCCGTACTTCCCATCAAGAGCTGGATGCTCATCACGAAAGTTCATAGCATTGCCATGTAATTGCAATTGTATGATTCCGAAAATGAACAGAATAAATGACCTAGACAATCCATATAATCCTACATAGACTCAGCTGCCTACCTAACCCTTGTGGAGACCATACTAATTTCCCCAGGCATAGTTGTGGCAGTTTAAAAGTATTCTTTCATTGGCATTTCAATAACATAACTTTCGGATTCCCACCGTCTTGCGGTGAAATGCCGCTGCATGAATTGTTCTCCTTGCTTGTGTGTGCGTTCGCGCATGTGACACTTTGCTGCCTGGCGGCCGTTCAACAGGCAAGTGAGCTTTTTAACTAATCTACAATGAATCAGTCCCAAATTTGTATATGAGGCGATTTGGACATTTACAACAAGACATCACAGTAGTCACCATGTTTTCTTATCAATGTTGAATTTTGCATTATTCTTCCGCATCAATTTTCGAGATTTTTGCCAAGGATTTTTTGAGCGTGCTCTTGAACTGGACTCGGCCGTCCCCGGTCCCAGCAGCCGAGACCGAGACCAAGTCCGAGACCAAGTCCGAGTAATTGAATCCGAGTCCGAGATTTGCCGAGACCCGAGGTCCTTGAAAATCGGTATCGAGACGCGTCTCGAGACCGGGAGACCGGACCTCGAGTCTCAAACACTGCTTATGACGTGACAATACCAGAGCGCCCTCAAAAGTTGGCACGGATCGTATGTACAAAGGATGTTGTACTTCGCGCCCATAAAATGGTGTGAATACCTTACTTCTGGCCAGGTGACATCAAATTAAAGTTAAATCCTGGTGTTGTTGTTCTATAGTGGTAATATGTCCAACTGGTCAGCAAAAGGATTATGGCTGTGCCAATGTGACAAGTGGACCAAATGGTCCTCATTCGCGGCGGTGACATCTCAAATGCAGAATATAGGTCATTGCAAAAATTAGTTGAACCTCGGATGATTAGGGGATGCATTGTGCCCTTGGTAATTTACAGCATGAAATTTTAATTACCAGTGTTAATACATAAATGATTTTGTTTTGCGTTCCCATTGCTACAGATAGTCATATGATTAATCTATGGAGGACAAGATGGCTTGAAGTGCTAAAGGATTGAACAAACACAAGTTGAGACTTTATGGCAACAAATATTATTCTGAAGTCAGTGAATCGACTGAAAAAAAATTGAAATTGCAGTGTGAAACTGTTAATGCTTGTGAGAATACTTCTCATCAAATACCATCCACCAATAAATCCTGGTGGATAGTCGACCACTTGGCATATTCCAGCTACACCGTTTTGGGACTCTCATACGTGCACAGGGTACTGGCCTTAGACAGGGGCACTGCATTTTAAAACATCAAGTAATCCAACATCTGTTAGAAACTTGGCCCAGTGTGGGTTGCAGAATTAGCCCCCTCCCCCCACCTATGGCTAAAACAACTTCTTCACTGGCGCCCACTAGCTGGGGCAGAATAGCGGGGCGGGGGAATAGCACATCCTAGCCAGGGCATAGCATATAGAGCAGAGTATGAATCTTGGCCGCCCCATCTGGTTTCCAACCAAGGTTGCAGAATTTAACTACCCGCAGAAGATGATCTGCCCAACCGATCAATTTGTGTACAACACATTAATTTTGTTTTAAATCAATTAGAAATAACATTTTGAAATCCATTTGGCTAGGCACTCTAAACAATACCAAACACCAATCATCCAAAATATACAGGACTCGCAAGACCCCTCCTCCCCTAACGATTTAAAACCAAACCAGAAATAGCCAAAGGAGACTTAGTGATACCTTGACTGCCTTGAGTTTGTGTGAACCTAAAGATGACCCGTTGGCCTGGACCACAAAACAATGGGATTCATGTACTCATTATGGGAACCCACATCAAGTATGAACTTGATCCACCAAGGTGGGGTCGAGTGTTTTTATCGTGTTAACAAGCCAGGCGTCACACACAACACACCACACACCACACTACACGTACACAACACCCCGTCATGATCTCTGCAAGATTTCCTTTGACTAAAGTCAATCACTAAATATAAAGGAATACAAAAATTTTGATGTGATTTTTCCATGTACAGACACAGTGCGTTAGTGCTAATTTGAACGAGAAATACTAAGTAGTGTTTAATAATCTTTTCAATACAAAATGCATTCAAGGCACTTGCAGAGAGATAGAAAACTGTGCCAAGTCCCCGACCAAATATAATTCATATTAAAAATGAACACATCACGATCTTGCAGCACAGACCAACATTCTTTGTCATTCTTTGTATTTTGATGGCCAGACTACGCACAGTTCCATGCACTGGAGACTAGAATATCGCCTCTGCAACTCTTATGACGACATAGGGGGGGGCGATCAGCTGGGTAGTGAGCGTTCACACGTGGCCGCGGCGTTTGAGGGATTCAATGCTTTGTACAAAAAGCTATATACATAGCCTAGGTGTGAACTGTGCAGTGCAAGTGCATTCAGACACTGTGTCTATGACCAGCTCGCTTGCTAGGCCGGCACTCGTGCACTGCACTGGGACTTGCATGGAGCACGGCGGGGGCCGATGCAGAGCCGCCAGTACATTTACGCGGCACAGTCTTTTAGGTGATACGAGGAGGTATACACGTTTAGCCAGACAGTCATTCGCAATGGATGTCGACCAAACGTGGGACACCAATGTTCATTGAACCATGGGACATCTTTGACATTGTGAAGGTCAATGTCAAAGGCCATTAAATGTAAAAATTTCAAAAATGTATCTCATCCTTCAAATTTTGGTACACAGTGCTAATGTTCGGACATAATGATGGTCTAATAGCTGTACCTGTGGGGTGGTCAGGAATTTTTGATCAAGGTTCCCACTTGGGCCCGAGGGCCCATTTTTATGAATTTCCACACAATGGTACTTGAAATGCATCTCCTCCCACAAGCGCCCATCGATTTTCTTCATATGTACATGAATGTCCTTGGGTGGAGGGCCATGGGGGTGGTTGGGAAATTTTGGGCCAGGGCCTCAGTTTGGAACCTAGGGCCCATTATATGACAAATAATGCCAAATCTTGTATCTCTAAAATTTGTGGCACCTTTCACATTGCTGATGTTCGGATGTATTGATGGTCTATTAGCCGCTTCATGATTGCCCAGCGCTTTTAAGACCCGAGGCCCAGTGGGGTCTTTGGGACCCATCATGGATTATGCCAAAATGTTTCCTTCACAAATTTGTGCACGGTGCGGATATACGGTCATTTTAATGAGGTTTTCTAAAAAGCAGAGTAGTACGTTCGGGGGTTCAGGAATTTTGGTCAAGGTCCCACTTGGGCCGATGGCCATTTTATGAAAGTTAACACAAGGACACAAGGGGTACTTGAATAGGCCATCTCCCACAAGCTCAAATTGATTTCCTTCAAAAGTTACATGGCACTCGGGTTTTTATGAGCTCCTTGGGGGTGTTCGGGATTTTGGCCCAGGGCTCAGTTTGGCCATAGGGCCCCCCTATATGAAAATACCACAAAATGGTATCTCCACACTTTTGTTGCACAATTGCTGATGTCAGTCATAATGACGGTCTAATTAGCCGTAACCCGTTCAGGTGTGCCCAGGGATTTAGGACCCAGGGCCCTGTGGCCCTGGGTCCATTGTGTGTGAAATACGCCAAAGTTCTCCCCTCACAAATTTTTAGTGCACAGTACTGACATTCGTTGATAATTCATGATTGAGAGACGTACTTCAAATCGTTCAGGGATTTTTGGCCAAGGTCTGAATTTCAGGCAACGGTACTTAAATGCATCTCACAAGTGTCAGTTGATCTCTTTAAAGTTACAAGTAATTTTTTACGATTCATGGCAGTGGTCTATCGGGGGGGGGGGGGAAGGGGGGGTGCAAACTCTGGCTCAATGTGGGCCCTAGGGCCATATATGAAATCAGGCAACAAATTGACCAAATCGAGCACAGGTCAGCGCTGATGTTCGGTCATAATGACGGTCTGAAGGTCAATGAACATCGGATCCAAGTTTGGTCAAATTCATCAAAGATGACTGTTGAGGTCCTAATGCTTCTTCTCAGCAGAGGTAATAGAGTTTAAAACAGTAACAACTGTTGAGAAGAAGCATCAGAAACCCCCGAATAGTTTTCTTTGATGGATGTTGACCAAAACTCAGACTCATTGCTCATGACTTGGACATCTTTGACCCTGTCAAGGTGACCCTGTGAATGTCAAGGTCAAAGGTCTTTAAAGGGGTAATAAATTGGCTTTTTGAAAATTCAAAAGTATTTTCTGCAAAGAACATTAATTTTTTTGGAAACTGTGTCATAATGTTTCTCTGGAAGTGCTCTTTCCAGCTTGTTTGCAGATTTTAGATGCAACATCATATGTGCTGTTGGAATTAAACAGTGTGGAGTCGAGTCCAGCCTATTCGAGTCAAGACCAAGTCCCCTCAGCACTCCGAGTCTAAGACCGAGTCCTCACCTCCTAGTCCCGTCAAGACTGAGTCCTTTTAGTTGTCCGGTCCGCGTTCCCTCGAGTCCCTCTTGAAACTGGGGGCTTTCAGTAAAAGATAAATCGGGCCGAGTATTGGATCCAAAATTGCCAGTTATTAACAGTTAGGATGCTGCTTCCCCAAAACTGTTATGATATTATTGCACAAGCACAATCGGCCCAATGCAAAAATTCATATGAAGCTTCCACACTTCCCATTCAAGAGCTGGACGCCATAAAGAAAGTCATTAGCAATGGCCATGTAATTGCATTGTAATGATGCCGAAACTAACAAAATAAATTCCTAAACAATCCAATAAATCCTACGTAGACTCTCTGCAGCCTATACCACCATTGGAAGGGGGACCATATAATGTTCAGGTCAGTAGTAGTTATGGCAGTAAGTAAAGTATTCTTTTCATTGCATTTCAAGAACATCACAATTTCAGATTTCCACCGTCTTTGCGGTGTGGGTGAATGCGGCCATGCACTATGTTCTCCTGCGTGTGTCATTGTGGACACCTTTTCTTGATCGGCCTTCCAACAGCCACACGGAGCTTTTTAGTTGCTACTAATGAATAAGTCCAAATTTGATATGAGTGAATTAGACAGGATGACAACGATACATCACAGTAGTTCACCATGTTTTTGATTATCAATGTTAGAATTTTGCATTATTCTTCCTCATAATTTTCAGGGTTTTTGCCAAAGATTTCTTTGAGCGGTCTTGAACCTGGACTTGGACCGAGTCCCCAAGTCCCAGCAAGCCGCGTCGAGACCGGTCCGACGTCATTGCATCCCGAGTCCGAGACCGAGTCCTTGAAAATCGGTTTCGAGACCGAGACCGGACTCGAGTCCTCCAACACTGGGAATTGAAGCTTAGTAACGTACATCGGATGAGAAGAGCCAAAAAAATAATTTTTGATGGATGTTGACCCGAACTGAACCCAATGTTCATCAACTTGGGCACTCTTTGCCCATGTGAAGGTCAAAGTCATTGAAGAGACACAATAGGCCACTGTGTGAAATTGCCTTTTTCTCTCTCAATCGCTCATTCTTTGATGGATGTTGACCAAACTGATCAACAATGTTTATTGACTGCTATCTTCTTTGGCCATCTGAAATCAAGGTCAAAGGTCTTACAGGGGGCACAATAGGCCATTGCTTGAAACTGCCTTCTTGGCATCATGAATTGCACATTTACACATAATTGTACATTCGTCTTGGTACATTTTTTCCGGTTTGAGCTACAGCACCATTGGTGCTCTATTTTTTTTACCCCATCTTACTATAATGAATGTATTACCATCATACTTGGTCAGTGTTATCATGGACTAGTGATACCTATGTGTTGTTCAGGGTTCATGGTCCCAAGGGCATTAAAGGAGCATAATGAACTTTTGTGAAACTAACTGCAGTTATCTGCAAAATGCTTTTCCCCCTATAGATTAGGTTTGATTACCATCATACTTGGTCAGTGTTATCATGGACTAGTTTTACAAAGTTCAATGACAAAGGACTTTGAAAAAGCAAAATTAGCTTTCATGTAAACAATGGAGAAATCCTCCTCCTGCAGATTAGGATGGGTTACTATGATTAATTATCTGGTGTTTTTTTTGTCATTGGCTGGTGGTACTCTTAGTTTTGCATAAATGTTGACTGGAGCACCATGTTCATTGTCTTTGATTCGGCAAAGATAATCACTGGGGCATAAATATATAAAGCTACTGTTAGGTATGAATTTAACAATCCATTTTGAGTGAAAGAATGCAAAATTCTCTTCTCTGCGTTATTCATTAGCTTAGATTTTCCGAAAATCACAATATTTGCTGAAGGAGCATTGCTCTAACATATGTTGCATATGGTTGTTCTGGCATTTGGGTCAGCGGATCCTCCAGCGGTCAGCAGTCAGTTAATTAGTAGATTTTTTCTTGAACCGACCGGTAATTTGGTGGAGTCAGTTGTACCGGCCCTTGAATCTCCTAACATCTGGTGATTGTCATCAGTGATCAATGGTCCATCTACAATCTTGGACAAAATACATTGGACACCCCCTCCCCCCCGTTCAATGTTGTTGTCTGCAGCGGAGAAGTTAACAGTGCAACATGTTCAGGGGGAGGAAGGGGGGGGGATGTTAGACCACGTTGTCTCCTGGACGTACTCATGCACCCCATCGACATAGGTCTTTTCCGCTTGAAATGCTGCCAAGTGTCCCAAATATTTTGTCCCAGATTGTCTGAGTGCCATTGATAGTCAAACTCGGGAATGTCCTCTAATTCTGACCATTTTCACGGGGTGTGTCATTTGGTTTCTCGCGCAGTAGTAAACAGCTTTCAAACTAGTTCAGGCAGCATACAAGACGGCATCTATATTTTACTGTCGTGACGTGAACATTTTCATGTATCAATATGTAGGACCAGTTATTGCAGTTCGGATCAACCTAAGTCTGGCTGCAAGAAAAATTTATTCTGACAGTAGCACAACGACTACTCCCGAAAAAGTTCATGCCCAAACGTATATCTTGTTACACTGTTTTATTCACATTACGTGCTATGGCATTACATGTTCATAGAAGTACACGTGTCTTTTGTCATGAGCCTAGCATAACGTCACTTCCGACACTGACATCATATGAGCGGGAATTTTAAATACTGATAGTGGTAACTCCTTACTATATATATTGTTCCGATAATGTGCTTGTCTCAATTACTGCATATGATAGAATGTGTTACCTACATGTAGGAAACATATCTCAGGTGCCTCAGTAAACTGTAGATGACCCTCTAAATGAAAAGGCATACGGTAGTTCAGGCTGGGTCAGATCCGACTTCGCCGCAACTGGTGCTTGGCGTTTTTTGAAGTTCCATACGGCGTAGAGCACGGCAGTTTACATGGTTGTGTCCGTGCAAACGAGCAACACATGTTGCAAACCCTTGTTTCCAACAAAAAAATCTCGAATTTTATTCCGCAAGATCGCACTATGGTGTTATTTCCACGTCCACAAGGAGTGGGGCGTCTTTGGTTTAGAACACGGTTTCAAGATGTTACAAAAGTATGAACGTTAGCTTAAAACTTCAACGGCTCTACCATGATATCAATAAAAAGTTACTGTTAGTGAACCTTTACTAAGTGGTGGTAGACCGTTGCGTTCTCTTTTTTTTGCATGACTTCGGGCACAAAGTGCCGATATCCACAATAACTGTTCTGAAACTAATCACGGAATCTCCTGACAAAAGCATTGCCACTACGTTATAGTTGAGTTGCTCATTATGACGGCCAATAGATACAAAGCCATGTGCTCGCTTTACATAGGGAGGTCGTCAATTTGCTCGCCGTTACGTGATGAAACAAAATCTAAGGCAGGCAAGACTCGATTCCCATCCACTGCTTCGATCGGCCCCTATGCCGTGTTTGTGTTGCCACAGTGCCACATTTACAAGTTATATAATACGAATTGATGTTGAGTTAGTCAAAGGGTTTAAAACTGCCGAATTGCTTGAAGTGTATTTTCAAATTATTCGAGCGGATCTTCAGATCCATTTGCAAGCATAACAAAGACAAGAATGCATAGTTAAATTTTAACGAAAACCCCAACAAGAAAGTTTCCATCTTCGCTGCCTCCGGCGCATCATGGGCATAACATGGCAGGACAAAGCTCACCAATAACTGCTGTACTGGGGAAAGCAGGCTCCCTCAGAATTGCATCTCATGCTCTGTCAACGTCGGATCTCCGGTGGCTCGGCCACGAACAACCGCATGGAGGACGTCGCATTCCCAAGACCTCCGTATGGGAACTGGTAACAGGATGCGCCCAACGGGTTCGCCCAGAACTGCGCTACAAGGACGTCTGCAAGCACGACCTTAAACTCACGGCCATCGACACGTCCAAATGGGAGCAACTTGCAGATGATCGGACGGCGGGCCGCCATGCTGTCCGGTCTGGCATCAAGAGGGGAGAGGAGGAAAAGGGACCTACAGCTAGAAGAAGGAGGGCACGTATGAAAGGAGACAACCAGAGCATCTCTACCCCCCACAGTCTCAGTTTGTGTGCAACAACTTCGGCAGAAGAAGAAGAGACTGAGACTGTCAGCCAGGATAGGATCGGACTGTTGAGCCATACCAGACGCTCCTCTAAACAAAAAACTGATTTGGACTTTCCAGGGGCACCACACCATTTGTCTCTCGAGAGAAAGAACGGATGCCTACTACTACTACTACTAAAAAGACCAGAAATGCCATAGTTAAATTTTAACGAAAACCCCAACACAGCCCAAAATTTCGTGGAACTGTTCCAACGTCGGGTTCTAAATATATGACGTGTTAACGCGTCCGCAATGGAACCATAAGCGTTGTGGTGCGCAGAAACGACTATATAGAGGAGAATAGTGATGCTGGCGCTAGTAGATCGCTTTGGAGGTTGCCAGAGCCTCTGATAAGGGTCACATAACAATTTCCATGACGGGATCCGGTTTAGCACTAGCATCATTGTCTCCGTAACTACAGCTTGCGAACCATCCTTTTATAATAGTTGATTCTCGGACTTCTTCCACCCCACTTCAGCACCCAATTATTGATGTGGGAGGGCTACATCAACATCCTAACAATTAAATCAATTATACTACTCAGCCAACACCGACACGAGCACACTTGTCCAAGGGACTGGGCTATTCCGCCTATGTCGGCCAGCGAGCCGAGCAGCGAATCATAATTTCACTTACTCAACGTAACCCAGATTGCACTTTGCACCCCACCCCGTTTGCGACATTTGAACATTGGCAAATCTTTACGTGAAAAGTCCGGGCTGCAACCCCATCATCCTTTTATTTTGCCAAGTCCGAACGTTGTGATTGAAGTCGTGCGCATCTTGGCTCAATTCATTTCACCGTCTTTTCATCGTGAAATCGCTCTTTATTCTACGGGTCAAATTCGTTAACAAGCCGGCAGGAAGCGTTTTTATCACGATCTCGTTCGTCAGGAGAGAAGTTATACTTAGCGGTTTGAGTGATTTTTGGATTGATTGAATTTTCTTTCGCTGGATCCCGTTTGGCGTAGGTCGCTTTAGCTAGGCTTGTTCCTAGCACAGTGGAGGTGTGTGTCCCCCTAGCCTCACACACGCGGGTTGTGTGGATACATGTGTTAGGTTCGGTCAGGCTGGACTGTTGTCCGAGGTGCTTTCCCTAGCCGAGCCTCCTACCCTCCCGGCCCGTCCCTTTCTGGGGTTCCCTTTCCCCCCTCCCCTCCTTCCTTCCCGGGTGGTGCTCCCCGCGCGCGGCGCTGGGGCATCGTACGCAAACGGGTGAAAGCGGGAGAACGGGGGTTTTGGGGTTTGTTAACTTAACCTGGGTTTAAGTTAGCTTTCCGTATGAGATTGGCGAACGTACTTTTAAGTCTATTGTGTCTCGTTATTACAAAATAATCTGATTCGTTGCATGTTTATCGGACGTATGCCAGTATGTGGCTCGAATTCTCACCTTATGTTGTTTGTGGTTGTAGTTTTTCGATGCCTAAGTATCGCATGTCGCTCAATTATCAATGGCTGTTTTGTTGAGTCTCCTATCTGTGATATTGTTTGAATTTATACACATTATATGTTTTATTGTCCGGGCAAGGTTGCTCCAGAACAATATTTCCTTAGCAAAAAAAAAAACCGAGCCCTTGTCCTTAGATATGGAAAGGTGCGCAGCTGCAGGATCTTACCGACCGTTCTCAACTTGGGACAGACATCTCACGTGACCCCGCTGCAGACCATGCTCGCAAAAGTAGCAGTAGCAGGTGGTGAGGTTTGCGCACAATGGCCCGAGTATAGTTTCTCGGAGATCGCGGTTGGGAGTCGAAAAAAGAGGGGACCGTCGCTCCAGGGGTCTTCCGTCTCGTCCGCCCTCGAACGAAGAAAGAAGCCCT
>JAODTK010003059.1:0-22847 GCA_026419785.1 Sclerodactyla briareus | reverse complement strand
TAGGAAATTGCCACTGAATTTGTCAATACTTAATCCTGAATCATTCATGCCGACTGAAACGGTGCTTATACCAACAACTCCCAATTAATAATCATTAGTAAACTGAGTTACTTCTGGTGCTGCATATCACAGAACAAGACTTCAATGTCGTGTATCGCACACACGAGCGCGTAGCGCGAAGTCTCTTCGGCGTGGGTCCATGCCCGCTCAAGGCCCTGGGCTGTAAATGGTTCTGGATGCTATCATGATTTTGGTTAACAAGAAACTAAAATCAAAGATTCGCTTGGAAACATTCATATGCCAGTTAAGTCATGTCACCCTTATGATGTAGCGGGGTAACTTCTGTATTGCTATGGCCACACAACAAATTCCCTTCAGCGTGGGTCCAAGGCCCGCCTTAGGGCCTGGAAGCTGTATGATGTTAATCTCTTGCAGGGACCTTTCGAAGATATTATCCATAATTACTTGTCTGGCCTAATGATAAATGCCACCCATTGTAATAAAATTGAGGAAGATAGGAGCATGGATACGGTGATCTCAAATTAAGCGATGAACGACGGCAAATGAACACAAGACATAGCGCTAGAAGTTCCCCGGAAATGTTCAAGCTTTAGTATAGAGGAATTCGCATGAAGAAGGTTGGGAAGGTATAACGGTCGGTGAAACAGGCCTCGTGGCTATGTTGTTAAATCTTAGCGTAACCCGCTCGGGAAACAATCACGACATGAGGGGGAGGGCGGCATGTTCCCCTTCGTTTACGACGCTCATGCCATCGTTTGAAAAGAGGTGCCCTGCTCGTGGTAGAATAACACTAAAACAAAAATAGTCTATGCACTCTAACCGTAATATGTTGAATCAGAATGTGAAGGGGTTGGGTGTTCTTTCTAAACAACCTCTCATTCCTAATCGCGGATTCGCGGGAAATGGAAACTTGCGTGCATATTGGCGAACCTAAAAATACTAAGTTCAAAGGTTATAAAAAGAGGAAAGTTGAAAAGTTTGTCATTCTGTGGGATGACGCGATATCCAGCAACGACAATACTACCTACGGTCTACATCAACATCTCTATGTTTATGTTAAAAGACTCGATCAGCGGTGATTACATTACTGAACAAGGTTGAAAAAAAAAAAAGCCTTTTAAAAAAGTGAAATCCCCTTCGCCCCTCGTTTTTAGCCGTTTGTATCGATTGGCATGTGACAATAATGTGAAGTAATGTAACCACCCCGTATGGAAATGTGGGAGATTATTCGCCCGAGTCTATACAACACGGAGTCCACCATAGGTTAAGCGCGTGAACAGTTTGGTGAAAAATCTTCGAGATGAATAGGTCACTCCAGATCGCAAGAACTTGTACTTTAGGGACTCGACGTTAAAAATCCGTGAGCGGCGCAGTGCGGCGGGGGGGGGGGGCAATTGGTGGGGCGTCGAGTTATTATCTGAGCGAGAGCCAGTATCGGTTGGCGCGTAGCGTATCACGGGAATTTTGGGGAAGATAACTGGCCTCCCATCCAGGCTATGGCAATTTGTGTCCCTATTCGCGCGTTATTCTCCCTACTATAGAGAAGGCGTAGTTTGCACGTACGAACAAAATTCTCCATTACGCCAACCCTCCAAAATGTTTCCTCCTTGCGAACATAGATGGGAGAAATTTGAAATTTGTCAGTGTTCTAGAGACTGTTTGATCCTTTGAATGAGGTCAAAGTATGTACCGGATGTAGTTCACCGAGGCCAGTGGTTCCCCAACCTTTTTTCTCCCCATTTCCTTCGTCCCTTTTCCCCCCTTTTTGCCTCTCGCTTTAGCCGTTCCCTTATGAAATGCATTTATAATTGAATGTTGATAGGTGTCGGGAGATTCTGGGAAATGGTTTAATAAACTTGCTATGTAATTGTGTGCAAACAGAAGAATTCCCAACTCCCAAAATCCTGCAAAATGATTACCTTTTCAAGTTTTTTCCCCACTGAATCCCGAAATTTTCCCCCTGAGGAAATTTTCCCCTGGCTGGGACCCACTGGGCCTAGACGAATAAACTCTCCATTACAAACCATTGCTCGAAAATGTTTCGTTTGCCCAAGATATAGGAGGATTGCCCTATTGTGACTTTCATCGACTTGACTGACACCAAACCAATAAGGTTTCATTTTCCACCATATGTCAAACCCACATACCTAATTGAACCTAATAGATCTTCCATCAGGTATCGTGCTGACAAGGTTTTTTAACCTTGCCCTCTCGTGACCTTGAATAACCTGAACTTGCACTAAAACAATAGGGTTCATTCATCCGCATCAACATGAGCACAGAAACTCAATTTCTTAATTTGAACTTGATACTGTTTGCGTTCGTTATTATATCGTTCTGACAGGAGTGGCCAACACACACAGCACACACACACATACGCACAGACATAACTGCATAGCTTCCTTTGCCTTCGGCTGGGATCATAAGACAAAATCAGAGAATAAGACAATTGAAACAAACAAGACGATATGGGCCGTCGCTCAGCTCACACTCAGTCAACCGACTGCCCTGTGCCCGAGCCATCCTCACAACTCTAGGTACTCGCAAATATTCGCCAACTATAAGCTGAGAAGCCGTTCTGCCAGTTGGCTCCAACCATTCATGTCCATTTCCAGACTCATCTCGACGCAGATTCACCGTGCTCCAGTCAATTTGTAACACTCGCATATCCTTCCCCCGACGCTTCATTGTTTACTTCCAGATTCGCCAATTTCCAAACCGTAACAATCCCGGTTCATACTAGCTTCTGAATATTTCCTATTTTATTATCGTGCTACTACCAACCAAAATAGATTTTCTGCAGGATTCCCTAATATTTAATGCCTAATCAGCAAGCCACCACAAAAAGCAAATTAAAATATATAATCGTTGTTAGAACGCCGCTGGATATAATTTCACGGAAGAGTATTGTGTCTGCTGACAAAATGAATTTATAATGGATGTATGGGAAAAAATGCCAGCGAAATAGTGCAAGCCACCCGTTGCTATAGGACTATATTTAGTGAGTATATTATGAATATATTATGTTAAAGCACTATACATCTAACGGTTAAACATGCACGTCTAAGAATTGAGCGTTCAACGCGTTTACAATTTGATGGCTGGAATAATGCTCAGGAGAGTGTTCAATCATGAATTTTATTTTATTAGGGTTATATTTATTTACCGGTTACTGACATACTTTTCTTGCCCAGTGGGCTATATCCAGCTGTTCTGTGTCATCCCCACCAATTTCTTGGTATAGCGGATGACATTTACCCAAATTCCACCTGTTGGATTCTATTTCTACGGGGGTTCTGGGAAGCCAGGTAGTGCTCATCAAGGAACCCTGGCCATATTACCCGTGGATGAGTACCAGCGATGACTCGCCTTCACTCCTCGTCTAATGCTAGATGATATCGAAGCAGGGGATCCTAACTATTTCCAACTGCTCCGGGACCGCATTTTGCATTCCATCCAAAATACGATCAGTCAGCCGTCATTATTCGTTAATATGCATCACGTAGATATGCATGTAGAAATGTTACTCACGTGTTTGACATCTATGCTTTCATGTACTCAGACACATAAACATTACTGTAATGCCATTTAGGCACCGCGGCCAAGTCGGCCATTTTCGGTCCGGATTTGGCAGCAACGGCAGGCTCATTTGCATGCGCTTTGATGGATTATCCCTTTTAGGACCATCGTGGATTTAGCCATTGTGGGCGTTGTGTGTGGCTACTGGGTATGGTTTTCTGTGAGTTTAGTTCTTGCAAAGAGCACTTGTTTTATTTTACGGCCGTCTTGTTTTATTTGTATCGTTCTGGAAGTGAAGGAAGAGATGAGTTCAAAATAATGCACTGTTCTCCATTATTCGTCGTCGTCTACCTCGTAACCCCTGGCGGCTGGCCCATTGCCTATGTTACTGCTGGCGTTTGGATAGCTTTCAGTACCGTCCAACGTGAATTCAATCCTCAAGTGCCATATTTCTCTCTCCGATTTCACATTTTTGGCATCAATTGGCGCCCACGTCGTTGTGGCACTCGCGGATGACATTACCGCTTGACCAATTTAATCTTCACAATGACTGTTAAGACGCACACTCACTGTTACTATTTTGAGACCACACTGTCGTCTAGTTCCCCCCTCCCCCCTCATACCCCGGCCGAGGCGGCTTTCCCCTTGCAAGTCCTCTCAATGCGTCAATGATCACGGCATCGATCTATTTCAAGACAATTAGCTGTTTTAACTGCAGAGGTCGAACCTCGGCTGGCAAACCGGAAAACACTTTTCCATTTACCTCTGTGGGATGCTGTCAAACGCCAAAACCGTTGGGAAAGTTATCTGGTACACATTCTAAGAGAGCAGCATAGTCATCTTCCACGCCTCCCCATGATGTCAATGTAGTAATTAGCGTCTACTCTTGGAGTATGAGCACTCATAGGCAGCTTGTTCAGATGGAGCCTACATGTTTTGCGCGTAGCGTTGGTTGAATATTTTGGCTTTTTTGATTCCGTGACGAAGTTAGAGGAATCCATGACATCCTGACAGTGTATGTGTGGTAGGTGACGCCCAGCTTGTAAAACACGATAACTCGACGCCCGACTGGATGGCTGAGGCGCATACTTGGTATGTGTGTTCCCCTGAGGAGCACATGAACACTAGTTCTGGGGATCAGGTCAGAGGTTATCTGAGTCACCAGAGGTTCCGTCTAAAAACCTTGAAACACGTGAGCCAGAATGGTTGGTCAGATCAAGTGAATTCGGGTATTACCTGTATTATGGGGAGTACAGGAAACCCTAATTGTTTTGGTTGTAGGTCGAGGTGAATTTTGGTCGAAAAATAGAAAAAAAAGGTGAAAAAGTCGATATGTTTTGGGCCAATTTTGGCCTGGTAAAACCCGATACTTGACCCCACCTGGATGGATGAAGCTCATACTTGGTATGTGTGTTCCCATGGAGCATGAACCATATTGTTTGGAATTAGTCAGAGGTTATCTGAGTCTCACCAGAGGGCAAGTCTGAAAAAAACTTGAAACAGACCAAAGTCCGGAACAGTTGGTCAGATCAAGGTGAATTCGGTGTATAACTCCTCTTAGGGGGCGTACAGAAACCCTATTGTTTGGTGTCGGTCGGGTGAATTGGTCGAAAACATAGAAAAGATGTGAAAAGTCGATATTTGGCCAATTTTGGCTTGTAAACAAGTTAACTTGATCCACCTGGATGGCTGAGCCATACTCGGATGTGTATTCCATGTTGAGTACATGAGCTTTCCTTTTGTGTGAGAACAAAATTAACGACTCCGCACTCACAAAGTATTATTACCTTTTGTCATAGTTTGGCAAATACCAAAAAGTATGCAAATTGTGACCTTTTTCGGTGACTACAAAAGTGACAGACAGACAACAGACAGGACAGACAGACAGAAAAGACAGAACAGGATAGCTAGATAGATAGATAGATTAGATCGATAGAAGATAGTAGGTAAACTCATTATTGTCCATTTCAAAAGAAAATAGAAAATTGATTTCCGACGACAGTCCCAATTAGGTCAAATATAGGACTCATGTGTTGGGTAGGCATTGGTTGATGGGCTATTCAAGATAGGATCTCTCAAATATGGATTAAAAGATATTTGTTCCCTTGTCAATAGTTGAAAAGATTATAATTTGGAGACCATTCTAAAATGCTAAATTCCACGAGCCTTTAGAAAGGTTTTCATCTCTGCTACACACTTCATCAATGGGTGGCATCTGAAGGTACAAGTTTTCTCAAATTGGTATCACATACCCCTGCACTGGGGATATAATGCGGATCGGGGCACCTTGGGCATCAATATATGTCATTTTTTTTATTTTTCACAATCTTGACCAAGCACCTTCATTTTGCTGAGGGCAGGTGGCCACACGGAGTTCAAACGACATGTAGTCTCCCATGCACGCGAAATTCATGCAGTTCGCCTAGACGAACAAAAGTTTCCATTAAAACATCCCTCCAAAATGTTTTGTTTTGCCAAGATGTCAATGTCATAGAACGTCAAGTTTTTAACAAACACTTAGTTTTCCGTGTTTAGGCTGTCTTGACCTTTCACACCTGTGCAGTTCCTTACGAATAGCTCGTGATCGGAGTGTTGTATTACATATCTAATTCACTTATGGTTTTTCTCAACAATACGAATCTGGTCATCACAAAAATTATCACACAAGTTCGAAAGGTCAAACGAGGTAATAAGGTCAAATGAGGTCAAAGTCGGTTCAAACGGATGTATTCCGCCAGGCTAACAAATTTCCATAACGACCATCCCTATAAAATTTTTCGTTGCCAAATATATAAGATTGTCCTATGGTGACCTTGAATTACCTTGGACCTAACATCAGAACATCCGCTCAATGCGTTGCAAGCCCACATCACTAAGTTGAACCTGATACATGCTTGCGTTCGGTAGATATCGTGCTGACAAGCTTTTTGAACTTTGTGCCCTCGCGTGATCTTGAATGAACCTTGAGTGTGGCAACAATATAGGTGTCATCCTCTCTATATGTCCTACCCACATGCTCAATTCGAACTTAATACATGATTGCGTTCTTAGATATCGTGCTGACAAAGGGTGTCACACACACAGACACACACATACTTACACACGCACACAAACACCCACACACCACACCACACACACCACAGACGTACCTTGACCTACATTTGGGGGACCAGTCAGCGTACGTTGTTCACACCACGCGTCGGGGGACCAGTAACGTACCTCCACCTACATTTGGGGGATCAGCTCATTTTGCAAGCCATTAAGCACTAATTGAGTCTATCTTAACTAAAATGCAGTCCAATATCAAGAAATAGTGGACTGGCCTAATTATCTTCATTATATTTACACCAATAATGTGAATATTATGTTTCCAGAAACACGACTGAGATTAAGTTATTACTAACAACATTTTGACAAACTGGTACAATTATCTTTTGGTCATGTGAACTTACCAAGAATATCACGCAATACAAATAGACATTAAAGGAATAATTGATTATAGAAGTACTAATTTTGGTACACACACAATGAATATGGGGACTATCTAAGTCCCCCATCATGTTGTGTTTTCGTTGGCCTACAAAGCTCCCATGTTGCAAAAGTACATCTAATAGAAAGCAGATGATACATTCAAACCCCCAGAGTGGAAAAATATTCTCATTCATTTAAAATGCCCATGATACCACAAAGCGAACTATGAATTACTGAAAAATTGATTGATTTTGAAGTCATCATTTTTGTAAAACACCTGACAATGAGACCATCCAAACAACGGTGTGTGTTCTGTGAACTACAACTAAGCTATGATGATAGAGGACATTTAGTAGAGTAAAAGATGATACATGAGTATGAACGGTAAGAGGCCTACTTTCGAATTAGGAGAGATCATGCATGAATATGAGGTAACTGAGGACTGAAATGATTAGGAACTCTAGTTTGTTTAACACACACTAAAACGGGGACTGGTCCCAACATCAGTGTGTTTTCTGTAGGCCTAAGCTCTTAATGTTGTAGAGACATTTAGGGGAAAAAACACCAAACAAATGATTTAAGAACCCTAGTTTGAAACTACACATATAACCGGACCGGTCCCAACATCAGTTGTGTTTCTTAGCTAAGCTCACTTGTGGAGAACATTCATGGGAAAAAACACAAAACTGAAATGATCTAAAAACACAGTTTTAAACACACTAAGAACAGGGACTGGTCCCAACATCAGTGTGCGTTTCTGTAGGCTAAGCTCCTATGTTTGGTAGAGAACATTTAGGGGGGAAAACACCAAACTGAAATGATTAAAGAACACGTCTCAGGGTGGTAACACACTAAGAACAGGGACTGGTCCCAACATCAGTGTGTGTTTCTGTAGGCCTAGCTCCTATGTTATAAGAACATTTAGGGGAAAAAACACCAACCAAACTGAAATGATTTAAGAAACACTGTTTTGTAAACCCCCCTAAGAACAGGGACGGTCCCAACAGCAGTGTGTGTTTCTGTAGGCTAAGCTCCAATGTTGTGAGAACAGTTAGGGGAAAAAACAACCAAAACTGAAATGATTTAATAACACTAGTTTGTGAACACAACTCCAAACAGGACCGGTCCCAACATCAGTGTATGTTTCTGTAGCTAAGCTCTACATTTGTAGAGAACATTTAGGGGGGAAAACACCAAACAAATTAATTTAAGAACCTATTTGTAAACACACATAAGAAACAGGGACCGGTCCAACATCAGTGTGTGTTTCTGTAAGCTAAGCTCATAGCTGTAGTCGAACATTCAGTGAAACACCCACAAACTGCATGAATCTAAAACACTAGTTTTGTCAAACACACCTAAGAACATTGGACCGGTCCCAAGATCAGTGTGTGTTTCTGTAGGCCTAAAGCTCCATGTGATAGAGAACATTTAAGGGAAAGAACCCAAACGAAATGATTAAGAACACATATTTGTAACACACCTAAGACAGGGACCGGTCCCAACATCGTGTGTGTTTTCTGTGGCTAATCTCTCATGTTGTCAGAACATTCATGGGAAAGAACACCAAAAAAACACTGAGATTCAAGTTGTGCAAGACCTAATTTCCGATACTGTAAAAATGTAAATATGTAAATGTAAGACTACAGGGAAGACATGAAGCTACTGATAGAAAACTTAGTTTAATTGTTATAAAACTATTTTGTATCCCCAGTCATACGCTGACCCAAAATATATGTGCTTGAAAAGCATGTGAGTAATCGCTTTTGAAGGGGTGGGGTGAGGGGTGAATATTAGGGACAATGTAACTTAATTAGCCACCATATGCTACTAACGTGATTGTTTTAAACATAAAAAAAAATCAGAGGAGAGAGGGGCACCCCCCTATTGGAACCCTCTCACATTATTCGTCAACATTCAAGATTCACCACCTCTCGATCTCGATGTGGGGTTTCTGTTGGCCACACTAAGGTATGTCAGCAGATACATTCAACCCAATGAGTGTGAAAATACAAATGAACCACAGAAAAGAGAATAAATTTAAGGACACACCTTTTTCTCATTTTATTATTTATTTCGCTTCTGGTCAAGTCTCAATAATAAACATGATATTTGAGTAACAGCAATAAAAAATAAGAAGTATAAATGATAGAAGCATGGAAACACCTAAGAAGCAAGAGCTGTTTCAAAGAAGGTTACACAATGAAACCAATGCAATAGGAACACTACCCTTCCCCTCCCCACTCTGCAACCATCAGAATACCAAAGACGAGAATAACTATATATGGACAAGTGTTAACCTAACCTGAGTTATTATTGTTTGACAATAGAAATCACTCCAGTAAGTTGATAAATAATGTCTGTGAGTCTGTGCATATTATACAGTATGGTCAAGATTATTCCAAGAGTGGGCTCAGTGTACCTCACTGACCAATATATGGAAGGGACAATCGGGAATACTGCGAATTCCAGTCGTTGCCGTGTACTATAATCATGATAATGGTTATACAGATTGAAGAACTCTTCGAATAAAGATTTGAGGAGTAAATGTGAAAAAAACAAAAAAGGTAAATATTCCAATTGCAGTGGTGTATGTCAAAGGACAGTAAGAGACGAATACGTAAGTTTCAATATAGGAGACGTGAGCGAGATAATGGAAGTTGGTAATCAGGTGTACTGCAGATTCTTTTCTGGATAGTAGGCTATATATCAAAGACAACTATTAGCATTTCCCAGAGTAGATTACAATACGGAGAGATGGGCTAAACCAAGGTATAAATATAATGATAACAGTACGTGAACAAGAACATGGGAAAACAAATTTTATGGCGGGATGCCAATAGTTCAGGATATTTTAATACAATGTGATCAAGGTGTTTTTAAATACTGATTTGTAAAAACACATGGATAATGGGAAGACTAGGTGCGTGTTTCTGTAAAATCTAGATATTGACATGTTAATTGACAGAGGAAAGTCAGAGAGAAGTGATACATTACTCCAAAACTGTAAAAGCTTAATTGTGTAAGTAGAGAGTCATGCATAATAAATATAACTATCATACAAGACAAAAATGGATTCCTGAGAAACCAGTTGATTACAAACACTAATTTTGGAACAGAATGAGAAACAGGGAACGGTCTCACAAATCAGTGTGTGGTTTCGCTGGAACTAAACTACCATGTTGTGGGAGAATATTTGAGAAAACAACGAAGCTGAAGATAAATAAAAAATCCACCAAAACGAATCCTGCAGTAGAGTAGTAACTAGACTATTAAAGAGGAAGAATGATTAAAAGATAGAACTATTGAATTGTTTATAAAAATTGTAAAACACACATGAAAATGGAGGGACAGTCCCAACATCGATGTGGTTTTTTGTGGCATACACTATGCTGTGTCCGTAGAGGACATTAAGAGAGAATAGTGGTAACCTTACGCATTATGGCAAATTTGACCGTAGAGAAAATCACTTGGTCACAATGCGACAAGGTCAGGATGGCAAATCAAAGGAATCAATTGTGAACGGATAAAGAACCTTGGTAGCATTCCCAACCATGGGATCACGGAGGAAGAAGGGATGGGCCCCACATGGGCAGCCCATATGTGCCCAAGAATATTTTGTATCAAGAAACATATGGGGGCCATTTGGGCAGCTCGGATGGGAGCAAATGGGCAATCCCAGCGTTAGTTTCGTTACTTTTAATGCTTGTACCAGTTCAACTCTGTCCTGTAATTGGTGTATAGTTGTTAATAAAGATCAATGTTGTAATGTGCTACATAAACTGGGCACATAATAATAATCACTATAGACAAAAAAGGTGGTGGAGCTCTATGTCAGAGTACTTTTTGTCCATAGTAGTTTGTTACGCAAAATTCTCATGGGTTTTTTTTTACCACTCGTGCACCCGTGTATGGCCAGCGGTATTTTTCGTGTGTGAAGGTGAATTACTCAGATCCATCACAACCATCAATATTGGCAAAAACATATGACAGGAGCGTAGGAGAAATGAGAAAAACCTGAAAAAATCTTGGTATTTTTGTTACGTAGTTTCGTTACAGATTCATTAACATGATTATGTAGGGAATTCATAATAAAGCACGCAATTTGCATACCAAGTGTTGAGTCATGTTTGGCTAATCGGATCTTAAGTTGGATAAATGAATTTGCAATGGGTTCTCTGAAAAAAAATCCTGATTTGCAGTTTTAGGGGTGCAATATAATTGATTTTGGCACCATCAAGATTGTATTTTTTCACAGGCTAAGTTGGTGCAACTCAGTGCTGGGCAAGTGCATCACAATTAGTTGTTTATAACCAAAATAAAAGCAATAAAGAATACTATTACATACTAGAGCTGGCCCCCACACCACTCGAGGAAGCAACATATGGGTTCGCATCCTTCTGGTCTGGGAGGTGATACCAGCTGCCTGGAAGAACATTATGCAGTCGTCTTATTCTTTGACTGCACCCTGGCAGAGATAATAAGGAAGTTAGAAGAAGGGTCGTGTGTATGATTTCAAAGTGTATAGGATTTAAAAAATCCAAATATCAAGAAAGGAAATGAAATGGCTTGGAAATGGTCATGGGAAGTGTGGAGAAAGAATTGCAAATTAAGTTTAAACTAACCGTTACCGATGTAGTCATTGAAATTTTTGTTTCATGGTTGGGATATCCCTAAATTATCGAGGCAAAAATCAATCCGGAATAGGTTTGTGTTCGAATTCTTATTATGGGATGATATTCAAAATCGAGCTTATGCGAGATGGATTTTAAAGGGACATTAGCTGAAGCCATTCTAGATAAACTTTACCAAGAAGTTGGTATGCAATTTAAACCTAAAATAAAGCATAATATCGATTCCAACACCTGGTGTGATAAAATGGAAAGAGGAAAACCATGTAATCAGATGTTCTCGTGAAAAACAGGGGAGAGTCGTGAAAAAGACGACCCAAAAACTGCTCAGTGTCAAAAGATCATGAGACCAGGAAAGCAGTTTCAAATAATAGCTATTGTGCCCGATCAAACTTTTGACTTGATAATAATATAGCCAAAGTTTCTTAGCAGTCAACGAAAACATTCAACATGATGGGCACCAGTACACACTGGGCCTGGGCATGAAGTCGGGCACCCTTAGAAGTACCCGGGACTATCGACCACTAGGACCAAACATCAGCACTGGGCACCAGAACTTGTGGACATACAAGATTTTTGTGGTATCCCATATAATGGGACTAGGGCCCAAAAGTTCCCAAACGCTATCTCCCTCAAACAAAGACCCGTTAAATTTAAATTTGTGATAAAAAATCAGTGGAAGCTTGCGGGGGAAGCGATGCGATGTATCATTGTGTGAAACGTCATAAAATGGCTCTACCGGGAGGCAAACTGGGGACTTGAAGAAAAAACTCCTGAACAACTTGAAGTAGGGCTGTTAGAACATCAGTATGCGGAACATCAGCACTGTGAAACAGAATTTGTAAGAGTAGAGACATTTTTTTTTTCATAATGGCCCTTATTGGTTTCTTTAGACATTAGACCTGGACCTTCCAAAAGTCAACATGTCCCAAGGGTCAAAACATTGTGTACAGATTTGGTCAATCCTTCACAGAATGACGTTTGGGGGTCAAAAAGGCAATGTTGACAGACAGATTCCGATAGATCATCCAGAGTAGATGGTTTGAGCTGAAACAAGGAGTGCCAATGGCACAGTTCGCCTCACCGACCCTTCACAATCATTAATGGGTGTTTAAGGTCAATCTCAAATTTTCAACGATATTTTCATAGGTTTCTAGAAAACAATTGCAGAAACTTTTCAAAAACAGTTTTTCCATCTATGTCTTGACAATGATACCAACATGACACAAATGTGACCCTCAAAATCATGAAAACTTTATTCTACCATAGTTAAGGATAATACGATCAAACTTTCATGGTCGTCAATTCTTTCGAATAGGAGTATAAGCTGCTGACATTGAAACCAAAAATGGCCCAAATTTACACCTAAATGACCATCGATCTCAAATCATTGAACACCCAATGACTATTGGTCATTCTATGATCACCCCAAGTTTCCTGAAGGAGGGAAAAACACTGGACAATTCAAATAAAATGACAAATACTTATCTTAGCTGACCTCTACTTAAATTCCTGAAAAATCCCTAAATGAACTATGCAGCCATGATAAGTACTGACCATCTTTCTTTGCATGGTCCTGATCTACTTCGTAGGAGTAGGAGCCATTCGAATATTCACCATTTTAAACAAATTTTGAACAACCAGTACAGAGCATGGTTCAAGTGGCCTAACTATCCTGGTTCCATCCAATCTTCTCTCTAGGGTAGAAAAAAGGTTGCCATACAATTCAAATGGCCAAAAGTGACTCATTTGATATTTGACCTTGAATTTCAGCTCACCCAGATCAGAACATTGGTCATGCTAATACTAACTAATTTCTGATCATGGGCTTTTCTGTTGGAAGAGGAAGCCACATAAAACATTCAAGCGCATGGCAAAAATGATACGAGATGAAATTGGCCTTGAAATTCATGAACACCCCATAGGTTACTATAGGTTGATATAAAACAGGAACAAACAACGTTCCCAGCTTTTTTGTAGGAGTATGAAGCTGCTTGCTCGTTCAGACTTTTTACCTCAAAATTCCATGAACAGCACGGATAAGCAATTTTGCAAACAGTTGGAGAGGGAAATATGGACACATACTGTCGTACTTGTGATGCGTATGTCGTGGGTTTGTCTCATCGTCAGTAACTCTCCTCATCTGAGGCATCACTGATCAGTGTCACCTTCTGCGTTTGGTCTCAGTTGATGAGGAGCTACCCGCTGTTCATCAGATTCGACTGTAAACAAACAAATCTTATAAGTCACCAATTGCTTTCTTTGCTACTTTTCTCTCCAGCTCTATGGAGTTGTCATAATTATTGGTTAATTGGGGTCTTTCTCAGAAATGCTGTCCCACAAACTACAAAGAGATAACTCAAGAATGGCCTGCACTGCAGTGGTGGCAATCTGGTTGGTATACAGTTACACATACACCCCAAGCTTCGAAATACTCTTCACGAAGAGACGTGACCAGTATGGTGGGTATCACGTGGATACTGGGCTATTTTTCTTACAGCAGATGGTACAACAGATAGTAGGGTTATTCCAACACCCAAAACTCATAAGACCTCTCTTGGATGGGTTTGGTGGAGCACAAGTAGAGTAAATAAAAATATGAACGACACTTCTCAAATAATACCCAACGTTCCTAATCATGAAAAACTGACATTACCAAAAACAGTTTGGGGACAAAATAACAGTGCGAGAATGGTCTCTAAATAAGAAAAATTATACCAGAAAAGATTCTTAGCTCTGAAGCTTGTGAAGTTTCGGCTGTCATAATTTTTGGATCACTCTGGAATAAAATCCGTACAAGATGGCAAGTGGCCTGAAACAATTTGTAAAAGGTTTACAGTTATTAAATATAAGGAATGTTTATATTGTATTTCATTTGAATGAACTCAGTAAATCCATGATCATGTAAGTCGTGGTGCAAGTTCTGTTGATGGTGTGTAATCATAAGCTGCACAGTACTAGATAGCCGCCATTGCAGCTAAATAATACATTGCGAGCACAACCACAGTGGAATTAGCCAGAGTTCTGTTAATTGAGTAAAATCTTCCACACGGGGCGTACTATCGACTCCACACTAGATGTCCAAATGACGTTTATGCATTGGAATGGATGTAGCAATTCTGCGGGTAAATGGATATGGTACGACAACAGATCACCAGTGGTGCTGTAGCTCAAAACCGCACCAATGTACCAAGACGAATGTACAAAAATGTGTTAATGTTCAAGATCAAAGGCCAGAAGGCAGTTTCCAGCAATGGCAATATTTGCTGACGGTAACAACCTTTGACCAATGATATCCTATGGCCGAAGATGTTTTAGCGTCAATGAACATTGGTACTCACTTTAGGTCAACATCCATCGACGAATGCCCAATTGAGAGAAGAGGCAATTTTCACACAATGGCCTATTGCACACCTTCCAAGACCCTGACAGTAGACATCAAAAGCACAAATAGTCAATTGGGTCCAAGTGTGCAACATCTATCAAAAAAAATGATGTTTGCTTCTTTTCAGTCAGATGCTACGGCTTACTTCTAATGACACTATATGACGTGTCTAAAATCTGCAAACAATTAAGCTGGAAAGAGCACCTCCAAAGGAAAATCTAGGACCGTTACATTATGCACAGAACATTTTGAAATTTATACAAATGGCCTTGACCCTGACCTTCACGAAGGCAAACATGACTCATGGGTCCAATAACAAGGTGTCCAAGTTTGGTTGACATCTAGACCATCTTATGGACCGAAAGTCCGTACTGTGCAACAAAAATTGTGAGAGGAGAAAGCATTTTGCAACATTACAATGGTGGGCCCTCGGGCCCACATAGGCATTTGGTCCCTGGGCACCAGGAAGGTATGGACTGGGGGGTGGGTGGGTAGGGAGGTTGGTAGGGAGTAGGTGGGGTAGGTAGGTAGGTAGGCAGGAATGCAGGCAGGCAGGCAGGTAATTAGTTCTGAAAATTTACCCTTAAAATTTTTACCCTCGGCCTCCCAGAGATGACCTCTGGAGTCGATAACAATTTTATAACATAGAATTTCAAGCATTGACGGTTGGTACGAGTGAACTTTGGTTTATTGTTTTTATTTCGGCCAGTTCACGAACATAAAAATCAAACCGCTTATCCCCAAGGGGGAGGCCTCTACTTGGATACCAAGTACGGGGGGAAAGATTTTTGAACGGAAACTCGAAACAGGCGACGGTTGGATGGAGAGGCTAATACTGACAAAAATGAAATGTCTGGAGGGGAATCGTATGGGATACATATATTTTCCAGAAAAATTCCACAGGAAGCGTAAAATACGGAGCATCGGCCGACAAACAAAATATTTTCAACATAGGCTTTTCAACTGTGAACAGATGTCATAAAACTTTGGTCTGTCGTTTTCAGTCGAAATTGGACAGATTTCGATCATTGAGACGTTTATTTCAGCTAATATTCACCAGCGATTCGAATTCGACAATGAAAATGAGAGGGAAGCGAATTAATTCAATAATTTTATTTGATTAAAATAACTTCCCAGTTCGCATAGAAACACCACAAGACTGTTGGCAACCTGTCGTTAAGGAGGGTCATACTAGATCACTCCCCCGGTTCAAGGCGGAGTTCTGTAATGAACGTTTAGCCAACATCCTTTCAAAAGAGTGGCCTTTTAGGTCATTAAACTTGCTTTGACTACTCGTACACTCTGAAGTCATTAATGGTTATTTATCATCAAATAGCTAAAAGCACAATGTGGAGGGAACATTCGGAGAAATTTTCAACACGAAAAATCATGTAGCCTTTAATGAATATATTAAACCTATTAATATTTAAATGATCACAGCTAGATGATCGGAGGTGAAACATTGTATCAAAGTTAGTTTGAAATTCCTGAAGAATGGAATTATAGTGGCAAAAGAGCATTGTTCCAGACTGGATAAAGAGATAGTAAAATATGAATGTGCAAACGAAGGAGGTTGGCTAATCATGCAGAATTCACACCATTGAGGTATCCTGGAACATAAAGCAGATCTCTGAAGGCTACTTACTTGTATAATAACTACAACAATTAATCAGTGGAGTTCATATAAATATCTAATGAAATTGGCCCCTATTAATCCAAGTTGTATATAGAGAAACCCAAACTGCACTGAATAATGAAGAGATATAAGTTCACCCTCTTTGAAACTAAAACAAACTGTTGAGATTTTCAATTCTATAGTCAGAGGGGTTCGCCCAGTGGAGAGTCAATATTATTAGGCTAAAAGAACTATATTAAGTGTTGATGAAAAAGGAAAACACCACCATTACATTATTGAGGGCTCACCCAGTATCATGATAAGTGTAGTTAATTAAATAGGATGCGTCTGACTGAATATTTTCTTAGTTTAATTGGTACAACAGTGGGTGTGTTTTCCTAGCTGTGATGTGTGGGGTTGGTGGAATGTCACCATGAAATATTAGTGGGCTCTGTGACAGAACGTGACATTATGAGATAACTATTGCTGGGTATACCCTCCAGGGGTTGCAGGAATGTTGAGCAAATGTTTTTTTTTGGTGAGGAAATTCCCCTTCCAGCCACTTCAAGTTGAACCAGACGATTATATCTTATTATAAGGTTTGTTATCACGGGGGTCTAGTAGGGAAGGGTCGGGGAAGCCTGCCCCCCCCCCCTGCCAGGTGATTTTTTCCCATTTCATGGGTAAGGTTCAAATCCTACACACCCATTTGGCCGAATAATCCTTAATAAAGGCCAAAGTACAGCCAAATTAATACGCTGGTTGGTTTATAATGTTAAAGAGAATAAAAAATCATTCAATATCACTTTGTCATCATCACGTTTGTTCAGGGTTTATAGCATTTTGTTGGGAAGATATGGCTTCCTCCAAATTCATATGATTTGGTGATTTTGGAAACTAGCAACCTTTTTATGATGTCATATCTACCAATTATGGGAAAAGTTAAAGACAATTTCTAACATTCCTCAAAATTATCAGATATGACGTCATCAAATGTTGCCAATTTGCAAAATTGCCAACTACGCAGTGATAAATTAAGAATCTTCAAAATGTTGTAACTTATAAATCTGAACATGTATGAACATGAACATGAGTTTGATTGGCAAGATTTCAATTCACAATTATATGACATTTAATATTTTTGGCTGTGAATTGTCCTTTAACATGTGATGGAGTGGACAGTTTGTTCACCCATATGCCAAACCCGTGTCCTTTTCAGCCAGAATAACCACTGGCTTCATGCATGGCTAGGCTAAGATGAAAGCTTTGTGTGGTTATATTCGCAGCATCGACAGCCATCTTTCATGCTGTGGGGTACTGTTTTCTCTATTCTTTTGCCCCCATGCAGATGATCATCATAAGCAACAGAAGTGCATCGGGACTTTTGGGTCTTTGGTGTGACACTCAGAATTGAACATCAGGCTTTCTGGTCGTGACTATTGCATATTACACTAATTTGAATGGCCGTTGATATCAGAGACAATTCCTACCAGCGAAGCCCAGTTTTGCCTTGTTCAACCAAGGACTGCTTTTACAACAAAGACAGCCATAAATGCAAGACTACAACTTTAGAAAACCTCTTTAAGGGACGGCCTCTCTAATAAATAATTTTCAACATATATACAGGAGGCATGGGCCAGCATGCCAATTAGCTCAGGCAATGCTCCCAGACAATGAAGGTGTTTTTTTTTCCTTTAGAAGAAGGAATGAAATTTCATCAACCCAACCTGAATGTGAACACTTCCACTACTTGAGATTAACTAGCAGCTAACTGATGGGACTTGACTATCATCACTACTATTGTTGGCCCTGAATTTTTGGGTTCAGCTGAAGTGCCTGCTGTACATGTCACAATGCTCTGACTGTGAAAGAATGGAGAAAAACTCAAGAACTACGAACATACCTCAATAAAGACTTGTGCAAGAGAGACAAAAAGTTGGGAGGCATAACTAACAAAAAAAATAAAATATATTAAATATAATATATATATCAATTATGAAAATAAAAATATAAAAACAAAAAAAAAAAAAAAAAATTTGAAATTAATAAAAAAAAAAAAAAAAAAAAATAATACAAAAATTATAAATATAAAATCACATACAAAATATCAACCAAAAAAAAAAATAAAAAATAAACATAATAAAAAAAATAATTAAAAAAAAATAAAAATAAAAAAATATAATAAAATAAAAAAAATAAAATAAAATCAATAAAATCACATATAACTATAATTATCATAATTAAAAATAAAAAAAAAAAAAAAAATATAAAAAAAAAAAAAATACAAAAAAATAAAAAAAACAAAAAAAATAAGTTAATAAAAAACAAAAATATAAAAACAAAAAAAATCAAAAACATCAAATAAAAAATAATAAATCAAACAATACATAAAAACAAAAAACAAAAAAAAAAAAAATAAATAAATAATAAAAAAAAAAATATAATAATTAAAATACAAAAAAATAAGAAAATAATAATAACTACATTAATATTAAATAATAATATAAAAATAAATAATATTAAAAAAAAATATAAAAATATACAACTAATTAAAAATAGTGGGATGGGGGAGGTGCTGGCGGGAGTGTAGATAAAACAAAAAATATATAATAAAAAAAAAATAAAAAAACAATAAAATCAAATAAAAAAAAATAATATATTAATACAAATAAAGGGTTGAATATAAAAAAAAAAAAAATAAAAAAAATCAATTTAATAAATAAAAAAAAAAAAAAAAAAAGAAAACATTTTTAATTTTTTTATAAAACATCAAAAAAATACAAGCAAAATAAAAAAAAATAAAAAATAAAAAAATATAAATTTAAAAAAAATAACAATAATGCCACAAAAAAAAAAAAAAATAAACAAATAAAAATATAATCTAAAAATAAAATAAAAGCAAATAATAAAAAAAAAATAAAAAAAATTACAAAAATAAAAATAAGAATTACAAAAAAAGAAATAAAGCTTATAAAAATACTAAATAAACCAAAAAAAAAAATAATAATAATAAAAATAGAAAAAAAGAAAAAAATAAAAAATAAAAAAAAACAAAAAAAAAAAAACAAGAAAAAATTATAAAAAAATAAATTAAGCTTGTGGGAAGAGAATCATTTCAACATAAAAACAAATTAACAAATATATAAAATTAAAACAAAACAATTAAAAAATAAAAAAAAAAAAAAGGGAAAAAAAAAATTAATGATATAAAAAAAAAAAAAAATAACATAATTAAAAAAATTAAAAAAATTAAAAAAATAGATAAAAATTAAAATAAATAATAAAAAAATTAAAAGTAAAAATATAAAAAAAAAAATAATATAATCAAACAAAATAATAAAACAAAAAAAAAATTTATAATAAAAAAAACAAAAAAACAAAAAAAAATATGATGGGGGGTGAATATATAAACAAAATAATAAAATAAACAATAAAACAAAAAAATTAAAAAATAAAATATTAAAATAATAAAAAGAAAAATTAAAAATAAAATAAAAAAAAACAAATTAATAAAAAGATTAAAAAAAAAATTAAAAATATGACGAAATAATAAAAAATACAATATATAAATTAAAAAAAATACAAAACTAAATAAAAAAAAAATAAAAAAAATAAAAAAAAAAAAAAAAAAAATAATAACCAACAATAAAAAAATATAAAAATAAAAAGTAAAAATAAAACAAAATATAAAAAAATATAAATAAAAAATATAATAAATAAATTAAAAAAACGAAAAAAATATATAAAATTAAAAATAAATATTACACAAATATAAAAACGACAAAAAAATTGATAAATAAAAATAAAAAATCATAATAAAAAAAAAAAAAAAAACAAAAAACTATAAGGAGAGAGGAGGAGCGGAAAAAATAATACAAAAATAAAAAAAAAAAAAAATAAAATAATATTAGAACACATAAAAAAAAATTAAACAAATATAAAATAATAAAAAATTACCAAAAAAAAAAAAAATATAAGAAAAATACATAAAAATGAAAATATGTTAAAATGGGGAGTGCTATGAACCCTAAAACATTCCTGGCCCTAGGCCTGCCTGCTGGAATGTCTAGACAACAGATCCAGTAGGGCGGTTTCCTCCCCAGTGCGCTACACAATGTCCTCCATCACAGCTAAGTGGCTGGGTCGCACCTTCAGACATTAACTGGTACGTGTGAATGGTAACTAGGCGGGTTTGCGCCCACCACCTCTGCTGATTAACTCAGCCACCCAACCCTGGCAGCCCGTAATAAACTAACTGGGCCCCCCTACCACCGCAGGATTTGGACCTTGCAACCTTTAGGATTGATTGCTTTCCAATTACCATATCTTGCACATTCAGTGAAATAGTGAATGTTTAGGGACTCATAACTACTACTACTCGTAACTACGACTCGTAAAGTTTTTACAATGTATTTACATGTGGGGGCAATTATAAATAATTCAACAATTTCTCAAAAAGAAAGTAAAGTTTGCACCCATCTAGTAACCCTATGGCAAGCGACCATTCTTGCATGTGACAATCGAGAAATAGCCATTTCATCCATGGTCCCCACAGATAGTATGGGGCAATGCATTTTGCCCTCAAATACCAGCAGTCACTTTCCCGGCAAAGACAATGTTTAGTTTATCACACATAGAACCCCATCTGCATAGCCTTACCTCACAATGGCTATCACCTGATGTCAACGTGAACCCGCCTCTCAAATGCTTTGGAGGGCGATCATCATTGCATTGTCATCATCATCTGTAAGAACAATGCATTGGTACTGTTATTAGGCAGCCTTCAGAGTAAATGGTGTAGAATGAAACTGATCTTGCTTTAGCAAAATTGGAATGAAATAAGTGAATTTTTCATGAAATTAAAAATTAGTTCAGTCAGTCAGCGAATTCGGAATATCACTGTAAAGTTGATATATGTTACAACCCAGGCATGCTATGCCTGTTCCCATATTCACAGGTTGTGGCAATAACTCAAGGAGGAGAGCACAATTTTTATCAACCCTGGGCCAAACCTATCAAAACCAACCTTATCATTGTAAAACAAAAAATGATTACTTCGACTGAAAATGTTGTAAGTATTTGCATTGACAAAAGTTTTGAATAATGATTCCCAAATCATGTAGTTCAATGTATTCAAATATTCAGTATATAAATGTTCATTAAAGGGAAAAATTCCAGCCACAAAAAATATTTAAAGTTCATATGAATGTGCATTAAAAGTCATGCTAATCAAACTTTGTTTCAGGTTCATAGCATGTTCGGTTATCATGTATTTTCCGAAAAGAATTAACAAATAATCACTGCTAATTTGGCCAATTTGCAATTGGAACATTTGATGACGTCATATCCACTAATTTGAGAGAAAAATAGTAAGAAATGTCTTTTTCCTTAGGATTGGTAGATATGACTCACAAAAAAAAAGGTTGGCCAGTTTGCCAAAATCAGCAAACTATATGCAAATGAGGAAGCCATATCTTCCCAAACCGAAAATGCTATGAAACTGAAAATAAAGTGAGATTGAAATGATTTTTTTTTTTTATCTTAACATTGTAACACCAAGAGGAGTCTAATAATTTGGCTATAATTTCCCTTTAATTAAATAGAGTACGATCCACTATTCTGAAAGCCAAATGGGTAATCTCATAGTAGCTACAATGTATATTTTCCAAAATAACTTTTTATAATAAACAAATATAATAAAACAATCACACCTGAATGGAGGGGAATGAACCTTTATTACAATATGTTGTGCAGGTCAAGTTCAGAGGCATCATTAAGTCCCAATATCTTTCCTCCTTGCACAGTTTCATTCCTAAGCTAGAAGGGTACTTGGAATCTGCAGATATGTTGTATTCGAGGAGCCAGCCAAGCCAGCCAATACTCTTTAGCAATCCGCACATAGCTACCAACAGCGGTAGTCACTTGGTAGTTTTCTGGAAAATTGAATGACGACTAACTCCAAAGTCAGATATGATCAATTTTCCATTTGCATATGTTGGATGGACATGAAGATCCTGATAGAAATAGAATACCTGTCTATCAACTGATGAAATATCTTTAGTTCTGAGCATAAATTATTAAAAAGTTTCCTGACTCATTGTCAAATCTTACACTCAGTACGTCTTCTGAGAGGATGCAGTTTCGGAAGAATAAAGGGAATCCCCCCCCCCACCCCAAAAGACACTATAGTGCTTTATACTATTCC
>JAODTK010003058.1:0-19731 GCA_026419785.1 Sclerodactyla briareus | reverse complement strand
GTTTTGAACACCCTGTTTCCAAATTCGAATTATTTTACATTCCGCCACCAGATTCTCGCGGGAGTGTTCAAAATCGGAATCCGGGTGTCCCAAAATAGACTGAGGGATCCGATTTTTTTTTTTCGACGGTTTTCTATTTTCGATGGGTTTATTCATTTTTCTCAATGGATTGAATTCTATTTTCTCGATGGCTGATTCCATTTTTCGATGGCTGATTCCATTTTCGATGGGCCGTTTCTGTTTTCGACGTCCCCATTCCAACTTGATGTTTTTACGTTTCGCGCTCCGTATCTGCAGCCCTAGTTGTGGTACCTTGGCTATCCTGTAGACGTTTAACACAACTTTGGAGTATCTTATTCAGAAAGGATCCATAATTTTCCTTTGAGATCGTGTTCAAAATTCCTGCTCATACAGTCAAGAGTACAGTCAAGTGGCATAGAAAACTAAGTTAGGGCAAACCCACCATTACAGGCGGTCGATCCGATCTCACTTGATATTCACTATATTGAATAATCCAGTGGAGCCGAGAACTGAGTAGTGCAGTGACCATAAAATTCGGGGGCGAATTGAGAAATACTAGGTACTGTACTCAACTTCCAATGAAATTAGACAACGTTTTGAGGTTTGGTAATTTTAGTTGGATAATATGACAAGCCCACCATGTCAATGTCCATTGCCCCTACAAGACTATGGCTACGCCCTGCATCAAGCAACGCAAAAAAGGGTCAGATAAAGTGTGGAGTGCCATTTCTGGCATTTAGGATGATTTTCCAAGATGTGTGTACCTACGCGTCAGGCGATGCGGCTCTCCACCTAGTTATTAACTTGACTTCCTATGAAATATTCCAAATTCCAGCCCCCCCCCCCCCCACCACCCGCCCACTGAAAAAATCACAGCTACGCTACTGTATTCAACCTTCGATTACCGAAAGTACCGTTTCCTTCAACCTGAGTTACTATCCTTTCAAACTTTCCTCAACGATCTGTTTCAAGCGATAGTGCTCTCCGTTATTTGATAACCGGCAAATCTCCCCCACTTCCACAACGGGTGTCTACTTAACACACATATGTCACTCTGCACGGTCAGTATATTAATAGACTCAAATGAAGGGGTTGAGTTGCTAAGCCCACCTGTTCCCTGTTAAAACTTGCAGTGCAGTCATGGTATTATTGCTTGTAATCATTGCTGACATATTCTTTCACACCAAAAATATAAGAGGCCGATGCGTGACAACTTTTCCGGCGATCTTGACAGTATACTTCCCTCTGTACGCTAACGCGCCAACCGATGTGGCGCTACGCTTAGATAGTGTATCGCCCGTTCACCCGTCCCCTCCCCCACTTTCCGAAACGGATCGACGCCCCGTGGTTCAAAATGTATAGAATTGGATAACATGGGTTATGACTCCGATAACGGCCATTCTAGTCATTGCCTCATGATTGTTGTCAGTGGGGTAGTACGCACGGGGGTAGAAAGCAAGAAACCCCATGACCCAAGTGATCAATAATTTTAAACACAAAACCAAAGAAAAAAACAAAAGAGTTTTTGCAGTTCACCAGTAAAAGTAAAGTTTTTGCAGCTGTTTTATTTAGCAAATATTGCAAGCAGCAATGTGTCTAGGGGCCCATAATTATACTAAATTGCTATAGGTAGGGGTGAAGTCATCATAATAAGTGAGGGCGCACTTCTTTTGGGTTCCGAACGCTCAAACCCCCCCCCCCTCCCCCCCCTCCCCCCTCCCCCCTCCCCCCCCCCCCCCCCATGACAAATCGGTGGCTCCGCTACTATTGGTGGTGTAATGTATGGGTAACGAAGCATCCTTAAATGAAAAGTTTGATGACGAAATAACGCAAGCGCCATTTTGACACTATTTTCTTCTCCATCGGATCGACCAACCGTAAAATTCTGAAGGGAGAAACCCATTCCCTCACTTCTGAAAATGTTGTGTAACTAGCCATCTGAATACGGTGTTGTTTAAATCACATAAATACCAAAACAATCATTGTATATAATCTGCACAATTGTTTGTTAACCTTTACACAATTTGTTCCCTGTAATTTCTTACAAAGAACGCGATAGATTTTGCTTTAGTCTACACACTGTGAGTAGATTCCCACAACCTTTTCTAACTTTCCAAACTTTCCCTTTCCTACACAACAGTGCCTCATTTTTACCCCACGTCCACACGGAAGACCACATCTCAGCATATCACATCTGAATACTGAGACTTAAGATCTAGGCAAATGAGAACAAATGTTTAAAGAGCGAACCTATTTACATTTTTTTTTTTGGCAAAGCAATACATTGTCCGCTGTCTGCTCAACTATCAACCGCCTACTCAGAGACGGTGCACTTTCCCGAGCGCCATCCCGAGAGAATTTTCTGGAATTGGCTTTAATACTAACCTTTTATATCTATTTCTAACCCCCAACCCTAACACGAAATATAGGCTATACAGATCCCCCAGGGGGCTAACAGCTACAATCACAATAACCACTAGCCAATCGGAAATACCTCCGAAGCAGGTGCACTCATCTGCAAATTTTGTGAATCTTTACGTCATGCTGTCAGTCTGTTTGATTAGAGGTTATACGACTGTAAATGTGTGTGTGTGTGTGTTGTGTGTGTTTGTGTGTATGTGGTGTGTCGTATGTGTGTATGTACCACGTACGTGCTTGTGAAATCGATACCTCCACCTCACTCCATTTGGTATGTGTGATTCCATAAGATGAATGTTCCCTTTCGCTTTTGGGCTCTGTTCCCATGTTATACCAGTTCAACAGGGTCAAGTCAGCGGTAAAAGTCAAAACCTTCTCCACAATGAAAGAATCCATTTTCTTCATCAGCTGCGAATTTGGTATACAGCTTACGTCTGATAGCAAGGACCCTTCTTGTGGGTGTAGCTTTGTGTTTGAACATGGTGGAAGTGTCCAGCCAATTTCAGCTTGTTAATCACGATACTTCGACCCCACTTGATGGATCGACTCAGAGCATATTGGGATGTGTGAGCGGTTTTCCCTACAATGTACAGTCAATGAAACCTGTGTGTCCTGGGGTCCAGTTCGAAAGTCTCTGACTGAGGTCACCAGCGGTTTCAAAGTCTGAAACTCCAAACGATTGGTCTGATCAAATTGTTTTCCTTTGTACGAAGTACACACAGCCTATTGTTTGGTGTAGGTTGGTTGACTTTCCTGGTGGAGATGGGGCAATTTTCGACAAATTACTATGACCAATTTATTTTACATAGTAACACTCGACATGACGTATGGACTTTTAGAAAAGAGGGAAGTGAATGTGTTCGACTAACTTTGCGTTCATAATTATTCTGATAGTTCATTCTTTGCTATACATTGGCTGCCCGATTCTCAGGCGGATATACTTTGGCCAAAAGGCTGAGCCGATGCTGTCAAGGTTTTTTTACTGTATGATTTCTCGCTGTTTTAACAAGTTCTGAGAAATAATACAGCATTCACCATTGTTGACCTAGCATATTGATTTAATTTTTTCTTCGTTCTGCTCTTCACCTGGCGGATCATATGTCCTCCACTTAGGACCTGCATTGGAGTTCTGGTTCACAGTGACTATAACTGTCTCGTATGTGATGACCAAAATTACTAGTTGATGCTCGAAATAACCGGAAATTATGTTTATTAAAACAATGCCTCTGGTAACATTTCCGGTGAATAGTAGAGATCTATCTTTCGTCTGCATGCTCTCCCTAGTGTGTTATATGTATGCCTTCTGACACAAATGCTTCCAAATGTCCTTTCAGTTTCTCGCGGTTCCTTCCAGTTCTTCCGGAAAACTCTTACAGAAACTAGGCCGAAAACTTATGTTGCATTGAGGTCGCACCCACTGACTGTTATTTGGGCGCTCTTGGATTTGGGGTCACGTAACTAAGGAAGTGAGGCAACATCTCCGATATCCGTGAAGGCGGGACAACTTTTATCTGACAAATTTGTTACGTATTATTATTTTTTAATTATTATTAGTATTATTATTATTATTATATTATTATTATTATTATTATTATTATTATTATTATTATTATTAAGTAAGGTAGTAGTAGTAGTAGTAGTAGTAGTAGTAGTAGTAGTAGTAAGTAAGTAGTAGTAGTAGTAAGTAGTAGTAACGATGTATGGCGAACACTAACTAAAATAAAAAAAAACAAAATTTAGCTACATTCCTGAGGGAAAGTAGGAAAACACTACCAGTACACATCTGCATGGTCATGAACAACTGACTGTGAAACAATTAAATCAATTAGCTATCGAATATTATGCAATTATGGAATGTCGATCTCGCTCGTCGCCTTACGTTGAGATGACACACTGTGCCCCGACTGTTTGACCACACTGTTCCCATGTCGGGCATTCAACCGAATCAAAGTAACACGTGCCGTTATAGAGAATTAATACTCAAAATGATTCAACCGTAGCACAGGGATAGTCAGCATTTTATAAGGCAGTGGCCCATATGGGAACTTGATACTGGAAAAATATATTGAAAAAGAGAGAAAACATTACAACGTTACTTCCTCTTTGCGGTTTTTTTTAAAAACGACAGATCGTTTCCATTAGTATGGCAATTAGGCTACAACGGCCTGGAATCACTATTGGTACCACATACCAGTCTTGAACAACACGACCAACTGGGATACAGTACAGAATTGAAAAAAAACAACATCATTTCGGGGAGCAGCCTACCTCTTTAGCGGACAAATACCTCAAACTCATGCATAAACAATGAGTGGTCGAATGAATGTTTCAATATTTTCATAGGGTGTTAGTTAACAGGAATTATGATGTAGCAACTAGGGTACAGATCTATCGTTTGTACTAACGAACGGTTGTTGCCGCTTTATCGTAAATGAGTGTTTGATTAACAATATTATTGAGGGCCCCGGTACACATATACATACTGTAGTTCTTTCGCTGTAACCATGCAACCGAGCGTCGAACGATGAAATCCCGAATATCCTAGTGGAAGTGGTCCGATCTTAGAGAACTGGTCTATATCTGTGGCCTATAGCACTGTACTTCTGTGACCTAGAGAAATGGTCTTCTGTGACTTAAGGAAATTGATACTTCTTGCCCTATAACTGGACTTCTATCTGTGACCTAGAACACTGGTACTTCAGTGTCCTAGAGAACTGGCACTTCCGGTGACTAGAGACTGGAACTACTCCCGTGACGAAACTGGGCAACAGAACTGGTGTTTCCTGTGACCTAGAGAACTGGTACTTCAGTGACCTAGGAACTGGTACTACTTCTACTGACCAAGAGAACCGGAACCTCTGTGACCGGGTGACGCTATAGAGGTCGGAGCCTGTAGACCCCTTACTGACCGTCCAGGTCTCAAGGAATCGGGCCGTGGTCCGCGGGCGTCCTGATAATCCTTATCGCTTAGTGTTTAAGATTGTATCAAGAGGAACGCAAGTCCAATCATATATTCACCATTCCGCCTATTTCAATAATATTAATTCTATCTAGCTATTACTCATACTCCCGTAAAGAATAGAACACCAACTGATCTGAGTGTTTGGAATTTCCTCTCATTGGTATGGGGGGGGGAGAGTCTAATCGGTTACCTTCAATAATAGGGTTCCTGTTACGGGTGCACAGTTCCCGATTCTTGTCCTGCGGAAACGTCCTCGTCCCAATGAATCAAAAACTTACACACTTACACACCCACTATACAACCAATAAGGAAATCTCACGAACTCCACGGTAGCTGCAACTTTTCCAGATAAAATAATCCCTCTAATCGGCCTACGCTACGAACCGTAGGAACGCTACCCCTCCAGTGCTGGTAATAAGAATCCCCTAAAAAAAAGAGCCGTTTCCATGTCGTATTGGCCTTTCCGGTGCACTGATTCTATCGCCTCTAGCCCTATTATAATACTATGTAGGCGGCCTATGTTATACCCAGTTGAAGTCGTAACCACTTTTGCAAAATCGTTATTTTTGGGCAGAATAATGTGGCCTATGAGGGTAAAATATTGAAATCCCAGAAATGGAATGAGCAGATCAATTTTCCAGAAAGTTTGACCCCCTCCGCCTCCCCCTAGAAATGTGCGTGTCGTCTTTTTTCGGTGAAAATAATGTGGTGCTTGGGGTATAGAAGTGGGTTAAAAAAACAAATTACCAACAGAAGTGATGGGAAAACGGGCACTTCCTACATATTCTCACCAAAAATGTTGGAACTGACTAACCGCTCTTCCCCATTTTGGGGGTTTCTCACCATTTTGACAACCCCCCCCCCCTCTCTCTCTACACCCATACAACCACGAATATCGTCAAATAATGACCAAACACTATTACTAAGAGATGGAGGTCCGCATAATGGGGGTGGGCACACGTTCGAGTGAGAACGTAACAATTTTTAGGATTTCTTTTTTGGCTCCCAAAGGGACACAACCCCATTTCTGTGAAGTGCTGGTGCTCAATATTAGGTTGGGGTATGGTGTGAGTGAGATTTGAAGATGTAGGACTCCCCCGCCCCCGCCCCCCCCCCTCTTCCATATTGGTGTTTAACCCCCCCCCCCCCCCTTCCTTAGTTCTGTACCCGAACCCGCACATTTTACGAGAATGTTGTGCTAGCGTTAGACATTTTATTATTGTGCTACTCAAATGGCGACGAGTGTGATGCTTATTCCCAACGCGGTGTGCAAGTGATCACACTCAAGGGGATCCTACACACATTGACTAATGATTCCTTTCTCAGTTGGTGACAAGGGATGTCTGAAAAGGCTGTTCATTACATGAGCTACACATGAGCTCACGGCAGCGTGATGGAAAGGGGTGGGTGTGGGGGTGGTGTAGGGTGGACAATTATTAGATTTGCGAAGAAGTTACCTCCATATTTTGAGTGTTCGGTTTTCCGTTTTCTGTAAAGTGCCAATTTTGTGTGTGGAAACTGTTTGATGTTCCCTCAAGAATGTAAAATGTATATTTCCCATTTTATTGAGGAAATGTAAATGTATCCGCGAGGTTACAGAATTTACATTTCGTTTTATGAGGAAGAATGGTGGGACCTCATCAATGGGTGTAAGTGGCAGGTTCCCTCGGACTACTGTCGTAGATATTTGTTGCCACCACTTTGTATACATACTACATAACATACAGACATACATACATCCATACATACACTACATACATACTACATACATACATCATACATACTACATACTACCTACATACATACAACTAATACATACATACATACCTCTGCTGACTGGTGTAACTAACGTTCCCTTCGTTTGCAATGAAAATCACGGTTTTCCCATGTTGCCCTTTTTCTTTTCTTCTGGGGGGGGAGGGGGTGGAAGTGAAGTTGGGTTTCCGCAATGGATGGTGTATATGTCTCCTCAAACAGTGGTGGGAGTGTTACCCCTGTATGTGGGTAACCTGCACTCTCCGTCATTAAGTTACCTATATGGGGTAACACGATTAATCGGGGGAAGCATAGCTCCGCCCTCTTTTTGGGGTAAAGTAGACATAACTTTTGACATGACTTTGAGCAATCCTTGCCTTGTTTAGCAGCTGGATTGTTTTTCACGACTCTGGCCCTAGCTGCTGGTCCTCAGTAATGATACACTGACATTTGCGGGTATTTGCGGAAATCTTAATGTAAAATTATCACATGATACCTTTAACATGGTTGTTGTTGCTTGATCATTATGAATGAATGCAAATGAGGAACAGGTCAACATTAGGCTGGACGATATGGACTGAGAGACCCCCCGTTTTTTGTCCCCCACCGCCCCACCACCACCCCCTCCCTACAGAGAAGCCGTAAAATTTTCGATATAAAACCCTTCATAACCATCAGGAGAGTATCTTCCCATAAAATGGTCTTCAATTCAACACCCACTACAATAAGATCCGTACGAAGTTGAAAAAATCTAGTGATTTCTCGAAATCCAACATAAACCTCTTTATCCTTGTGTAGTATTCAATAATATACTAACAGTGCTAGCTACATTTCAACTGATATATCTGCCTTTCATAAAGCCCTGTTTACCAGAAAATGAATGCCGATACAGCTTGACCGCGATCTTATAATCAGTGTTCAAAAAAAAGCGATATAGGTCGCCATTTTCTCTTCAATATAATATCTAAACCGTTTTTGGATTGAAGGTAATAAGCGTTCTTGGCTTCCTTGCCTATAATCAGAAACGGAGCTGCAAAAATGCCTTGAAAGTTGAAAGACTCAATAAGTACCAACCTCCCCCCCCCCCCCTCCCGAAATTTCATAAGAACTCTGGCATTCAACTAACAACAATAGTATAGCCCCGTCTATGGGAGCTGGGCGATTCTTTCAATAGCAATGATAAAAGTGCTCAAGGCACTTGTTGTTAGTGTTTGTTTTTCCTGTACTCGTTCCGTCTTCTGGGAGTGAAGGACGATTTCAAGTTCATGTCAGGTACGGTGCTTGTCTGAATACTATGCCGACACTCTAACATACATACATCAGCCTTTATGCATGCGCACATACACATATATAATACACCTATTATAACCGTGGTTCCTTGTGTCGTTCGCGACTAAAAAACATTAAATGAAAATGAAAATGGCCAGGGTTGGTGTTGGGTTATTCAATTTCTGGATGCGTGGCACCTTTCTACACCTCAGGTGCTTATATCAACGGGGTTCTTGAGGGTACCTATAGAATATTTTAGGTGGCAGTCATTTCATTCAGCCTCATCTCCAAACACCACGAATCAAATGATACACACCTGATCTATGAGTGACCAGGCTAGGTCGCTTAGAAGTATTTGAGCAGCGCTGGCCGAGTGTGACGAATGATGAATACTAAACTGAACATATAAAACCATGACAAACCCTTTGTTCCAGCGAGCTTCTGCTCCCTTTTTCCTGTTGGCCTAGTTGGCCTCCGTTTCCAGTCGTTTCGACTAACTGTTTCTTCTGCTCTTTCATCTCGTCCAGCCTCCTTGCTCGATGTCTCGAGTTGATCTTCTCTTTGTCTGTTTCAGGTTCCCGCAGAGGGTGTGTCTGGTAAAACTCTTATATAGCGCCGTGGTAAGGGAAACCGCCTCCGGACCGCCATCGTAAACCCGTCGTTGTTGAAACATGACGTCCATCATCTCGATGGTGATGTTTGTGTTGTACGGAGAACTCCCCGTTAGTGAACTGTCATTTCCTATCGGCGATCAATCGTTTGAATCGCTTATGTGCGATAATTTCTAGGCACACATACGTGGTTGAAGTCTATAAAATCGCTGGATCCAGTTGACGACCACAACAAATTAATTCGCCTACATCGCGATATCGTTAGAACCATTGCTGGTTCCTTCGATGATCAGGTCCCGTCAAGAAAATTATATCGAAGCTTTGATTATCTGGCATATTGATGCTCGAGGAGATCATGATCGTTATGTACGCACGACCCATCAACGACAAGCTTCGATGTTCTTGCGCATTTCGATTAGTTATTTTGCGTTGGCGTCGAGTTTTTGTTCACTTGTGGGTTAGGGCACCGTACGTACTGAGACGATTTGAAGAACCAGCCTAAGGACTAAGCTTATAGCCGACCGGAATGGCTGAGCTTGCTTATTATTCGCGGATGCGGTATGTCGATGGGCATGGCGAACGATGTCCATGCAGCTCTTACAGTGTTTGATGAACGCTTCATTTGACGCATTTCCTTCCCACAGTTAACGCTCCCGGTTTGAAAAGATGGTATATACTTCCCTGAATTCTCTTTGAGTGCGTCAGCATTCCTGTTCCTTCCATCCGCGTGTAATATGTCTGAGTGCCCCTCAAGTATAATCGTTTCGCGGATTGGCGTGCGTGAGAAGCCATCATCATCACTGTCTAGGATCAGTCGCCTATATCATCTCCAATCGCCCGGAGACTGAACTGCGAAGAGCAACGAACGAAACAGAGAACCTAATTACCCTTAACATTACTGCTCATTGGTAACTTGCGTACGGACACTGCGTTCTTTCGGCGAGGAATGCTCCCTCGCCAATAATCCGAACAGTCTTCGTCCCACTGGTGAAAATGAAAACATACGAGCTAGTATACATTGCTACATCGTGCAGATTGGCCAAAGCATTTCATATTAACTGTTTTTAGTAATCTCTTATTTCTCTCCACTTTTGGTTGTATCTCTGCTTTTTCTATGTATTGTGTTTCGTTTTGTTCGCCACATGTGTGCCTCGGTCCAGATTACAACACTTCTGATCCCACACCGCTAGACTAATAATATTAAATAAATAGATAAGAATTGAGTTTAGTTTTAGTTAGTTTCCGTTAGTTTAGGTTATAGGTTTAGTTTAGTTTAGTTTAAGTTTGTTTTAGTTTAGTTTAGTTTTAGTTTTTAGTTTCGTTTAGTGTGTTTTAGTAGAAGAAGGCAAGAATGACCAGTGAACTATGAACTCATGAACGAACCCTGAAATCACAACCCAAGATTTTACTAGAAAAACCGAATGCAAAGAACTTCTCCCACAATTTCTGAAGGAAGGGTGGACTTCTCGAAGACCACACAATCTACAGGGAGTTTTTTTCCACTCATTATTTACTCTTGGAAAAGAAATTACCTCCGAAGTTCTAATCCGCAACGTTGCCACGAAACTTTGGACAATTGCCCCTTTAAGTGGTCTCATCAGAAATTTGAAGAAGTTTCAGAAAGGCCAAAAGCTATGTAGCCATTGGAAACCCGAATCAAATCACTACTAATTCGCTCCGCCTAATTTAGCTCCAATTGAATGTCAGACAAGACGCCTCAATCTTTCTCGCATGGCAAATTTCGGGGCATATAGTGATTAATATCGTAGCTTATGCTTATTATACTCTATTAACAGCTTTTGTTGGAGTGAGGATTCCATCTCGCCATAATATGAGGTAGGTATCACCTAAACTGCTCTACAAACACTCACCTGACACATGTATTGATCAAGAAATGATGTTTAATCAGCGAGTCAGTAGGTCAAGTATAAGAGAAGTTCGAAGTTTTTACAGACGGATCCTGATGAAATACCCGACATTATCCTACTGATAGACGCGCATTTTTTATAATATTTAAGCTTTAATAACATCACGGTAAAGGTATCAAACCTAGTTGGTTGTCCTCTTTCCGTTGATAATTATAGAAAAGCTGCGTATTCATAACTTACGTTTCAATTTTGATAATCCATATTCAATTCAATCCACAGGGCACTAGAAACACCGAGGTCGTTTAGCGAGCTAGTGACCAAATGGAAAAAAAAAAAAAAAAAATAATAATACTAATAATTAAGATAATAATAATAATGTACCACCTGGAGAAACATTTTTTATAATGTCTGAGAACAAGCCGTTTTGCCACCCCAGAGAATTCATATTCTTAGGAATTCATAACCTTTCTTGCGACCCACCTTTGCTGGGAAACCCTCAGTCTTGATAATTTACGCTATGTTTCTAAAATTTGACGCTCAGTCAGTCCTTCCAAAATCCCAAATATATGAGTTTTTTTTTTCTTTTCAAAATTCCCAAATTGGCCCAAAATCAAGTTTCCCCTGAAATGGCAAACACTAAACACTTCTCATCAGGCCTTCCGCGACACTAATATATAAATAGGAATAGTAGAACCTTTCTTTATCACGTAGAGACTCGTGCAAAAAAAACCAATAAATACGCAAATATTTATCGATTACACTGCACACCTCCCCACGTACGCTTCGATATCATGTAGAAACATCAGAATTCACCTTATAAATAAGTGCGCCCCACGCACTTGCCTGGACCCAAAAACACAATTCATATAATCCGAGGCCAACGTCAGTATGAGACTGGATATCATAGGAAGCACATAGTGACACATTTTTCAAGCTCGTGGGAAAACTTGGAACAAGCTCTCATCAAAAGTTGTGTTTGCAGAACTGACACTGATAAATGAATAATAAATAGATTAAAAGGGAATCCCAACTCGATCTCGAGCTAGATGGGTTGAAGCGGGGGAGAAGAACAGTAACTTTTCTGAAATTTCCAAGAAAGGAGACCTAAAAATGAAAACACCATCAATTATTAGCTCAACCAGCTAGCTGGTTTGAGCTATTGTGATCCGCCCTTCCATTCTATCTATCTATCCTATCTATCTATCTATCGATTTCTATCTATCTATCTATCTATCTATCTACCTAACCTATCTAACTATCTATCTACTACTTCCTGTGGGTCCACAATTGATCTTGGGCTCCTTGCACAATTGTCTTTTTGGTTGCCAATTGATCAATCTTTCGTTGATGTTGACCAAACTTTGACACATGGCGTCCGATCCGAGGGGGAGGGGGAGTGGGGGGTGGGGGATGTATCCCCCCAATATTTGTCAGGGTGGGTGCCCTATGTAAACCATCCTTCAATATGTTGAGCAACGTCACTAAAAATTTGAATGACCTTTTGACGAATGTTATGTCTTTCTAAAGGTAGTCCACTACGAGCTGAGTCGATGACCTATCCACCATTGCCTGTGAAACCTCACTCTATTCATGACTTCCGCCACGCACTTCTATATACTTTTCTATTTACATATTTTGTTTATTGGACCCGGCGCTCGCACGTCCGTTAGTCTCGTACAATGAACAACGCTGACCATAGCAGGCAGGTGGTCGAGTATGTATTACCCCATTGGCGTCAACAGGTGGGGGACATTTCCCCCTCCACTTCCTAAGTGGAGGTGTATCATTCGTTCGTCCCCCACTTTTGCGACCGACTAAAAATAATAGGCACATACCCGAGTTTGTATCACTCCTAACTGATTCAATTTTGGCTAACGCAACCAATAATCGCGTTGGAATTGCTTAAGTCCACTAATTCCAGGTACGAACCCCAGGTGAAGCTCTGACCCGACTATGGCCGAGTCGAAAAGGATTACCCATGTTTCATACCGAATTCTCGAATTTAATCGAATGAGCCAAAGTTGATAATTTTTCAAGTGTTTCGCAGGCAATGGCCGATTTAATCACTCTAACCTGATACAATTTTTGTCTAAAACCAAACAATAATCGCGTTGTGGAAATGTCTTAAGTCCACTAATTCCAGGTCCGAACCCCAGGTGAAGATCTGGACCGACTAGGGCCGAAGTCGAAGGATTACCCCATGTTACAACCGAGTTCTCGAATTTTACATCGGATAGCCCCAAAAAGTTTCATATTTTTCAAGTGGTTTCGCCTGCACTGTCGTTTTTTCTTCCAGGGTTGTAGGCTAAATATGCGATGTAATGCTTCAATCATTTTGTTCACTCGATTAATTCAGAAGCCTGGGGCCGACCCCCCCCCCCCCCGATTTTTTCTGAGATGAAGAATCCGGGCGAAAATACGTGGAAAATTTTGAAGGAAAAAGCACACTTGAAAAAAAATGCGTGGATTTTTTGGCAGTCTTGTTTCGATAAATGCCCGGGAAAACATGCAATTTTTTTTCGCGCGCCCTCCGCGCGCGCCCGGTGGTTCCGAGTCGACTTGTAAAATTAGGGTGCAAATTTTCTGCTCCAAAATTGGCGTGGTCCCGTACGCCTATGGCTTTTTCCTCGTCCCACCAGGATCCCACGCAAACAAGCAGAGTAGAAAAGGTAATGAAAAATGCCGTGTCGTAGTATTCGTAAGGTGTCATCTGTGTTATGCCACAATGACAACTTTTTTTGTCTGTCTTTTACTCAAATCACACATTTGATGGGTGCTATTGACCTGGGCAATTGTCGTTTCCGTCGATCAGATCAGGGAGGGTATGAAAAGCTGAAATTTTCGTGGTACGCTTCGCACCAGCCGCATGGGTCGCTCTGCTTAATGGTAATTTGCATTCAATTTGTTTTCCCCCCCCCCCCCCCTTTTTCAATGTCCGCCCCCTGTGATTACCCCAAAGCTCAACGTCGTGTAGAGGCTAACTTCTCTCGCAAGGATGAATCATGTAACGGCAATTAATAAATATCGCGATTGAGTGTTCAACGTCCGGGTTTACAGGCTGAATATATTCAAAGATCACTCCGTTCTATTCACTGCTATCATCTTGTCTATTTTCTTTCATGTGATTTTTTTTTTTTTTTTCCCCCTTTTTTGTCTTTTATTAATTCAACCCGCCAGTAAGTTCAGAAGTCTTGGGACGAGGGGCGACCGTTCCCATAGAGAATGAGGTAAACACTGTTACAAATTGCTGGTAAGGGCCGTGTTGATACTTACCGATCCGGCCATTTCGTTTCATTAGATATCTGCTCACCGTGGCTGCCACTGATAAGTTTTTGTTCCCGTCCAATAGTTGACAGCACATAGCAATGTGGTCCGGACCTTTGACGGTAGGACGGCTGTTTTTCACTACTTTTTCAACGGAACGGCCTTCAGAAAGTGTCACACTACTGCCCCTATATGGCGTCTTACAAACGCACACCGAGATGGAAATGGTCACTATTTTAGATTTCGGTTTTACTTTTTGTAAGCCACTGGTTGGGGAGTACACAAAAAAACCTTCTTCCACCACGACAGACCGTTTGTCAACAGCTAAGTGCCCTCTCCTGGTTCCATCTGAGGGGGTCTCAAGTGCAAATTTTCCTGTAACCATGCGCCGCGTCGCAACAATGGTGGCGCATCCTGCTAGATATCTACAGGTCCATCACCCCCCCTAATCTTCAAACTGCAACGACGCCTATGCTTGTACATAAAGGTCATTGTACCTCTAGGACATTTCTTTCTACCTTGTGAAGGTCAGGTCAAGCTAATCATTGAAAAACATTTGCAATTTTTGTTCAAATTACCAAAGGTAGCTTCTCCTGCAAAAGTCTTAGAATTGTCTTGAAACTCAGTCATAATGTTTTTTGGGTATTTTCCCTTTCAGCTTGTACACGATTTTTGAATGGAACCAGCATGTAATGACATTAGAGTTAAAACAGTAATATCTGGTGAAAAGAAGTATTAATTGCCCCAACTTTGATGGATGGACCGAATTTGGAAACAATTTTCATTGACCCCAGATACAACTTGACCTTGGAAGGTCAAGGTCAAAGGTTCATAAAGAGGAATAAGGGACTACTTTGTTTAAAATCTACAAATGCATTTTCTGCTATGCAGATGATTGGGATCGTTCGCAATTGCATTCTAATGTCTTCTCGAGAAGGTTCTTCTCTAGCCTGCTCCACATTTACATGTATGTAAGGTTTTCGTATTTTCTAGGTTCCATTTCATGGAAAAAACCTATTTCCCATGATCCTTCTCATTTCTTCCCATAATTCACTCTGAGATCTGACCTCCAATACCTAGCTGTTATCGTCTGTTAACCTATGCTGCGTTCTTTTCTTTCGAACTTCGTATCTACTGATATACCATTAAGCGGACAAAAACCAGGGTTAGTGTCTGCGTCACATAACTTTTGGAATCATGTACGGTTTGTATTCTCTCTACCTCGTAATTACCAAAGTCAACCAATTCGAAAGAACGCACCATACCCTCAACCGGAAGTGCCTATACTTTACCAACAACGTTAAACTTAACACGGACCGGACCAAGCTATTCACGCGTCACTCTCGAAAGTGACCTTTGATATTTCTCGTTCTACGAAAATCATGGAATACTCATTTATTCTAATAGTGAGATGTTTAACACAGAGAATCAAGATAATCATAAATAGATCTTGAAACCAAGGATTTGGAGTAATTTGGCCGCGGATGTTTGAGCATTAGCCTTCTACTTTCTAGGGGTTTCGTAGGCGTTGAACGTAAATGTACCTAGGCTAAAGCCCTATATAATCGACTGTATAGTATTAGGCCTCGGCCTACACAGCAGGAAACTGACGTTTCCGCCCCATTTCATTTCGGCCCATTACTATTTTCGCGCCCCACTACAAGCTTTCGCCTCACACAAGTTCGCCCCAATTCAATTTTCGCCCCATTTCGCTTCGCCCCATTTCAAATTTCTTTCGCCCCACCTACAAGTTCGCCCCCTATGCAAAGTTCGCCCCACACACTTTCGCCCCATCCAAGTCGCCCCACTACAAATTTCGCCCCTTTCATATTCGCTCACTACAACTTGCCAATTACGATTGGAACTGGCCTTGTTTGCTTGGCTGGTGGCAGTCACAATAGTGGCCCATTGACGTGGAGAAATTGAAAGACGCACGGTGGACACAGCAATAATGAATGTTGTAACGAAAAACGAGTCGAGTCATGAAAATATATAATGGCAGACCCGATAGCCTAGATAGTTGAGATCATGGACATGGATGTTTATGGTTGCTTAGGAGGTGGAATTAGTGATTGAGGGGATGGGATATAGTGGGTTTTTTGTCTATACGACAAGGTTTGAATTTGTAAAGGACCTAATACCTGTATGCCCTTGTTTATAGTCTACGCGCAGAGCGCAGAGTATGAGGAATCAACTCCGTACTGTTTAACAGATAGACTGGCGAGGATCACTCAGGCTATACCAAAAGGAGAGAAAACGTGGTCAAGGAAAGGCAAATAAGTTTCATTCGCATCACTAGTTGAAAATGTCAAGATGAAATTTACCATGAAAGTGTAGTGCGATATGCCTATGGGAACATATGCCTAAGTCAAGTATGTTGTTGTAAGGTTAATGCGAAACAGAGGGTAAACCAGAGTGGGGTGATAAATTATATTAACTACAACATCACTAAAAAAAGTATATGTATGATGGGTTGCGTCCGACACCGGCACCAGCAGGCTAGCTCTCGACACCGGTATCGGAAATAGGAACCCAACACAATCCGACAAAGAGGTTCCGACACAAACACAGACTCAAACCACTCTAACATCAGTTTAAGAAAACTGACGTTAGTAGCATTACTTCTGAAAACGCTTTTTTTTTTATTTTTTTTGAAACACTGAACGCAGCGTCAAGTGCTAACGTACTGCTTTTATTTGCTAGAAGTAAGGCCATATCAGATAGTGTTTAGAAATGTCAGAACGTTTGGGTTATAAGCATGTTCGAAAGTATGGCAGATTAAAAGTGATTGCAAAAAACTAGTGTTTTAGATCAGGTTCATGCAATTCCTAAATACCGTACTTTTTTCACTAATAACAGGCCGTACTAACACTTTCAGTCTGCCCTAAGATGAAGCTAATTAACTGGAGGAGGTCAGGTTCATATATATTTCCAATAACCTTGTATTTTTTGTATGTTTTCGGTGCGTCATGTGCATTTTTTCACATTTACTCAATGCTCACAGAAGTGATAAGATTACATGAAACATGAACATAACACGCATCGATGAACATCAACATGGCAATGTAGTATTTCCTTAGGTAATTAGTGATAATAACAAATACCCCCAGTTCCGATGATGATTCCCCCCGTCCTAACATCACTGGCATATTTTCCAAAATCACGAATATTCCTGAGTTCTAACAAAAATGAACTTAGTCCCGGCATAGGGAGTCCCACTTTAGTCTACATTTATAGACGTGAGCACCTACACCCTACTTAAATTATGACAGTGCATCTGATATGCCTACTGGCACCTATAAAACCAAATAAAATATCTCGATGAGAATACACAACCATTACCGTTTTTCGTTCAACCAAGCGATATAGGTTTGGAGGAGATCCTCAACAACCGGACACTTTACCAAAATAAATGAAAAAAACAGTTTCTCTTTCCTGCCTAACAAAATGTAATCGTTTTCTTCACCCCCCATTTTTGTAAAATAGTATTCGTACCTAGACATTGTTAATAATTTATATCGAAACCATTGAGTTACAGTTGATAAACGAAAAGGCACTCGGTTATATTTATAATTACGACACTCGTTTTCACAAATATCGGTTCTAAGACTGCACCCCACACCGATCCTCGTCTTTTCGTAATCGGACTTGCCTTTAGAAGATGTCTAAAAAAAACCCGGCACCCCTTATTCGATTTCAATAACAATGAATAACTGGTGGGAATTCATGGCATGGGCTTGCGACCTGAAATCTAAATATTATGAGACATACGGATGTACGAAACCCAAATACGTGGGAAGTCACATGAGTTTTACACAGCTGGGAGCCGCATATTCAATGAAATGTCCATTCTCCTTTATAAAATCATTAACAAAATAAAATCCTTTTCTTTAAAGTGGGAAAATACTTATCGGATGTCCACTATTTGGAAATTCATTATTCAAAATTATTTGACTTAAGAAGTCAACCTCATAATCATACGACATATTATTGTTAAGGTTAATCCAAGCAGAAAATACATTCATGCCCGAAAACGGATTAGTAGCCTAATACCAATTCTAAGAATTCCCTATCTGGCTACAACTTTGATTGATTTGAAGATGTGACCAAAATGGCTATTGCCTATTATACCATGAACAAAATAATGATTGAACATGCATCTGCGCTATATAAAGCCTACGAATCCAAGAAAACCTTGATGCTTAAATGAAGCAAACCAACGTCGACCTCCTAATACCTCCATTCTCATAAGAATTACACAATTGATCGTTGACCTTATCCGGTTTATTAATCCCAAATAAATGCGAAATTTCCTTTGGACTCCGTAACAAACATGAATCAGGATTAGGAGTGATGTTAAATAAATACGTAATCTTGGATTAAATTAATGATTTCACAATATTTAGCCTTCCCATAGCAGACATTTGCCGTTGTGGCCAAGTGTTTAATAATATATGTTATAGCACAAAGTGCCTTACTATACTGTGTGACGGATAGCCAGTACCTCCAAATCAAATTGAAGATTATTCAATATTCGTAATTAGGATTACGGAAGATTCCCCCAACCCAATTTAATTCCAAACCGGGTAAAAGTGGTTGACTTGTTTATTTTACTTCCGATCAAGCAGCCGTTGGTCTTCTCTATATAAACTTTTAACCCAGAAATAAAAGTAATCAGCGTTTACAAAGAATCATCAAAAGGACCGTTATGAGCAATCTAATACAAAATTAACAGTTATCATCAGCCTAATGACTTATTTTGAAATAACTATTCTGGAAAAAATGGTGTTGCCCTGATAATTTTTTTCTTTGCATTTGTGTATGAGTAATAGGTCTAGTTTCACAAGAAAAGCGAGATTTTTCATTAGTTTCTTCGGAATATTGGCTAACTAATCAAAGTCAACCATTAAGGGCCTAATTGTTTTCACAGAGACGGGAACCAGGTGTGGATTAGTTGTGTGTAGTATTTGTGTCATCGCTCTAAGTATAAAAACATATTCATAACATGTACATTTTCTCCGAATATATCCAGTATAAGAAGACCGGAATGAAGTTCATCTTTGATGTTGGGGTGGTTTTTTAAATGTATGACAATAGAAGTTCAGATGGCGAGGGGTGGGGCAACATTAATGAAAGATATAAAATTCAGTCATCGGTATTCAGTTATTCAGATCCCTATGCACGATCCATTTGTTATAACAAGCACAGATCGAAAAACCAAATTCCGTGCAGATCAGCTTATTGATCCATGACAGCCAGGCACTAGAATTAAAGTTGGATAGGGCAAGGCATTTTATGAGGGCAATCCAAAAATTGCCGTCGGTTACATTCGAAAGGGCAGGGCACACCAAGGGCATTAGAACAATTTTAAGGGCAGAAAGGCAATCTGGAAAAAAGACAAGGGCAAGAAGGCAAACTTGAAAGTTACCGCAAAATGTTTTATTGGACGGTAACTCTTCATCATACTACGGAACGTTATAAGCGAGCTCAAGTGTATTCTTATCGTGTCTGCAAACGCCGATTTTGACATGATTTACTCAAGATACTCAATGAGATCGTTTTT